>JAQHUG010000192.1:458742-476068 GCA_028555095.1 Dicrostonyx torquatus | reverse complement strand
TGCTGCAGAACATAGTCTCTCCTCATATAACGGTGTCCAGGGATACTGGATTTTTTTCTAAAAATAACTCCTTCGATGACAGAAGCATCCATCTGGACATTCTCCAGCTATTCCAAAGTCACTGTTTTCTGTGCTCAGCACCGTGTATCTAAAAGCCTCTGTGCTACTTTTTGCTGCAGCAGGATTTTGAGTATAGAGCTCTTTCCAAAGCAAAGATGCTCTTCTGAATAGTTATTCTGAAATTTCTGTTCGTTATTAAATGACGTAAAGGGTGAAAACGTGCTGATCACTTAAAACTGCATTGTCAGTTCTAAAGTACTCTTCATTTGTGGTCTTTCATTTGATCATAATAACTTTGTGCGGCAGATAGAGAAGAAACTACGTCTGTCATCCAGCGGTAGAGACTGAGCTTCACGTGTGGATAGATGAATAGTCCACGTTCATAGAGATGGGTTGTAATAGAGCCATGATTCAAACACTGAGTCCCAGCAATAGCGAGATGGCTCACTGGGTGGAAGGCGTCTGCCACAAAGCTTAACAACCCAAGTTCAATCCCCGGAACCCAAGTAAGGGTAGAAGGAGAGAACCGTCCTCCGACCTCTTCACAAAAGCCACAGCGTGCACACATCCCCATACATAGCACAATAAGAATAAAACACATTTTAAATCCACCTTTCTTTCTGTTGTTCCTAGTCAGCCACACCCACCTGAACTCCTCTGTAGAATGAGAAAGGAGAGCATTTCCAGGGAGAGGAGGGAGATAAACAGAGACAGAGAAAACAAGAGTTGCACAATCCAAGCCTACTCTAGCTTTATCCCAGGCCACCTTCCTCATACCCACCTCCTATCCCCTGGCAGCCACACTGTCACTCAGCCCCATTAATCTATCCAAGGGAAATTAATTTTAAATACAGTCTCCAGGGTAGATTATGAATCAACACCAGCCACACATCTGGTGAGACCCTTTGGTCAGGAAGATAGATACTGACTAAACCTAAGCTAATGAGAGGGTAGAAAACACTGCTGGAGCTTATAGGAAAAGAAAACACACTCTCTTTCAGTTTCTGTCCCTGCCTGGAGGCTGGGTCCATTGCAGCTATTCTGACACCATGAAAAGTAGCTTTTCGATTGTGTGTGAATCAAATCCAGAACCTCAGCTGCATGTACAGATGTGTGAATGGATACACACATCGAACTCTCTGATGATATGTGGCACAGCAAATCAGACACATCGATCAGACAGCAGCCTCAGGTGTCCACTCTCACCTTCTCCCATGTTTAAACCATGCTGTTCTCTGCTGCATGGTCAGGGTAGCTGACCCAGCAGCTTTCAGGCCATCTCCTGGCTCCACCTCCCATCTCCACAGAGGAACAATAGGATTACGGTGTGTACACAACACCACACCCACCTTTTATTTGGATTCTCTGTGTTCTAACTTAGGTCCTCACATTTGAACAGCAAATGTTTGAGCCATTCTTCCCAGTCCTGTTTGCTCTTGTCTTTTAATAGAACCTAATGCAGACATGTTGAAAGCCAATCAATACCTTCTATTTTTAAACAAGTTTGATGGGTTTTTTCCCTCTACTTGAAAGCAAGCACAATTTCCCTGATATAGGCAAGCAACAGGGGATAAAAGTTGATTACCCAGAGCTTGTGGTAGCCATCACAATGCTCTTGAGTGAAAACTGGTTCTAAGCCTCTACCTCCTGCCACTTTCCAAGTCAACAGTGTGGAATAACTTGCCAGTGTTCCTCCTCCAAGCAGCCCTTTTGTCTACTAATGTCTGTGACATCAAAGTGTGTTAATGTCAATTAACGCACTTAGCATTTCCACCCTGAGTTTCAGCAAGGTGACTGACAAGTGGAGCCAAGGAGGGCTGGGGATATAGTAGAATATTTTGACAACTAATGACAAGAAGAGTGATGTCTGGCAGCTGAGGTCATTGTGTGAGTAGCCCTAGTAATGGTATGTTATGTGTAGAGAAGGCTGATCCAGCACACGAAGCTGTACAGATGCAGGGTTCTCTCTCTCTCTCTCTCTCTCTCTCTCTCTCTCTCTCTCTCCCTCCCTCCCTCCCTCTCTCTCTCTCTCCTGTGTATGTACACACAGGTGCTCATACAAGCAACAGGAAGTCATTGGATCCTCTGGATTACAACAGGCAGGTATGAGCTTGGGTGCAAAGAACTGAATCCTGGTCCCCTGCAAGGGCAGCAAGTTCTCTTAACCACCAAACCAAGCCATCTCTCCAATCCCTGTTGTTTGGATCTCATGTAGCCCAAATGAGTTAGTCTTAAACTGGCTACGTTGGCACCCCTGCCTCTGCCTCCAGAGGCAAGCTCTGTGTGGAATGCGCCATGAAGAAGACATCTATTTACTGCTGCTGTCAACATGGAAGTTCTGATTTATAAGTAACTTCAATAGTAAGAGCTAAGAATGGCAACAAGTGATAATAGTTATTACCTGAGATGACTTGAGGGCTGAATCACTTAGGACTATGTTCTCTTGGACAACGATCTCAAGAAAATGTCCCATGTTTGGCACCATTTTGAAAGTTCTCATGTTTTGAACATGCCTAGAATCTATTTCTCTTTTCTCTAGCAACAGTTTTCTAAACCCCACTCTGAGTCCCTGTGAAGTCCATGGTACTTATATTACAGAACTGACATAAGCCTAGGACACACAGCCATCATCACCTTCAGAACTGTGGTGAGCCTGGACACACAGCCATCATCATCAGAACTGTGGTGAGCCTGGACACACAGCCATCATCATCAGAACTGTGGTGAGCCTGGACACACAGCCATCATCATCAGAACTGTTGTGAGCCTGGACTCACAACTATCATCATATTTCATCTCCCTGAGTTTAGTGGTGGATTGAGAAATGAGAAGATGATACAAGCCAGTGTAGGGCATGCCATCTTGGACATTCATTGGTTTTCTGCTGAAAAAGGATTATCCCCTATTGGATAATCTAACCAATGTCTTTGTCTGTTTGTCTGCCTGCCTGCCTCCCTGCCTGTCTTTATCTTTTTTTCTCTCTCTCCCTGTGTTCTGTCTCTCTGCCTCTTTTTGTTTGTTTCTCTTTCTCTATCTCTTTCTTTGTTGTGATGTGTTGTGATTTTAGGTCATTGATTTCAATTTTCACCTTCAAGGACAGCTTGGTTGAGGTAAACCTACTGGAGAAAAAACAGTCAGAGCTGAGGGAAAGAAAAACACTTTATGATGCTGTTTGGAGTCCTAAACCCAGCTGAACTGAGCCGGAATCTGTGGGTACTCCTTTGTGTGTGCATTCTGCTTAAACATCTAATCATGGGGAAGACTGAAGAAACTGCACAGCCACATTTCTGTGCTCCCCACTTAATTACAGACCACAGTGGGGCTGACAACTGCCGCATGCCTGTTGCATTTCACACAGCCTTTGGTCACATGTCCCAGCCATGAAAAACAAAAGCAGTGTGATTCCATGAGAGTATTCCCAGAAAGGTGGAAGACATAGAGACAAGGAGAGAAAGTGAAGGTCTGCCATCTCATGAGTACAGAGTCATTTGAGATGAACTTCTGGAGACGGTAAGTGTCCCTCTGCATACCTGCAATACTACGGAAGAAAAACTCACTAGTATGAATGTAGTGAAATCTAAGCCTGAGCATGTATAAAATGGTAAATGTTGTTCCGTATATTTACTCCAAACTCTTTTAAATTCTTCTGAATGTATTAGGTTGAAATTGTGTGTAAAAATGGTCTTTTATTTATATTTACTCTCATTTGTTTGATAAGTGAGAACCTGAGGAACTCACTACCCCAGAGACATGTCAGGCCTCGCAGAACTCCATGTATGTCACAGGCCATTTTGCTGTCATTCCTCAGATCCACTCCAAGTTGACATATTTCCAGATCAAGATTTCCTCACCGTGAATCCACTAACCAGCTATAAGGGCAAAGGACTAATTCTCCAAATGTTCAGGGTGAGTCCTTTGACTAGACACATTGTCCTCTCCAAGCCAGAGGTCACAGCACCTTTGGAGGATACCACACATTCTATTCTTAGTCCCACCCATACTGACCCTATTGCTGCTGCTGTTGTTAAGTCTTGAGTCTTCCTAGCCAGTTGTAACCATGGGTGAGTTTACTTCTGAGTTCATTTAGTAAAAAATCAGGGATGTTAAAG
Organism: Dicrostonyx torquatus; assembly: GCA_028555095.1. Taxonomy (NCBI): domain Eukaryota; kingdom Metazoa; phylum Chordata; class Mammalia; order Rodentia; family Cricetidae; genus Dicrostonyx; species Dicrostonyx torquatus. Next base: position 471,899 of record JAQHUG010000192.1, on the reverse strand, counting down.
CTGCTTATAACATGGAAAGAAGATATGTATTTACTTATTAAATCAGCCACTGGCAGCATCTGTGAACAAAACAATTCTAGTCTTCAAGCTATGGCGATAAGGAATAAAGCTTGCCTCATTTCTCGTCATGTCTTAGAGGGTCTTCTGACAATATAGTAATGGGCACAATGCTTCCATCACAGATCATAAAGAAAAGAGCAGCAGATGATTCAGGTAGGGTCTGGGCTGGGAGTCAGGGCCTGGGAAAGAAATCATAAATACTGTGTCATCATCATCTTTGTCACGGTCACACCAAAAGGTTGAGTTCCCAGAGAACATGGACAGAAACACAAAATCAAAAACTAACCAAGATGAAGAAAATCACTGTGATTGTTTCTCAGGAGAAGAGAAGTGGATGTATGCTTTCTACTTGATCATTACTTTAAGAGATCATATAGCTCCTTTTGAGCACTGTTAAATAAATACAGACCTAGACATGGTGAACAGTGCACAGTCTCCTCTGTGTGAATGATTCCAAGTGAGACCTGCAGACTCAGACCTAGAAAGCAATAATCCAAAAGTCCAAATCACCCTTCAAGTCTCAAAGTTTGATGGATGTTATATTAAGTCACATGGTGAAGATGTCCCCGATCACACTGAATGCACAGCTAATGGCACAGACTGTGCTGCCAGCCTAGAAACATACTGAATGATTGAATCCTCAGCATGACATGTCAGTTCCTGCCTTCAGTCATCTTAGGGGTGTGTGTGGCACCTAACACGATAAGACTTTATCACAAGAAAGATTAAACAACACCGCATCTTTTCAATGAGAGGGCCATGAGGCACATAAGCTTCATGGGCTCCCTCCCTGGGGATTATGAAGACAGAGGAGATAAAGACTGCAATTTCATCTCTATTTCTAAATTGTCTCATCGCTTCTGTCTACTGTCCTGGGATGCTTTACACAGCCTTCTTAAGAGCTTTAAGGAATGAGTAAATGGAATTAAAAAATTCTCATTTTCTAAAAGTCATTGAATTAAACAGGAGACAGCTTCCACACAGCAGGTGAATACCTATCTCTAAAAGGCTGACAATAAAATAATCAGCTTCCCGTGACAGATGTTTGCTCAGAGAGGAGTGATTTGCCTGCCTGTCTCATGAAGGGAATCTGCTGTGGACATAATTGGTACACTACCTCTACAATGCATTATCTACATAGGGGCAGTAGCAAGGGCTGGTGAGCCTGGATCAGGCTGGCAAGCTCATCCAAATGTCATTTTCCCCCTCCAATCCCTTTCTATGCTTATTGACATTTTTTGTTTGTTTGTTTTGGTCATTACTGGCTCTATGACAATGTGACCTTTCTTTCATGCAAAGATGACTAATAGGACTGCCCTCCACTTCATGGCCATTCCTTCTTTCCTAAGGTTGAGGGAGGCCATGAGCTCCTACTTGTGGCTGGAAATGAAGCCTAATGCTTTCTGGAGTTCAGTGACTGCTGGTGGGCCAGAGACTCTCTCACCAACATGAGTTCTTAGTCGTCTGATGGGCTAGAGACTCCTTTATCCAACATGAGCTCTTAGCTGTCTCATTAACGCTCTTGATCCAGCTGCTGTCCAGGATTAAGGATGCTCCAGCCTGATCTAGGAAAACTATGTAACCTGGTTCGTAGACTTGAGTCTGTGGAGGAGCTCTTCGAAGAAAGTTGTTCCCAAGTCTGTCTATATATATATTTGTGATATATATATATCACAAATGGAGGCTCAGAACAGGATAAAGCTCTTTAGTCCTCTCCATATCCATTTGTTACTAATTACCATAAAGAAATTTATCAATATTGAGCAACACAATTTGCCCAGCACATTTTGTCTATTGTTTCCCAATCTTCGCCACAAGTTTGTAATTGGGCATCATCACACCTTGTGAATGAGAATGCCCCCAGAGGCTCAAATATTTGAATAATTGGTCCTCAGTTGGTAGAACTACTTAGGAAGAATTAAGAGATGTGGCCTTGTTGAAGGGGGTGTGTCATTGGGGTGGGCTTTGAGGTTTCAGGATCATCCCTAGTTAGCTCTCTTTTTGCCTCCTGCTTGTGGATCAGATGGAAGCTTTCAGGGTCACACCTACCTGCCTGCTGCCATACTCCCTTCAGTCAGGAGCTCCAGTCCTCTGGAACCATGAACTTCAAATTAAATGCTTTCTTTTCAAGTTGTTGCTTTGGTCATGATTCTTTGTCACAGCAATAAAAAAGTAACTAAGACACGCCCAACCAAGGACCAAGTATTCAAATATATGAGCCTCTGGGGGCATTCTCTGTCACAGGGAGTGACATTGTCTAATTACAAGCTTGTGGTGAAGATTTGGAAGCAATAGGCAAAGACTATTGGGAAAATTCTGTTGATCAATATTGATGACTTTCTTTATGGATATGGAGAGGATTGAAGGTTACAGTACTGAGTCTAGGAAAATTTGAAAACTTTGCCAAGGAAAGTATTATCAGCACACAGGAGCATTTGGGTAGAGATCTAGCTAGCTGTTTGATTCTAGAATTCTGACTCTACCCCTTGACTTTAGGAATGCACAGAACAAAACCTACCACTCTCAGGCTCCAGAAAATGATTCCCCCAACATCCACTATCATATCCTCCACCACTAGATATAAGATAAGCTTCCAAACATCTGCTGCTCTCTATACTGTGATAGCCTTTCTCAATATTTGACAAAGTTCCTCCTAAGATTAATAGAGGCATTATTGAGCTTAGAAATCATGTTTTATCATATCCTTAGATAGTTTGCTTCAGTCATATCATTGGAGCAGTTCATAGGCAAATGTGTTTTTCATAGACATTTGGCTTTTCTAGTGGAGACAAGAACAGACGTTTATTTGTCCAGATTTGACAACAGACCAAAGAAAAATTTCCATCCAAATCTAGTTTAGTAAATGCATTAAGGTTTCTTACAGGAGGATATACGAGGGGTAACAGGAGTACAGGCAACATAGGTAGTAGCAACATCAAAAAGCCCACACCAGTATTAGTGACAACTCATGAAAACTGCCACTGTGGCATTCCATGTAAGACTTACAGGCAACTTGATAGATCCAGAAAGTCTCCTCCCCTTAGAACTCCAACAAATAACTGCTACTGCTTGGATAAACCTGGAGAGGAATCTTGTGATCCTTATAAACGCCAGTCTTCTGAGACTTGTACGTTTTATTTACTTCCTGGTCTTAGGAGTGTTCCTGCTCCCTCCAGGAGGGAGTGTTTTAGTTTGGAAGTCACTACACAACACATGTCGGAAAGAGGGTGGGCAGAGGGGAGAGGATTAGCCTGTGGGATGGTGGACCTGGGAACACCTCTGTGTGCGTTCAGGAGAACCTTACTTCCCATGGAGACACGATCGTTTCATGTAGGAGCTGCTGTGGAGTCTGGATGCTGTGCTCCATCAAGCATGTCTGTCAGTACAGGTCTAAGAGAGCAAAACTGTCTTCTTAGACTTCTTGGGAGAGACTAGATAGGTCCTGATCCTGGTTCACATTTTGTTGACCTTGACAAGTTTTCTGAGCCTCCTGAGCCTCTGTTTTACATGTGTGTATAAAACACAGCAATGACAGCCTGCCAAGCCTATTGTGTGGACAGTAGTCACATGAATGTTCTTATGCAAGATCCAGAACTCCACGGGCACTGGAAAGATGACATCTTCATGTCTTTCCCTCTTTCTCAGTCACCCCAACCACTTTTCCTGGCTCATTTGTCTCCTGTGATGTCCCTGCTCTCCTGAAACTTTCCCATCACCTCTCTCTGATATCATACTGTATATTCCCTGCGTGTGGTAAAAGGAACCCAGGAGAAAGTAAACTAATGGTGGTTTTATTGGCTAGAGGAGATCAAAGAAGCGGGATAAGACTGAGGTAAAATAATGAAAGTTGGTTATCCATAAAAAACCTACGTGTGTGGTAGACTCGGTTCTCCGTGTCTGACTCTGCCCTCACTCCAGGCAAGTGGAAGCACAGTCTTCTCCCCTTCTCTGTAGTTGCAGTAGAGTAAAGCTAGGTGAACAGCCAGTGGGTGGTGGGCAGTAGAGAAGAGATGGCACTGAACTTTGAGCTTCTGCTGCAGAGTCTGCCAAAGTGAAGTCTAAGCTATCATGTTAAGGTAGGGCATCGTAAAACAGCAGTGGTCCTGAGGGGCAGAGCCTACTGTGACCCGGGTTGGATGTACAATACGAATAATGAAGCAGCCAGCGTCTGCTTTGTAAGCTACTAGAACTGAGTGTATTTAATATTGAAAAAAAATCGCGTATAGAACACAATGTTCCAAAACTTGACTTTCAAATTGTGGCCTAACAAATATCATATTTGTTGATATTTTATGGGTTTTACTTTGTTTGAGTTTTTGGAATCCCCCCCTCAAAAAAAAAACAAACAATAAAAAAGCAAGAACAACAACAAAAAAACCATCAAATCCTGATTTAACAGATCTTTTGAGGGAAAGCACTGGAATATGAAATGTGCACCTTGAACCTTGCCTTGTTGAGCCTTACACACACACTAAAGTTCAGTTCCTAGAACCCATATAAAAAGGCTGGGAACAGTGGAAAATACATGTAATCTAGCACTGAGGCGGAGGGGACAAGGGGACCCTGGGACTAACTGGCCAGCCAGTCTAGCATTAAGCTAGAGTGAGTTCCAGACCAACGAGAGACCTTGTCTCAAGGTAAGTGGGTGGTGCTCTTTGTTTGACACCCAAAGTTGTCTTCTACCTAGCCTCATGGACATGTCCATATGTGAGCACACACAGGCACTTGCTTACATGAACATGTGCACACACATGCATGAACAAATGTACCTTCCCACATGTACATGAACACATGCACACATAGTAAGAGAAAATAGAAAAATATACATTCTTGGGTCCCATCCCAACCTACTGAACCCGGTTCTGCATTTTTAACAAGATCTCCAGATAGTTCTTGTGTGCATCAAAGCTGGAGCAACCCTGATTTAGATGCTGGCTGAACTTGACATTATGTGACCTATGACTTCAGGGTTCAAAGGTGATTTTTTTTTGTACTTATTTGTCAATTTTTCTGGTTGTTTGTTAGGGAAAAAAATCTCAATTTGAGGCCAGTTTTGTTTACCATCTCACTAATAACTGTTGGTACCCATTTTAGCAAGAAAATTGATTTAGGTGGTGTTGAATTCTGGGAGAGGCAAAGGTGGTCAGACTGAGTATAGCAGATTTGTTTTATTGGCATTTCAATGGTCATCTTTCACCTATGGCAAACAATGCCAGCTTTCTAGATAAAGCAGTGACAGGAAAATTTTCAAATAGATTGATCTGTAGAAAGAACTGTACTGAAATCATTAGTTTGACATCCCTGACCTCTGACCCCTTTACGCAGCATCACTGTAAAGTGTAAATGTTCTGCCGTGTATGGGCTGAGGGCGAGGTGAGTGCTCTGTCAGATTACATGTTTGGGGAAGAAACGGGCATGTTCGGAACGTCTTCTGGAAATTTAGATACCCAGTAGAAAACTTGAAGATTAGTAAATGTCCAGCAATCAACTAGCCATTGATTTATTGATTTTCTTTGTTTAAAATTGCATGTATGGGAAGAATTGTGCTGTGCATTCGATCTATGCATATTTTAGCTTAGGTGTGTGCATGGGACAAGTGTGCATGTGGAAAACAGAAATCAACACCAGGCATCTTTCCTAGACAGCTCTCTCTCTCTCTCTCTCTCTCTCTCTCTCTCTCTCTCTCTCTCCCTCACTGAATCTCTCTCTCTCCCTTCTTTTTCTTTCTTTTTTTGTTTTTGTTTTTGTTTTTTCCCGACAGAGTTTCTTGGTATAACAGGTCTGGCTGTCCTAGAACTCACTCTGTAGACCAGGCTGGCCTCAAAGAGATCTGCCTGCCTCTGCCCCCTGAGTACTGGGATTAAAGGTGTGAACCACAACACTGAGCATCTTTTGTTTGCTTGTTTGTTTGTTAAGACAGTATCTCTCACTAAATCTCAAGCTCTTTCGTTTGTCTAGGCTGCTTGGTCAATAAGCTTCTGAGTCTGTCTGCTCCACCCCTTCCCAGCACTGGGGTTGCAGGCACACAGCACTGCTCCCAGATGGGGTAGGTGCTAGAGATCTAAACACGAGCCTTCGTATTTTCATAGCAGGCACATGAGCTGAGCTGTCTCTTCAGCCCCGGGATATTTCTTTAGCCTGCCTTTAAGGTGAACTAACAAATCCTGGGCTTCAGTTGTCCTTTTCTTCCTCCACAACCCAGACGCACTGCTCCCAGCAGTAAGGCTCCACACCAGGGGATCTGTCCGATCAGGGGGCTACAGGACCTCGGATTTCTTAGCTTTTGAATATGTCAGAGGAAAGAGCACCACTGAGCATGGAATTCTAGGGGGGATAAGCTTAAATCTTCACCTTCATGAAGCAGGAGACAAAATCAAGCCCTTGCTTTAAAGCCCTGGCCAACCCCTCCTATTAAAAACAAGCCATTCAACCATAGGGATGTTACACAATATGAGAAAGGTCATGGATAAGATGTCCTATGCTTGCCTCTGTGCATGCCAGTTTTCCATCATTAAGTTAAGTGGTACCCCAGTGCTACTGGGGTCGTTGTTGCTTTATTCTCAACATGGTACTTCCTCTGTAGCTTTAGAACTATAGAGCAGGAATCAGTTTTGCTTTATCGGATGCTGCATCCAGAGTATCTCAAATATGTATTCAATACATCAATCAATACTTCTATGATCTGTTTTTTGGAACAAGAAAACTAAGATGTGGCCTGTCCCGACTTAATTAGCAGTTACTGTGAAATATCATTGCTTAATTTGGTTAGTGTGATGTGTGCTGATCCTTACTGCTATCCATAGCTCTAAGTACTTGGCAGTAACCCTGTTCAATAAAGTCAGTAGTCACCAGGCGCTCTCAAGTAAAGGAGGAGGCTAAAGGGACCTTACCAAGAAATCCTCTTAAGATGTGATCATGTGTTGAAATCTATGCAAGTTCTGGCAATTAGGTCCCGGCTTCTGCATTTTGCTGGCTAAAATTTTCTTGGGCTCTTGAAACTGATTTGGCTCTTGTCAGAGTTCTACAGTGACTACCGTGAACATATTCCAAATTTTCTAAGATGCAAACTTACTCAAGTAACTGCTGACAATGGCACTGATTTGCAAGACCAGATTAAGTGAACCTGGTGTTTATTCTTCTATGTGACTCCTGAGAGCACTGCAGAAGCAGGTAGGGAGTCAGAGGTATCCCGTCACCAGAACAGAGGTTAAAGGACTGTGTGCAGGCACTGATAACTCCCTCTGGGTCTACGGTTTCCTTAAATAAGGGGTCCAGATAGAAGTCTAAAGGTTATTAAAGGGAAATATACCAGGACTTGGGGTTGGAATTTGCTTAAGGGTCAGGGATTCTCTGGTCTGGGTCAGGACAGTCCAGTTAGCAGTGGGGATAGAAACCAGTCATCCCCACCCACACTGCTGCTAAGGACCCAGAAACTGCTCTTGGATTAAGAGAGTTTGGGATTTGGAATTGACCCCCTTTTGAATTACCAACCCAAACCCTGCTGTGCTAACGTACAGGCACAAAATCACATCAAATATTAGAACTCACAACTACTGAGATTTTGACTAGTGTTCAAAAGATAAAAGCCAGAGTTGTGGGTGGGAAGATATTAATTTTAAAAACCCACATCTCAGAGAAGAGCTACAGTGGAGCTCTGAGACCCACACAGCCCTGGGTTTCAGGCTTACTTGTAAACTTCCAGGGACATGTTGTTTCTCAGTAGCTGTTCCCTAACAAACCCGAGTCCCTCTCCTAAACCCCACAAAACCCTTGGACTAAGGCAGCCCCAGCATTTCTCTCTGTCCACAGTGTTTGGATGTATTGCTTACTTTTTCCCACCTAGACTTCTCAATCATTAGTAGCTGTTAGCCATCTGAATATCACAACTGTCTCATAGAGAAAGTAGACATTCTCTCCCTGTTTTCAAGCTAGAGCTCTGAGGACTCAAGAGATCAGCTACGTCCCAGGCAGAGCCTGCACCAGTATTCCGAACTTTACCCTTTTTCTACATCTCACAACTTTGTGGGATTCCAGGAAGCATGGGATTAATGACTACTTCAAAGCTTAAGTTATAGTGCTGTCTCAGGAAGGTGCGGATGTGGGCTCAGGCAGTGATGAGTTTAAGGAAGGTGGATGTGCCAAGACTGTTCTGGCCATGATACCAGAGGAAATCCAGACCCCTGGAGTCCAGAGCCGATCCACAACCTAGAGTTAGATATGAACTTGCCCTCCACGAAAGGAATGGAAGTCAGTCAGTGTTCCCCCTGAAGACGACAAGCTTAGTCACTTCTATTTCTGCTAGAAGTTTGCATGCCATCAACAGCCATATACTTGAAGGGCTTTGACAAGGGTCTAAGAATTGGTGAAAGTACTTTGCATCCAAGTCAATCTATTCAATGTGTGGTAATTAATTGATTCGCCAACGAGGTCAGATGTGGTAGGGCTGGTGTCATCTATTTCCTATCTTGTTTGTCTGTTTGTTTGAGACAGTCTTTCTATGTAGCCCTAGCTGACCTGGAACTTGCTATGTAGATAAAATCGATCTTGAATTCACAGAAATCCTCATGCCTCTGCCTCCTAAGTGCTGAGGTTAAAGGTCCATGCCACCACACTGAACTAGTCCTTTTGAAACAGAAAATGCTTCCAGGACACTCACTTTAAGGGATAAGTGTAAAGTAAAAGTGTCACATACCTCCTCCTGTTCACTTGGCCTATCTTATCTAGTCTGACCTCATGAAAGACTCTTTCTACATTCCAAAGGGCATATCCATTCTTCCGACAGACACATCCCACTCTTCTTGTTTCTGAAATGATTTCTAACGGAAGCAAGAGAAGAACTCTGGTGTATTGCTGTCTGCCCAAGTCCAGCATAGAGCTAAACAACTTCAAAAACACGATGAGCACTGTCTCTAGAGTCCTGGGAGATTTTCATTTCGCAGACAAGGAAAGAAAAGCTAGGTCATAGATGAAAATTCCTTGTAGGTCTTCAAAAACCTCAAATCCTTGAAACGTTGTGGACTCTAAAAGAAACCTGGTCTATTTGAGCTTTGGGACTTGTCTTCCATGAGAGCTGAGGGGGAAAAAAAAATCAACGTTTCCATCACCCTTCCCATAGCGTTGAGGTTGATGAAAGAAGGTTGAGAATCATCGAGGGCTCCTCAATGAGAACGAGAAAGCTGTTCAGGAGAGGTGGAGCTGGTGCCAGAAACCATCCCAACCAGCAGAGCGACACTGCAGAGTCCTGCCCTACCCCACCCTGCGTTTCCAGGGCATAGAACCCGGCTCCTCTGCTCCACACAGCGGGAACACAGGAGGCTGGAGGCCACACCTGGAAGCTCAGGAAGGCGGGTGAGTGACAGACCGGGAGAAAGGGGGAGGGGGTGTTCAGGAGCGGTGCTAGTCCCCAGTAATGGAAGGGGCTGGGCTAGCCACGTGACTGCAAGGAGGCGGAGATAAGCAAGCTGGAGACCAGACTGGCAGGCGCTGGAGGGGTGCGGAGGGGTTTAGATCTGAATAATTGAGGAGCGATTCAGCAGCAGCCGCTGCCTCCCGTCTTCCTTTACCACCATCACCGCTCCCACCTCAGCTGTAAATGCAGATCGCCGGCCATCAGCATCCAGGCCATCAACTCCAGCCCCTCTGGTGAGTGGATTCCCCCCTTCACCACAGGCTGTGCCCCTTGTGCAGCCCCTGGTTTCCCAACTGGACCCCTGCGACGAAGATGAACCAGGGAGTCCTAGGCACCCAAAGGGAGGAAGCGGGAACATGGCGCGGAGGTTGAGGGCGACCTACGGGAAGGGGGTCTCTGGAAGAAAGAAGCGAGGTCAGGGTCGCGTGGGCTCCAGCATGGAATGGGGCCCCCAGTAGCGTCTCCGATGTGGGGACATGCGGGATCTGACAGGCTGGGCGCAGCCTCCGCCGCGGCGGGAGCGCGACCCTGAGATGCTGCGAGTCTGGGCCGCCTGGGTCTCCGCAGCCGGGGCCCATCCTGTCCTCCAAGCCTATTAACGCACCTTGCTGGGGCAACTGGGCTCTCGGCCTGGGACTGAGCCCTTGGAAAAAGAAGAAATGCTTTCCGGGCCGCAGTCCCTGAGGAAGGCGGGGACAACAATCTGTCCTTTTACCTGAGCAAAACTCTTCAAAGGGACTCCAAGGGAACCCGGTGCCCGGACTAGGCTGGTGCGCCACGGGGAGTAGCTGTCCCCAGCCAACCGGGACACCATGAGGCGCTGAGAAGGATGTGACGGGAGAGGTATCCGCGTACGTTGCTGCCCAGAGTTGGCGGCTTTCGTCCGAGCTGTTTCGCATCTTTAGCCTGGCCTTTTCCCCAGCCCCAAAGCACATTCAGTTTCCCACGAATTCTGAGGGCCAGAATAGAGTGGCGTGGCTCTGAGCCTCCTCTCTCCCCTGAGTCACCTCCTCCCCCGTCAAATGTGCATTTTATATTACGATCGAGCAGTAAGGTAGAGGCTGCCAAATGACTCAGAAAGGACGGAAAGAAAGACAGAAAAGATGAGGGGAAGGTAGGAGCAGCAGGGCTGTCGCCTATTCTTGGTACTGATCCCGCTACGTGTGCAAAACTGGGTTCATTGATATTTTGAGTCCAGAGGCTCAAAGGATGTACGGCCGACTGGCGGAGTCAGTAACTGGACCCAGTAGCCTAAGGATGCAGGGATAACCTGCCTCTTTTCCCGGGTCGCAGAGAGAGCTGGGTGCTCAAGCGGAAGAGCCGGCAAGAGGGCGGGGGCGCTGTCCGTGGTGCTGAAAGTTGCCTGCTAGGAGGTAAATACCCAGGAGCTCGTGGGGTCCCCACTTTCTGTCTAGCTTTCCCTGCGACTGAGATATATTCACCTAAAGGGAGTAGTCTGGTGTTTAACTAGAAAACAAGTGAGAATCATTTGCCTTTCCAGTTCTCTGCTTCCCCTGGTCTTGCTTGAGAGGTTCCCAGCTCTCCTGGGTGGATTAACAAGGCGCCACTGTCGTTCCAGGTTATGACTTTATAACTCTGGATGATGCCTCATTCTGCCTGACGCAAGTCTTCCTGTCCATAAACTGTTGAAAAAGCGGCTTAGGGATGCTGTCCTGCTAAGCATTTCTATGGCTTCAGAAACAGAAGCATTGGAAGGCTACAGAAAAACATGTCAAGTCATTAAAAGGGAGAGAGATTTGTGCTTGTTTGGGGCTATACTCTTCTCTCCTCTGACCCTTCTCTCACCACCATGTGTTGTTTACATCCTCCAAACACCAATACAGTGTAGGCTTGTTTCGTTAACTGTGTCTTGTGGGTCAGATGAAGAAAGGAGAAAGGCAATTAGGGGATGTATGTTAAGAGAATATTTATTTGCCGGATACCTACAGTCTGTCAGACAATGTCATCTTCTTTAAACTTCACATCAACTCTTAACCATACCTATAACACAGGTGAGAAAACTGTGGTGAGGGATCTTGATGCAGGGGCTGGATTCAGTCTGTACTGCTTACCTCCCCTGTCCAAGTCACTTTCATGTTCTCAATCGTACATTTGACTCTCACCAACTGATGAGGAGTGGGCTATCGTGTGACAAAGGGTGGACTCCTTCCCTTTCCACACACCACTCTCTTCTAATCCTTTCTTCTTTAATCTTCTCGCCTACCCACTGTCGCTCACTCCCACCCTCCCAGATGTCTTATGCTTGCTACAACTGTTCACACAACTTGAGCTCCAAGTTTCTAGAAACAGGTTGGAGGCTAAACCAATAGGTTTTCCTGGAAGGACAAGAACTAGAAGAGTGGAGCCCTGAACCTGGAAATCCACATCTGATTTTGTATTTAGACCTGTTCTGTTGTATTTAGGGTTAGAATAGTCTGAGTATGTAATCAGCACCGCTGCTCTACTGAAGGGAGAGGCTGGGAACCCAGAGGAGTGACATAATTGAAACGTTAGTATCTGAATTCTGCAAATGTGTTTCAGAGCCAGTACCCTTCCCACTAAGCCACGGGGCCTGAAATACTCATCCACAATGCCACTTACCCAGATACTCTTTCCCATCACATTCTTTCTCCACTTCATGGTGTTCTGGTTGACCAGGCACAGATGCTACCCATGGCTCACCAGCCTAGATGATATTAGTATACTGATATACCACAAATGTCTAACATACAGAAAGTCCTCTTAGCTACTCTTTCTCTTGGACTTTTCCTTTTCTGGTTCTACTAGTCCAGTACTGTCTGTCTCTGTGTATCTGAGAGACATAAACCTCTTCAGTGACATGTTTCCTATGAAGCAGTTCACAAATAGGATGGTACTAAGACTGTCCTCAACATGCCCTTGTTATCTATACTCTCTCTGACCTAGTCCATTCCCCAAAACTAAAAACTAAGTAGCTCTGCATAGCTTCAAAGGGACTTGGAAGAGGGCTCAAAAATAATCTAGGCAGAAATAAAAATCACTGTAAGTGCAAGTGTCTATAAAATGTTTTCCATAGGCTGTGCATGTACTAAGTCCTTTCATCTATCATTTCTTGGGGTCTCCCCAATCCTCCTAAGTACAGAAAATTATCAGGGGTGGTCCTGAGATTACTGGTCATTCTAGCACTCTGATATCCCATTCACTTCTTCTTGCTTCTTTTTAACAGCTTGGGGTGAAATTTCTTCATTCATTGGATTCCTGTAGCCATAGTGATTGCATTGGCGCAGTAGATATTTTTTAAATACTTCTCTCATATGTTACATCCCAACTGCAGTTTTCCCTCCCTCCCCTCCCCTCAGTTTCCCCCTCATCTCCCCTCTCCCCCAGATCCACACTCCTTATCTCCCCTCAGAAAAGAGGAGGCCTCCCAGGGACATCAACCAAACATGGCATATATATTCTACATGAAGGTTGGGCATGGCAACTTGTTAGGAGGGAAAGGGTCCCATAAGCAGGCAAAAAAGTCAGCAACCCCCTCACCCTCTCTTCCAGCTCCCACTGTTAGGAATAACATATATAAAGAGTACCTAGTCAGATCCCTACAGGCTTCCCGATCTCTGTGAGCCCCCACAAGTCCTGGTCAATTGATCCTGTGGGCCATGTTCTTGTGGTGTCCCTTGACTCCCTGAGCTCTGCCTAATGTTTGACT
>JAQHUG010000192.1:386182-442416 GCA_028555095.1 Dicrostonyx torquatus | reverse complement strand
GAGAGAGAGAGAGAGAAGGAGAAAGGAAGGAAGGAAGGAAGGAAGGAAGGAAGGAAGGAAGGGAGGGAGAGAGGGAGGGAGGGAGGGAGGAAGGAAGGGAGGGAGGAAGGAAGGGAGGGAGGAAGGAAGAAGATATGCTTCCTTCTCTATAACCTGGAATAGGTCAGGCCCCTGGCTATGCCCACATGAGAGCATTCTCTTCAGAAATGCTGACAAACGGCACACCAACACGCTAGCATGCTTCTCTGCCCCCAGCTCACATACTCTCCTCTGCTACTTCGCTTCAGACTGACAAGGATTCCAGAGGCACAGCCTAAACAGACGGCATCTTAATCTCTGGTGATTCAGTAAATAACATGCTGTCTGTGCTTGCGTATTGATGATCACAGCCCTTTTTCTAGATGAGAGAGCCTTCAGAAAGATGAAGCAGCCTGTGCCCGAACACAGCAGACACAGAAGTGTAGATCCCAGAGCTCCAACGCAATTTGTGACACAGTTAAATTCGTCACCATCAACATAATTCTAATAATTTCTCTCTGCAGTCAGTTCAGTCTGTGCAGACTTGGGATTCTGAGATCAGTTTTTCTTACTGTCCCCTTTCTTTTCGTGCTACTTTTCTTCCACCTATAAGCCAACCCATGTCCAATACAAATTATCTAAGCTATCAAACTCACTTTACAAAAATAAGAACCAAGGCCCAGAGAAAGGAAGCCATTTTCCCACCTTTTCATAGTTAAAGCAGGGTGATAGCTAAAATCTGTCTCTCCTAATGATGACACATTTCCATCCATAACAAACTGCTTTAGCCCAGGCAGAGATGCCAGCATTTTCTCAGTTCCAAACCCCTTCCCTCTCATTACCCAACCCTCTCAAGACAACTAAAGAATATTCATTCACAAAAAGAAAGAGGTCAGGAACCACAAGAATCCAGCAAAGTTCACACAAAAGTGAACTTTTGTCATAGTGAGGTTATTAGAAATCAAAAGTTAGGTGACAGTGTAATTTTTGTAGTGATCAAGAAAGAGAAACAAGACAAGCAAGATGTTTTACCTGAATTAACTATATTTCATTTAGTATATACAAATTTATGCTGATAAAAGTTCTCTGACCCATGGCACTAATATCTCATCTAAATTACTTCTGAGGAATCATTTTAAAATTTAGATTATATTTCAGTAAAGATTGCATTGAAAATAGAAGTGTTAGAGAACCGTAAGCATTTTTTTTAAATTAACTTGTCAGGCAGGTCTTGTAGGGTGAGAACTGTCTCAGAAACTTATTATGTACAAAAACTTGTCTCAATCAGCCCCGTCAAGAGTGATCCCCCAGGAAAGAGCCAAGCCCTGGAGACTGATTTGTATATTACTAGATGTTGATCTCACCATGAATGGGGTGTTGTCATGCGTGCTACCGAGGTTTGTTGACCGAGATTTCTGTCCCACCCAGTTCTGCAGCCGTTCAGAGGTCTACATTAATTATAAATTTATTGGTCTAATAACTCAGGTTTCTTATTAATTAATTCTTACATCTTAAACTAGCCCATCACTCTTGTCTATGTTAGCCATGTGGCTTGGTACCTTCATCAGCAAGGCATTCTTATCTTGCTTCCCCTGTGTCTGGGTGACAGCTGCAGACTGACTCTTTCCTTTTCCCAGAATTCTCCTGTTCTCATTGCCCCACTTCTACTTCCTGCCTGGTTGCCCCGTCTATACTTCCTGCCTGGCTACCGGCCAATCAGCATTTTATTAAACAAGTACAAGAAACAAATCTTTACAGGGTAAAACCATTGTCCCACAGCAAAGGTTCTCTTCCTAGGAGTTGAAGTTGCCTTGTGACACAACCTCAGAACTAATGGTGCTTCATGCACAATCATGAAAAAGCCTTCTAAGAGGCTGGGTGCTTCCTGTGAGGAGGTGTCTGAGTCTGAGTGTCCCACTTCAGAGGATGCTGTGATCTGACCTTGTTCTGATCAAACTTGGGTGAAGCTTGTCCTGTCAGACACCTGCACGTGGACCCTGACATTTGAAATTTAATATCAAAAACAACCCTAGGCTGATAATGACTCATCTTCAAAATGCAGATCAGTGACTCTTTTGTGATTTTTTAAAAAATTAGATAACACAGTTACCTCTAAAACAGGCCAAATAACAAATTTCACTATTTTTAATTTTGTTTTTGTGCTGACCAGTTATCCTGATCCCAAAAAAAGGATAAACTATGCAGACAGTCTGGGATTAATTTTAGACTCTGTCCTAGTCACAATGCCTTTGACACAGTTCCCAGCATCAGAATGCAGAGGGAGAAAGCATCTGAATGAGTATAGAGTGTTGTGCCAGAAATAAATCCCTAATATAGACAACTGAAATGTGCCACTATAGAGACTAACCGTCTAAATAGAAGCAAGACATTTTTGCTTCGGTACAGTCTTAGTATGCATCCCCTGTTCTTCCAGCCTAACTGTATTCCAACCATCAGTTACAAATAAATACTACGGTGCTGTCACAGTGCCTGCCAGGCTAGCACTTGGGAGGCTAAGGCAGGAAGATATGAATTGCTACAATGTAAAATCTTAGGTCTACAAGTAAATAATACCTCACTGGCCAATGGAACATTGTGATGTCATCACTTCATGCATGGAACTTCACAATGGCCCGAAGCTGAGTGTTCCTAGAGTCAAGAACAGCTAGGTAGCTGTGTCGTAATACTTCTAGTTATCTTAGCAATTACATTTACATTTATTCATTTCATCTCTGAAATAGGCTTTGCTGTTTCCATTCACAAAACAAAGTATCAAAGAGTTTAAAAGACTAGGGTAAGGTCTAGCCCATGAATTAGGGTCGACTGCATGCCATATTATCAGATGCCTCAGCCCACCTGTCTATCTCCCCGCCCTAGGTTTTGAATCAGCTCTGAAGCAGATCACACCTAGGGTAACTCACTGAGTACATGAGCAAAAGAGTAACTTACAAACTTATTGCCACCTTAGCAGACAATCTGACTCAGGTTTCCAAAGATTTGGTGTGAAACTTTGGGCAAGCTGCACTGTTTCTAAGACTCAAGTTACTTCATCTAGGGAAAAAACGATCTGTATTTTTATTTATTTATTCATTCATCCATTAAATAGTCTTTTAAAATGAAGCTACCATAGAGGACAAACTGTAGACAAAATAGGAGCCACAGTCCATGGCATTTTTGCTGAAAGGAAACATAACATGAAATCCCAGTCCCCCAGGATCTGTGGGGGAGGACATCCACAGTTCCTACTTTTGGTGTCATGTCTTAATCAAGGAGGTGTTTTAAATTCTTCTCATGCAACTGCTAAAGAAAGAGTCAGGACTCACAAAAGCAGAGACTTGGGGCTCAAGGCTCTTACAAGCAGGATTTGTGGAAAATAGATTTTCCCATAGCTATCGGTAATGCACACTGTCTTTAGACTCAACTTTCTATTTTAGAATCTCAGGATACATTCATATGCACCAGCAACTCATTTCTTATAGGCGAAGCAAGAGCTCAACACAGAAGACAAATGAGCATTGGTGGGAGATTGGTGGCAGCAAGCATATTCAAACAAAAGAGCTAGGAGTTTGGGATTTCAAAGGCCATTTTGTTTCATTTACCAGAACCCTGAGGTTTCATCTGATGGTAGATCATACTGTCAAGAAAATGTTGAGTGAGCGTCTTCATTTTGTTTCCTGTTGGTGTGATAAGATACTCTAACGAAAGCAGCAGCATCAGGGAGCAGGCTTTGTTGTGGTCCATGGTTCAGATTACAGTCCATCATGGCAGGGAAGTCATGTCAGCTGGATCTGGAGGGCGCTGCTCACCTCGCCTCTGCAGTGAAGATGCAGACAGGTAGCAAGGCCTGCTTGCTCACCCACTCTGCTGTAAGCAACCCAGGATTCCCTGCCGGGGAATAAGTGGTTTCTGACCACAGTTAAGATGGATCTTCCACATCATTTAACATACTCAATATATTCCCCCACAAGCATGCCTGTAGGCCCATCTCCTGAATGATCCTTGTTGACAATTAGCACCCACCATCAAGGCAAGAGACTAAAGAAATTTGAGTCAACAAGTACAGGCTAGGAGAGATTGCATTCTTTCTGCAATCCCTTTCCTTGAAGGGAAGAGTGGGACCCTCTGCTGGGCAGTGGAAAGGGAACATGCTTGCTATCTCCCCAGACAAAGTCTCCTCAGCATCTTGGACAAGTACACATGAGTAAATGGGTAAATGCCCAGCCCTTCTCAGTAGCCAATCATTCCATTTGTTGCCAGTTTCCAGACTAAGCCATTAACTAATGGATTTTCCCTTACCACGCCTGGAGGCCTAATTTGTAAACAAGAGCCGTTGGGACTTTCAAGGTGATTTTTTCTTCAGGCAAGGCACATCAAAGCTTTTTTCCCTATAAGACCCAAGAACAAACAAAAAGGAAACAGAAAAACCACTGTCAAGAGAAAATAAGCTCATTTTCAGCTGAGCCCACATGGCTCGGGGCTCACACAGGGCCGGGTTCTAGTCAGGAAACCGAGTGATAAACATCCTGATGAGCACCACTTGTAGCATACTTGTGAAACATCACTCAAGATCATCACTTTGGACCCACTCTAAATGTTAAGGCAAAACTCTCGAGGTTTTAAAGACTTGTTTTTAATTGTGTGCATATGTGTGCGACTGTGTATGGGTGTATGCTTGTAAGTGCAGGCACCTGTGGAGGTCAGCAGAGGGCAGCAGAGGCTCTGATTTCCAGCAGTTGTGAGCAACCCTACACCAGTGCTTAGAAGGGAACTCAGGACATGTTCTTAAACACTGAGCCATCTCTCCAGGCCTCTGCTTTATCTTTAAATAAACTATAGTGCAGTGCTTGTCAGAATTTACTTTGGGGTCAGCTGCTTGCAGGTATTTATTTAGATGAGTGTTTCATGGCAAGCTCAATGGCTGTAAGACTAATAAGACTCACATCTCCTGGTCCTGGAATTCTAACTGAGGTGGTAATTCTAGAAGCATGTCAGGGAGGTTTGTGGCTGGAGGATGTCAGCAGACTTTGACAAGAGTGAATGTGATGAGGCAAGAGCCTAGGAACGGTCAAGGCAGAAGAGTCAGCTGAAAATGGTCTAAGGGAATGAACGTTTTCCATCTTGTAGGACTAGGGGCCACTGTGTCTGTGTCAGATAGTGGTGGACCACTTACCCACGTGTTTGAGAAGAGCCCCAAGGCTGTCAGAAAGCTAAAGGCAGCAGGCCCCTTCCATCCTTGATTTTACAAGGAGACCCCTTTCTCTCTCATCTCAGGAGCCGCTCTACTTAGAAAGGAATTGGAGAGGATGAATGGAGCTGCAGAGAGAGAAAAAGAAACAGATGAGCTTGGCATACCTAGAACCAAGGTATGCCAAAAGATGGAGCTGGGTAGGGTTCCATCTTAGCCCTCCAGTAAAGAGAGGCTGACCTCATAGAAAACAGAAACCTTTGTCTCCCTGGTCCTGTGATTACCCATATGCAGGACAGGAAGAGAGCCGCATGTTGCAGCTCTTTCCAGCTGGGAAGCAGCACATTATTAACTAAAAGATGCATTTTCTAGATCCTGTTCCGTTCAGCTCCGTTCCATCATGTGCCAGAGCCCCTGGGGATGAGCTGGCCTCCATTTACATTTCTAGTCTTCTCCTCTTGCTTTTCCCCATGACTTCCTCACTGCAGCGTGGCCCCTCCACTTCCATGTTCTTTTTCATTTTCTACCAATAGCAGGGAAGAGGCTGCTGCATCAAGGAGAGAAGCTGGGCCTGTGTTATCTACAGGAAAAAGTGACATGAGGACCAGGCCAACACTGTTCAATAGCTGACCCCAACCTGGTACTAGCAAGGAAAAGTGAACCCCCTCCCTTTTGACTTAATTGTTTAAATTCCCATTCCTTTAGCCAGCCACAGGTTCCCAGAGTCTGGACAGCTATCCTCACTGCCTAGAATCCTATCAAGATGATCACTGTCGCTCGCTTTTCCCAGGAAAAGAGAGAACTGATGTATGCAAGACTCATTCTAGATGTACTTGGAAATAAGCCGCACACACACGCACATGCATACTCCAGGAAATAAACAGCACACACATGCACACACCAGGAAATAAGGAGCGCACACACACACGTGCACACACCAGGAAATAAGGAGCGCACACACACACGTGCACACACCAGGAAATAAGGAGCACACACACACGTGCACACACCAGGCCCTAGCTCCCTTTCTGCAGCGGCCTTGTCTGACTTTGGCCTGTTGGGCTTCAGCAGGGCAGAAGAACCATGGTTCCATTCTCAAGGAATGGGTCAGACTCTGAGCAGACAGTGATTTCTTCTGCTCCTTAATCTACAACGGCACCGGAGAAACCACTCACCCTTGTCTGGCTCATCCGCCCTGGGGGCAAGGTCAAGCAGGGTCTCCCCAGCCTTCTTGCATCTTCCCCCATCTTATTCCCAGCCCCACTTCCCACACAGTGTTTGGACACTTGCCTTTCTTCTTATATCAGCCTGGTTCTCTCTCCTGCTGCCCACAGCGTGAAGAAGGTTAGAGGTTTCCTCCTAACAATCTAAGGTTCTGCAGGAAGAAACAGATTGTTGAGTGGCGAGGAATCCTTAAACTAAATAAAGAACTGTGCTTGGTTCCTAAGATAGACCAATGGGGAAGAGAGCACTGCTGAACAAGTGCTTTGTAAATTACACGTTGCATTAAAATTAGGGCCAGCCTGGTCACCTGGAGTGATGCTGGTGTCTGTCCTTGTTTTGCTTCTGATTCTGTGATCAAATACCCTGATAAAAAGCACCTTAGGGGAGCAAAGATTTATTTCAGCTCACAGTTCCAGATCGTGGTCCCTCACAGCGGGAAAGTCACAGGCACAGGAGCTTGACATCTGGCCATGTCACTTCCACAGTCAAGAGCAGAGAGCTAGTGAATGAATGCATACTGAGTGTCAGCCAGCTTTCTCTAGCCAGCTCTCTAGGTTCCAAAAAATAGTGCTGCACATTCTGAGACTGGGTCTTCCCCACATCGGCTAACAACCAAGACAGTGTCCCCACAGACTTAGCCAACCTACTCTAGACAATCACTCGCTGAGACCCTCTTCCCAGGAGTTCTAGGTTGTGTCAAATTAAAATAATGATAATAATAGCAACAACAATAATAATAAACTAGCCATCCCAGTGTCTTAATCTAGAATGTACCAAGCATTTCATACCCATTAACATGAACTGGGGTGATGACCCTACGGGGTGGGAATTGTCACCCTCAGTTTTCAGAGAAGAAAACTATGACTTGGGGAAAAAAAAACAAAAAAGACCTGTAATCAGGTAGGCAAGGCCAAGGATCTTGTTTCAGAGATTGTATAGGCCAAAGCACAACCATCATAAAACAAGATCAAAACCAGAAAGCCAGAGGAGGATTCCTGCCTCAGAAATTCTAGGACTACTGCCTCTAACTGGCAGTGTAACCCTGCACATGTGGGGTTTACATTTCCTTGTCTGTGAAATGAGATCACCACGCCTGACCCCAGCACATCTTCTGGGTATGTTTCCTGGGCATGAAATGAGATTGTCAAATCCAATTATTCCTCCCAGCCCAGAATCTGAGAGTCTGTGGTCCATTCGCTGTGTGCCTCCTCCACGGGGCCACAACTATCCTCAGCATGGCAGATTGTTGACAGGAAAAGCCACTTCACACTGTTGGAAATGACTCAGAAATAATTCTGCTCTCCAGAGAGAACCTGTCACTCCTATGACTGTGGCTGTCCATTGCTCGGGCTGCCTTTTATTCCACTGCCCTTCAATGGCACTGTGATGACTTTTAAGGAGGAAAGGCTGTGCTCAGTACTCATCACTCGTGTGTTTAAATGAGAGAATATCACACTCACCAAAACCTTTTACACAAGAACCTACTATAAGACCATGTGAATGATAGATTGAGTTGGAATTCTCAACAGTCAGGAGTTCTTCACTTAGTAAAGGGAATCCCCCGGATTCCCACCCATCACGCGATGATAGCCAGTTATGAAGACAGATAGCAGAGCTTACACTGGAAACAGTCCTGATAAAGGCAACTGAAAGCCAGGGAGAGCAAGTGGCATTTAATGTGAAAATATGATGATCTGTTTGCAAAAGTTTACATTATGTACAGACTCGGAAATGGTGTTTGTTGAGCTAAAGCAAGCACATCGTTTGTGCGGCAGAAGGCTCACCGTAGAAATCTACAGCACACAGAGTAGCCAGAGAGAGGAGGGAGGGAGAAACAAGGTGTAAAGGTGAGCATTTCTGCTTACAGAAGCACCCGTGTGGCACGATGCCCTTCTAAATGGAATGGTGTGGGAAAAAACCAGAATGACATCTGACAGAGCTCTTGGCGTTAAACAATCAAAAAGTTCCCTCTAAACCACCTAGAGTTTCAGCATGGCGTGGCGTGTCGAGGAGACATCTGCACTCTCATGTTAAGTGAGCTCTGCCCACAACAACCAAGAGACAGAAGTAACCCAAGGTGATGGAAATAATTCCACCAACTGAGGGATGACACTGAAAATATGGTCCATGCACAACTCTGCAGTCCCTCCCCAGCTTCTGCATAAGAAGAGTGAAACCTGCTACTTGCAGCAACGTGGCTTGCATTGGAGGTCCTTGTGTGACATGGGAGATGTCAGGCACAGAAAGATGCCTCATATGTGCCCTCTCTCATAGGGGACCTCAGAACAAAGAAAATCTAAGAAGCTGAGCATTGGAGAGTGGCTGGCAGAAGCTGGGGAGGGACTGCAGAGGAGAGCCAAGCCTTGAGCAGTGGGTATGAAGTTAGACTTTAAAGGACAATTTTGTGCTGTGCTGTTGAATAGGGTGCTTACAGGCGATTGTGCACTGTGTATTTCAGAAAGCTGAGGGGGGAGCTGACGAGATGGTTAAGTGGGTAAAGGTGCTCGCCACCAAACCTGATGACCTGGGTTCAATTCCTAGGGTCCACAGGATGGAAGACTTCCATAATAACTTCCATAATAAGTCGTCCTCCAACCTCCACACATGTACCATAGCCTGCACACATACAATAAATAAAGATATGAAAAAATAAGTAAAACTGGAAGAATATTTTGAATGTTTTTACTGTAAGTAAATGATAACTATTTGAAGAGTTACATAAAGTTAATCAGATTCAAACATTAAACACTGTATACATGCATTAAAATATTACAATATCCATGAATAGTTATAATTTGTTTTATGCATCAAGTAAAAATAAGTTGAAAAAAAAGACTATCAACAGGAATTCTTTGGTCAACATATTAACTATTAATGGGGCATGATAAATGAAAATAATGTTTATTTCTTTTTCCCATGTTTTGGGGATGACTGGGGATCAAACCCTTGGCTCAAGTCTCTCTTTGCCCTGAGTTGCATCCCTGGCCTAGAACGTGTCTCCAGCAAAGCTGAATGGTGCTAGGATAAGGCTTTCCCAGGGAGGATCCAGAAGTCCGGTCACTGCCTCTGTAGTTTAGTAACCCAGAACCCCCCAGTAGAGAACAGCTTACTGAGAACCAGGGAAGTCGCAAAGCGGGGCTTGTCTCCCTGTCTCTGAAAGTGTTTGGTTCCCTTGGGTATAATGACACATTGTGTGAGACTGAACTCCTTGTTAATAAAGCCAACCACAATGGAGCCTCCCAAATTTGAGAGATTAAAGGGGAAGCAGAGGTGATTGTCAGGTCAATCTGTTTGCTTGTTTTATATGCAGTTGGTTATTGTTGTATGTGTGTGACATGTAGTTATACATGGCATATGTGGGGTTCAGTGTGACACTGGGGGTTACACATTGCATATGTGGGGTTCAGAGGACGACTTTCAAGAATCAGTTCTCTGTTTGCATCCCCGGCATCTGGGGACTGAACTCAGATCATCTGGCTTGACCTAACACACTTTCAAGCCATACCGCCAGCCCATATCTCCTTTGTTGTTAAACCCACTCACTGTAATTAGTAATATTTTGATGACTGGACCTTCATTAGAGCACAATGGATTAAAATCCCTTTCTTAAACAACGAAAGCTATTGAGTGTTTGGGTTGATCATAAACTTTCCAGGGAAAATGAGCAAAAGAATTACTCTGTGTATACAGTATTGCGTCCATGAAGGTAATTTTAAAAGGTGCAATGGCAGGCGCATCAAGGCGAAAGGCTGTACTTCTGTTCTAGCTTACAACACTTTCAACAATGGCGGTTATCACTTCCAAGTACCAGAAATCTTAAACAGGGAGCAGTGTATTTTTGAAATTTATTAGTTGTGGTGGTTGAGAGGAACACACCTTCTCTGGTGCCCAGAAGACAGTGCTACAATCATTAAGAAACCAGTTTTAATTGAAACAATCCTTTTCTGAAAGAGAAAAGAATTGCAGCTCCTGTGACTACCCCTGACAGCTAATGTCAAGCTTCACTGCATGGGGGATTTCGCTGGTTGTTTGTTTCTTATGTAAGTACTATTGGTAACTTTATTCATGAACAAAAGGTTAACTTATCTGAAGGGTGAAAACGCCTTTGAAATCACTAATGTAACATGTAAGTGGGTCTTCTGTGGGTATCAATACTGGCAATCCATAGGAACATACTAACTTGCAGGGTTTTTCTAAAGGATGTTCAGGATGCAGTGTCTGTCACTTATGGGAGTCCATGTATGTACAGTGTACATATATATTCATGTCAGTGTGTGTACATGTAAGTGTGCATACACATGTATGTGTGTGGATGTGGAGGTCCTGGGTTGATGCTGACTGTTGCTCAATCACACTACACATTGGGACAGGGTCTCTCACTGAATCTGGAGTTCTTCCATCAAGTCAGAGTGACTTGCCAACAAGTTTCAGAAATCCACCTGTCTCCACTCCCCAGTTCTAAGATCACACACACACACACGCACACACACACACACACTCACACACACACACGCACCAGATGCCTGGCTTTTTACATGGATGCTAGGAATACAAAACCAGGTCTGTGCTTGCCCAACAGGCACTTTACCAAACAAACCATCTCCCTCGCTCCCTTGTAGATTCTATAAGAGGGTTTCTGTATAATGGAACTCCTATATAAACCTCCCAAGATAGTCACTATGCCTGAAGTTCCTAGCACGGAAATCAGCAGCTCACATCCTTCAGCAGAGCAAGGCCACACACAGGAGGAGGATTTCTACCGGGGATAAGCACTATTTTAAGAGGAAGCGGGTTACGACTCCTTCTATGATATAAAAAGAAGCTTAATCAAGCCAATTTCATACCATAACTTTATGTTTATAGCCAACCAAGAAGGGCCTCGTTATTGAAATACAACTTTGTAATTCTCCGTGCAGAATGTCATTGTGGGAAAAACATCATGTTTAACTCTATCAGCTGACGTTCCTCATATGAAGTGGGTGTGATTCCTTTTTGAATTTCAGTCACAGTCTTATTACTGGGCTTCTGAAATCTACCATGGTGATATAAGAATAAAACTGGAAA
Source organism: Dicrostonyx torquatus (assembly GCA_028555095.1). Classification (NCBI taxonomy): domain Eukaryota; kingdom Metazoa; phylum Chordata; class Mammalia; order Rodentia; family Cricetidae; genus Dicrostonyx; species Dicrostonyx torquatus. Next base: position 430,925 of record JAQHUG010000192.1, on the reverse strand, counting down.
TTTGCCCAGATACCTCAGTGTATAAAATACAGAGAGCATAAAAAAATGGAGACTTAGAACCTGAGAATTTCAAGTCTGAAAGGGAGCTAGGGTAGTCAGCCGCTTCTGCTTGCTCTTCGGGTGTTTGTCTTTGGTGAGTTGCTGCTGGTTGATTGAGACAGTCTCACTGTGTAACCTGCCTGTCCTGAACCCTACCTTATAATCCACGCTGGCCTCCAGCTTGCAGTAATCCTCTGCCCCATAAGTGCTAGGTTACAGGTGGCACCACCAGTTCAGTTCTGAGTGCTCTCTTGGGCTGTGCTTATGCCTTCCACTGATTTTTGACGGGACACGGAATAGCTCAGACACCCCAAGGAACTTCTGAATTCCACCGCCTCTGCCCCAGTGTGTAATATAAGCCAACGTTCCCTGTGACAGAGTCATGCTAGCAACATAGCACTCATGTCTTTGCTTTTGAGTTCAGAGGTATGAGTCTGCCTCTAGGCCACAAACACATCCAGTGGGGACCAAAGGACTAGAACTCGATGTCCTTGTCTCTCCACAATAACATAAACTGTATTGACTGGTACTTGCTACAGACCGCCCTTCTCTAAACTTTTTCCAATGATAATCTTATTTAGTCCTTAAGACAATGTCTTCTAAGAAGATGTTATCATCCCAGTTTACAAAAGGGCGAAGCACAGACGGAAACGTGGTTAGTTAAGCAACACAGCCACACAGCTGGAGCGTGGCAGGTCTGAGATCTGGTTAGACGGAGTCAGGCACCAGATCGCCATTCTCACCAACTATTGTGACTTCTTTCATTCCAAGTCCCCCAGTTGAAAGACATTTAGTACATAGGCTGCATGCAACTGAGTGTGAGCTCTGTGGGGACCAGTGTGGGGACCAGTGAAGCATCCTCTTGCTTCTGCCCCTACACTTGTAATGGGATTGAACCTCTCTCTGTAGGTTGCAAAATTGGTTGACTCTATTTGCACTCTTTCTGGGACCTGATGTAGAATCATACAAATTAGCATCAGGGAATTCTGACTGAACAATTCCTGACCTGAAGTGTTCCTATGTAATGCAAAGGGTTGGTTAGAACCAGGCGCAGTGTCAAACACCTGTAATCAGCACTCAGGAGTCCAGGTAAGAAGGTTGCTGCAAGTTTCAGGTCACCCTGGGCTTCAAGGCCAGCCTGTAATACACAGTAAACCATGTCTCAAGGACAAACAAATAGGGCCAATGAGATGGCTCATTGAGTAAAGGTGTCTGCTGTCGAGCCTGGGGAGCTGAGTTTGCTCTATCGTACGACAGAAGGAAAGAAACGCTTCTTGCAGATTGCCCTCTGGCTCCACATAACCACCATGACGTGTATGCACCGCCCTCCCCCACATCACACACAACAAATCAATTTCAAAATGTAATAAAACTTTTTTTTTGTTTTTGTTTTTCAAGACAGGGTTTCTCTGTGTAGCTCAGCTGTTCCAGAACTTAGCGCCGCCACCACCCAGCTAAATGTAATTTAAAAAACTAAGCAAACTTTGATTTGGGCTTTGTTTAGGTCGGAATTTTTGTTTTACTTTTAGCACTTAAAAGCCAGTGCTTGGAACTTCAGACTTTATATCACATATCTGCTGATAATCCTGTGTGAGGAAGTTTGATATTAGGCCCCTTAATGCACATGTAAGAAGACAGAAGATTGAGGACGTGAAGAGACATGGCCACGGAATGCTAAGAGGTGGAAGTTGACATTTCTCATGGGAATGTCTTGTCACGGGCAGCACATTCCCACTGGAGAAGTAAGGTGGTAATCCAGCCACACTGGGTTGTTTTTTTTTCCCAAACCCCTCCTCCAGTTGTTAATAAAAAGATTCGCATTGAAGAAGCCCCACTCCATCCCAGGTGCTCAGAATAGTCTTGAGGACCCAGAAGGAAGGAACCAGGACAAAACCAGCACATTAGAGTCCAGAGAATGGTCTGCCCTTTTTCCTGGTGCAACCCTCAAGGGTCTAGACAATGTCTTAGAGCAAAGTCCTTGTAACCGGCCCCCAGTCCTCCTCAGCCACACACTTCCTCCTCTGCTGGACCTTGCTCTATTCCTCAGCAGCCTGCACCAAAGCCTCGGCTGTGTGTGTTACCGCTTGTTTCCTAGAAAAACGAGCTGCACATTGTGAAGGGGCCCTAACAACACACAGCATGAGAATTCTCAGTGACCTGTACCTAGCAAAGGAATCGACCAATCCATCTCCTTCTCCTCCCTCAAAGACAGAGAATCACCACAGACAGCCACCTGGAAGAACAAAGTCCCACAACCCATATGTAAATCACCAGGAAGAAGAAGCAACAAAACAACCTGGAGACCCACGGCCCCTCCCTCTGGCTAAGGAGAATTCAGAAAGACATTAGGGTGGGGATTTCCGATGTCTGCTCAATGGCTTCTTGAGCACTATTCTTAGACTTACAAGACAACTTGCCGCCCAAGCCTGAATACCTACATTTGATCCCCATGATCCCCATAAAGGAAGGAGAGAATCCCCTCCATGAAACTGTCATCTAACCTCTAAGCATGCTACCCACAACATGTATGTATGTACACATACAATATTAATAAGTACATTATTTTAGAAGAAATTATTTCAAAATAATATACCCCTTTATTCATTTTTACTTTTGCTGCAAAGATTGTGATAATGTAGGGATGACATAATGTAATTCAATGGGATCATGTAGATCTTGAAATAGTTCACATGCAAAAGCAATGAATTGGTCAATGAATTATGTATGGCAGAGAAAATCAGTCCTTAGTACTTCAGATTTTTCCAAAGTGCTTAGCAACCTGTTGAGAGACGACTTTCTGCAGGGTCATCTTCGAGTAAAGCTGGAGAGGTAGAGACTGAGGGTGAAATTCATTCTCTGTATATCAGAGCATTGCCTAAGACCCCCTGAGCGAGAGTAGCCAGGCTGGACTCTGGAAATATACCTACTGTGGGCACAGAGGCTCTCTGCCGAAATGAAACAGAGGTAGAGGAGAAAACATTGAAACTCCTTGTAAAAACAAGCCGGCAGCTGCCATCTGAAGCCTGCTATATTTCATTTGGGCCATTCTGAATCGCATTACTGGTGCCGTGGCAGCACAGTTGGATGCCCCATACCATCGCTGGGCTAAGAAAGGCTGGCAGGCCTCCTAGTGTCTCTTGTGCACCCCTTTGCCTTTGTTTTCTATTTCAGCTCTGAAATTTTCAGTTCTCAAGGGCAAGTGTTTGCAAGGACACTCATTATGTGTCATGGCTATTCTGGGTTGTCAACTTGACGACATCTAGAATTAACAAAAACCCAAGCAGCTGGGCACACATGTAGGGGATTTGTCTTAATTAAATAATTTTAACTGGGAAGATCCACATTTGATCCAAATCTTTTGATATGGGAAGGTCCATGTTTAATCTGGGCCACACCCTCTCCTGGTAGCCTATGTAAGGACATGGAATAAGGACACTGGCTCTCTTCCTGCTTGCTCTTGCTCTCACTAGCAAATTCATTCCTTCACTGGCATTGAAGCCTGCTTCTTCAGGATTCAGAGGTATACTAAGACCAGTTGAGATATCCAGCCTGGTGGACTGCATAACTACTGGATTCTTGGACCTTCTGTTGATAGACAGTCATTGTTGAAGTAGATAGATCACAGCTTGTAAGTCATTAAGCTAATAGACCAGATGATAGATAGATAGATGATAGATAGATAGAGATATTAGATAGATGATAGATAGATAGATAGATAGATGATAGATAGATAGATAGATAATAGATAGAGATAGATAGATAGATGATAGATAGTAGATAGATAGATGATAGATAGATAGATAGATAGAGATAGTAGATAGATAGATGATAGATAGATAGATATAGATAGATAGATAGATAGATACTATCATTTCTATTCCTCTAAAGAACCCTAATTAATACATTACATAAATGAAGCAACTGCCACAGGGTAAGTTTGCTCTCCCATCAGTCCTCATTTCAGAGACCAGTGCACTGTGGTTGCTATAAGCTCTAGGGTTTCCTGGTGTCTCCATCGCTTCTGCTCATCTACCAGCAGATAGACCACTCCTTGAGTATCTCACAGAGGGGATTTGAATCTTAATCCATCTCTCCCTTATGAAAATCAAATACTTTGCCTCCTTAGGAAACGTCTGTCCTCTGCAACATTTTGTGTTGAAGCTGCAGTGGTATTGGTGGTGATGGCTGTGATGGTGTTGCTGCCGCTGGTGGTGACAATAGCAGTAATAGTGATGGCGGTGGTGCATACAATGGCGTGATGGTGGTAATAATGATGATTTTTTTGAGCTGGAGACTTCCTTCTTGAAATTATACATACAGGCTGTCTATTTTCTCAAATAAAGGTTTAAGAATTGTCTATGTATGCACATAAAAATTAACTCAAATGGATCAAATACCTAAACATAAGACTGAAGCTGAAAAATGCTTAGAAGGAAGTTTAGGCATAAATCTGCATGATCCTGGATTATGATCCAAGAAAACAACAGGCAAACTGTATGAGAGCAGAATTTAAAAACCTGAATCTCAAATAAAACCATCACAAAGGTAAGAAGTCAAACCTCATAACAAGAGAAATTGTTTGTAAATTTTATATCTTAAAAGAATGCTTCATCTCAAATATATAAAGGATTGTCATTACCCAACAAAACAATGAATGACAAATAACCCAGTTTTGAAATGGACAAAGAATTTGAATAAACATTTCTTCAAAAATATATGTAAAGTGACAAAATAAACTCGCATGGGAAAGGACTCAAGAGCATTAGTCATTAGGAAGAGGAAAAGCAGCCACCATGAGAAAGCACTTCACACCCACCAGGGTGATTATAATCAAAAATATTAAATAATAGCAATTATTAAGGAAGAAATAGAAAAACTGTAAAATTGTGCTGCTGCCTTGAAGCACAGTTTGGCAGTTCAATCTGCTAAACACAGAACTGCCATATGACCCAGCAATCCCGCTCCTGGTTAATAGCCAAGAAATTTTAGAATAGAAATCTGGGCTCTGGAGATATGACCCCCTTGCTGTCCTTCCAGAGGCCTGGAATCTTGTTTCCAGCCTCGTGCCACTCACAATGACCTGTAACTCCAGCGCCGGGGGATGCAACATCCTCTTCCAGCCTCTGAGGACACAACATAATAATCAAATACACAAATAATCAAATAAATATTAAAAACATAAAAGTCCACACCAGAAAACTGCAAAATAGTCACAAGGATAGTGTTATGAATAATAACTCATATCTCATTATAAATAATTGAAGCAGCACAGATACCAACTAATGAATAGACTAACAGAACCCAGTAAATCCATATGATGGACCTTAGCCATAAAAAGAAATGAATCTCTGATTCATAATGAAATATGTATGAGCTGGATGGTCATTTTGATGAGTGAAAGAACCCAGATCCAAAAGGCCACATCGTTTATTATTGTACTTATATGAAATGTTCAAAATAGGCAAATCTGTCAAGGCAGACTAGGTTACTGGTTACGCTGCTGGGGGAAGAAGCAGTGGGTATCTAACTGCTTGTCTTCCTTTGCAGGCGGATAAAGAGATTCTGAAATTAGATGTAGTAATGGTAACACAACCCTCTAGACACACCAAGAGGAGATGGATGATGCACTTCAAAAAGGGCCGAGCACCTGCCACATAAGAGTGAGAGCCTATGGTTGGTTCCTCAGAAGCCACACAAAACCAGCACAGTAGCTCACCTGTGTCATACGTGCACATGTGACACACAGAGAGAGACCGAGAGAGACAGAGAGAGAGAGACTTTGTAGAGTATATTTAGATTTAAAACTTTGTGTTTGCTGAATGAATGTGACAACTGACGTGAAGATCACAAAAAAAGACCATACTGGGCTTCGTTCGGAGATTTACAGTTGCTTTCTATTTTAGAAAAGTACTTTACCCACAAGTCATTGCAGTAGCATTTGAGCCACCAACATCCCACACCTTAAGTAATCAAGTTCAGGTCCTCCATTCCACTGTGCTCGAGCATGTACAGCTTGGCGAATGTGCTTACTATAAACTAGCTGCCTGCTAGTGTTGTATGATATTTTGATTGTGTTCTGCTTGGAGTCAGAGGGCAGAGCCAGCCACTAGCTGACCAAAATTAACCATAGAGGTTTGGAGGAGACAGGAAGTAGTAAGGCAGGACTAGAGGATTTCTGCCCTTGTGGACAGAAGAATGGAAAAGGTAGGAGGACCGGCGGCTGCTACCTGCTCCTCTGATATTTCCCCCGATTTTGTACTGATAAAGATTACTTAGATTAATACCTCATCCGGCACTCAACATAGGGTGCCATGTCCTGTCCCGACTACCTGCTCCCAAATAATCACTAAGAGGCTTAATATAAATTATAAATGTTCGGCCAATAGCTTAAGCTTGTTACTAACTAGCCTTCACATTTTAAGTTAACCCATGTTCTTTCTTTACCCTCTGCCACATGGTGGTAGATTTTTTTAGCAAGGCATGTTCATCTGCTCCCGCTGCATCTGCCTGGTGACTCCTCAGACTCTGTCTTTCCTCATCCCATGTCGGGGACCATCGCCCCAACATAGAAACCGGTGTTTTTCCCCCAAATGTGTCCCGGAGGCGCGAGAAAGGAAACAGGCTTTCACACCATCACCGTTCAAAGGTCGCTTCGGATTTCTTTCCCTTTACAGCGTGCCTTTGCGTTTATTCTCTCCCAAACCATTCCATCTCTGAATGCTCTCTCACTCTTGAGGAATTTTTCTATTCATATTCCTTTTTCCGGGGCACCTCCCCCAGCACACACACACCTGCATTCCTTCACCCGCTTTGGAGATAGCAACTTCTCATGGAACAATCTACAAATGAAAAGGAAGGCTGGAGCAAAACCCTCATCTATTGTCTTTCTAAATTGTTGGCTTTCAGCTACGAAGCTGCATGGCGTCCTCAGGCTGGCGGATATCAGCCCACAATCCCATCATTCTCAGTCTGGCTCTTTACCATGTTCAGCTATTGGCCAGTCAGCCTGTTTATTAAACCAATCATAGTGACATATAGTAACACGGTGTACAGAGGGCTATTGCACAGCATGCTAGTCTGTGGACCATATTGAGTTCTCCCAGTTAATGACTGTGTAGGTTATATTATCTGCATGTTTTACTTCAGGGTAGGGGTGCCCGTCACATGTGTAGTGTCGTGCTTCTTCATGCAAAGCTGGCATTGAGGCCAATAGAACTGAAGGCCACCAAAGTGTTTTCCGATCAGCCCTTCATTACACACATGCAGTCCCAACCATCATTTTGTTGCAATCCAGAGTCTCTGACTTTCTTACTCTGCATCTCATACTGCCAACAGGTAAGGCCACAGCAGCCCAGCTCTTCGCAACCTTGTGGTCCTTGTGGAAAGTTTAGCAACCTTCTGGTTCGTGCTCTCACCCAGAATCCTGGATCCCGGTGGGCTTCCATCACCCAGAGTCCTGAACTCCAGTGGGCCTGAGGGAAGTTGGCTTTTAGCTGATTGGTCTAGGTACACTTTCTCCTCTGGTTGAGTTAAAAATGCAAAACATGGAGGTCACTAGGGGGACCACTGTTTACTCCTGCAAGATGCACTCATCATGTCACCGTTCAAACTAAGTGCCTCTCCCCGGGATGCCAGGTGGAGCAAGCTGTTAGCATTCTTAATTTATGCAATCATAACAAGTATTGCATTGGGACATTTAAATAAATGTCCCTAGCTTGGACTCTATAAAAGCTGCAGTGAGCATCAAGGAGGGATGCAGAGAAGATTAGCCCGCCATTCAGAAGGCTGGCTTTGAGGCTGGGCTCATACATGTCATCATGGGCCACTTTCTCTATATGTAATGGTTAATCCTGGCTGTCAGCTTGACTAGATCAGGAGTGGACTAAGAGATAAGTCACTGGGGCACATCTGTAGTGATGTTCTTTTTTTAAATTTTTTTTTTAATCCTCTCACAAATATTACATCTAGACCACAGTTTCCCCTCCCTCCCCTCCCTTAGTCTCTTCCCTCACCTCCCCCTCTCCCAGATTCACCCCTCCATCTCCTCCTAGAAAAGAGCAGGCCTCCCAGAGACATCAACCAAATATGACATAGCATGCTACAATAATACCAGGCACATACCATCATGTCAAGGGCGGATGAGGCAGCCCAGCTGCAGGAAAAGGGGTGAGAGGTTTTCTTGATTAGATTAGTTGGCCTGGGAAGACCCACCCTAAATGTAGCAGCACTTCCTGTGGTAGCTAGATAAATGGAGGCTTGAGGGTCTCAGCCTCTTCGTCGTGGGGATCAGTCATTAGAGGGCCAGTCAAGCTGTTTGTGTAAGACAATCTAATAAACCCTTTAATTATATATTCCTTCTTCAGGTTCCGCTTCTCTAGAGATACACCCTCCACATGCCTTTTTCTTTATAGAAAATAAAAATGTTCAAGTCTGTAGCTCCCAGACTCAAGAACATTGCATGAGAACAGCTGTAAGGTGTATCTACTCGTTCATTCATTCTTGTGTCCCAAATGCCACCTGTGTGGCAGTGGGCCTTTGCTTGACCCCAAAACTACCACAGTTCCCAAGCAAAGCACAGCTCAGAGAATGCAGAGACCAAGGCAGATGCCAACAGGTGTGCCAACCTGGTCTGTCACGAGAAGTCTCCCAGGGAAAAGGGCAGGGTGCTATAAACATGTAACACGGTGGGCTAAGCCACCCTCACTGCATTCAAAAGAGGTGTTCAAGTGAGGCTCGGGGTGATCAGCGTCGCTCTAACAAGCAATTACAAAAACCGGCCAAGCGATTTTCATTAAGACTCTGATTCTTAACCCCAGATGCGCACATGTGGCTGCAGAAGCTCTGTGGAAAACTGGAGAACAGTGTTCTGCTCCCGTTTTTTACGTTTCTCTCAGGCATCGCCAGGTTTGGGAACTAGAGATCCAAGCAGGAGTCAGGGAAACAAGATAAGCAGAGTAATCGCTCCTGAGAGGGCCCAGAGATGGACACCAGCATCTTCTGGAAGCTTCTTAGGAATGCAGAACTTTGGCATTCTAAGCTATGGAGACAAAAACCGCAGTTTTACAAAATTCACAGGGGAATTTTTTTTTTAATTCACACTAACACACCCAGCAGCACTGGGTACAGGGGACGAAAACCACCTTCAAGACCCCTGGTTTCCATGCCCACGTCCTCAGCACATACTTGACTCTAGTTAAACACATCAAGTAGATTGTTAGCTTATGGGAACTGCTAAGATTGATGCAATAACCTTTGACCTCCATTCACACACATGAGCGCACACACACAATAATGATAAATTTAAAAATTGTAAAGTACAGTGCTACGTTTCATAACTCTTCTTTTTCAGTGGTGAGTATTAAATCCAGGGCTTCATACATGCGAGGCAAGTGCTCTGCCCAAATTACAGATGTCTCCATGACCCTCTTTCCTGCTCTGTTCATGCCACCATAAAAACCAACTACTTCTCTTTTAAATTTTTTACTTTCTTGAGCATTTCATGTATGAGTTCTGTTTTTACATCACTACCCCTCTCCTCCCTTCAACTCCTCCTGAAATTCACAGCCTCTTTTTTCAATTATTATAGTCACACACACATACTTATAAATATATAAATACCACCTGCTGAGCCCATTTATGTTCTTCATATTTATATGGTTTAGAGCTATTTGCTCAATATTAGATAACCAATTAGGAGGACCTCCCTAAGACTCAGAGCTCTCATTAATTGCATCATTCAGACACGGCTGGGGGCAGGACCTTGTGGACTTTCCCCATCCATGTTGGCATGTCAACTGGTGGTGTCATTTTTTTCAGGAGTCTTGTTTAAACAATACTGATATTCCATCAAAGCAACTCTCCTGTCATATACAGAGGATTCCATCTCACAGCAGACATCCTGGTCCCCTGGCTTTTAGGATTCCCACCTCCACTTCCACCCTTAGACGAAGGGGTTGTGTTTAGATGTATCCGTTGGTGATAGGCACCCCACAGTCAGTTCTTTTCACTGACCGCTTGTGAAGTTCTGTACCGGTCTCTGTCTGTTGCAAAAAAGTTGTTTGATATAAGACCTATCTGTAGGCATAGGGATAAGTATTCAGAAGGCAGTTAATCAAATACATATCCCTATGGTTTAGAAAAGCAGCATAGTGAATCTAGGTTTACAGTGTCAGGCATAATGTCTTGTCTATTGAGCAGGCTTTAAGTCCAATTAGAGGGTCATTGATTGCTGCCAAGCTATAGAGGCCACTATTGTACCTTTGAGGACATCTTGCCATGCTGGCCATGGTTGTGGATTAAAAGCATCAAAGCTGGGGAAACTCTTGGCTTTTCTTGCTCGTCAGTTTGCACAGCAGCTTCTGCTATTATGAGAGCTAGCCTTGATGGAGGAAGCTTCCGGGTCAGGGGCAGACAGATTCCTGCAAGTCCTGTGCCTGAGGTGTGTGGTGTCATCAACAATAGGGACTTATCCTCTAGTTCTGAGAGGCAACCCAGAGCAATAGAAATAGCCTATAGTGTTTGAGGGATCTCTTGGACTCTCCTAACCAGCAATTTGAAAGTGCCATGCCTGGTGCTGGGGTTTGTGTTAGACAGAAGTATTATTACCCAAGTGGAGTAACTTCATTTAAGTGTGTGTGTGTGTATGTGTGTGTGTGTGTACATACATACATACATACATATACATGCAAGAAAATTCTGCTTAGTCATAAAGAAAAAATGAGATAATGAAAATTTCAGGTAAATTACACTGAGTAAAGCAACCAGACCCAGAAAGACAAACACCGCAGGATCTCTCTCATTTGTGGTTCCCAGATCTGCATCTTCTGAACCTATTTCTTATGGCTGATATCACAGTTCTGGATTTTGACATAGCAACAGGACAGCAGCACTCACGCAGGTCAATCTGCCTTTCAAGCCACCAAGTTTGCATGGTTCACAGAGGAATCAGCAGCACGAGGGACATGAACTCACAAACACCCTTTCTCTCCAGATTTTCACTGACCTGGAAGTCAGCCCTCCTTTCTCCAGCCTCTTTCCACCAGGCTCTACTTTCCAGGTCACTGGAAACACAGACATGCTCCTCGTCCCCAAGTAACTTTAGATCCTTCCCAGTCTGTCTGGAAGCCAGGAGAGTGCCTTTGTCTCTAGCTGCAACAGTGATCACTCTTTGTGATTAGCTGGCAGGCTACTATCTTAAAAGTAAAGGTCTCCCTTCTCTCCTAATGCCAAAAGGGAGAGCGCACGTGCTTTATCCTGTGTGAATCAGGATTTGTGTTTCTTTTCTCCATTTACAACCATGATTAAAGCAAGGTTTCCAACTCAGGCAACTTCTAAGGGAAGTCAAAGGAAGGCTATTCACGTGTTGACTATAGCAGGCTACTGGCTACAGGACACTCATTCGGCTCAACAGAGATCAATATTAAGTTGGTCTGTTTGAAAGGGTGCTTAAGAAAAGGTGAGAGTCTCCCACAAACTATTGTATGGCCTTTTTCAGGAATAATAATATTATCCAGCACAAATCTAGCAGATAGAAGATCTCTCTCTTGACAAGGGGGAGGAAAACTAAAGGAACCAATTTTGGGAAGAATATAAATTCAGCAATTTAGTCAAAGTCTATTTTGTTAATATAGTATATAGGTGTTTCCAGTGAAGCTAGATTGGATCAGGCCAAAGGACGAATAACCAAGAGGAAAGATGCAGCCAAGGACAGCCTGAGATGAGCCCTTAGGGTATTTCAACAAGATTTAATGTCAGTCTGGCCAGTTAACAGGGCCACCTCACGGTCCCACACATATCTGCCACAGCACACTCTTCTACAGTTACTGCATTAATAATGGAAGAAGGGAAAGAGACAGTTGGATAAGGGCGAAAGAGGAAAGATATGATTTCACATCCCTTTGGAAAGAGACGCGGAGCCAGGAGAGAGGAATGCAGGGGGCAGAGGACAGACAGTGCTAGTGGGCAGAGCATGTGGTTCTTCTGCATTCTAACTCTGGAAACTTGGATCCATCCTCCAGCTCTCCTAGTGCTCAGGGTCCTCTTCTAAGGATGCCAACACATTTCTGACATTATCTCTGCAGTTATTAAGCACAAACTGTATGGCTTTGTTCTCCAGTAGAAGAGCCACTGGCCACACATGGCTATATAAATTTAAATTACAGGCATACTTCATCACATTGGGCTTCGCTTTAATGCACTTCATAAACACTGTATTGCTTGTGTATGGTATATTGTGCAAGCATGTTCATGTGTGTATGCTAGTACATGCATGTTCATGTCTGTATGTGTGTAGAGTATATGTGTGCATGCATGTTCATGTGTATGTGTGTGTTTGTGTGTGTGTGTGTGTGTGTGTGTGTGTGTGTGTGTGTAAGAGCAGACACCAGAGGTCAAAGTGTATCTTCCTCTAACTTATTTAATCCAGGGCTCTGCTTTCCCAGCACTGGGTTATAAGCACACCACCATATCCAGTTTTTACACGGGTACTGGGAATTGAACTCAGGTCCTCACACTAGTGCAGCAAGTGAGCCATCTCTCCAGCTCCTCCCCACTGAAGGGGTTCTAGCAACTCTGCCTATAGCAAGTCCACTGGCACCATTTTTTTCAGTAGTTTTGTTTGCTTTTGCTTTTTTCAAAAAAAATTTAATTAGGGTGTATGCAATTTTAAGCATAAGATTATTGCCTTCTTATTCTATAAAATAATATACACATAACTTTTATATATGCAAACAATTCATGCTAATTTTATTGCAATGTCTCTATTGCAGTATTCACTTGTATCACAGTGGTCTTGAACCAAACCCACAGTATATTTGAGTCATATCTTGCAATTGAAATTAAGTAAAATTGTAAATCCCATTTTCAGTAGCATTAGCCACATATCAAGTGCTTAATAGCCACATGTGGTTAGTGAAAGCCATACTGGATAGCATGAAAATATTTTCTTCATCCTAGAATGTCTGAGGCCCTGGAACCTCATACCACTGTATAGTTCATACCCCATTAGGTCCTTAGGAGCAAGGACTTCCAGCCTGCGTCTGGACTGTTCTGTATCTTAGTGTCTTCGTCTTTAATTTGAGTGATAAAAAACAATAGCTCTTCTAGAGTTGTTGGAAGTATGTGTGCAATGTGTGTACATATGTGTATGCAAGCACATGTGCATGAGTGCATTTGTGTGTGTGTGTTTATTTATAGTAAACATCTTCCAAAGTAAAGCTGAGCACTACTTAAGATACGAACAGCATCAGGTACATAGATGTCAACAAATACATCTACCTCAGATGAACCAAGACAAAAGACCAAAAAACGACCCTCTTTTTTAAGCACTATGGCTTGCATTTCAGATGTATCACCACAAACCACTCCAATTTTCACCTCACAAAGGATAGTCCCTTCCAGTCTGTCTCAGCTCTTCATTTCTTGAAGCAGAATGTGAAACTCAAACTTCAGAGTAGTGAGATATTTTAGTCCCGTGATGTGTCCCAAAACCAGTTCATCCACTTTTTCTTTTTTTAGTTTGGGGATTTCTAACTAAACAAATTGTAGACAGAAGTTTCTGTCCTGCCTGGTTCTGCAGCCATTCAGTCACAAAAAAACACACAGAAGCTTATATTAATTATAAATTGTTTAGCCTATTAGATCGGGCTTATTATCAACTAGCTCTTACAACTTAAACTAACCAATAATTCTTGTCTATGTTAGCCATGTGGCTTGGTACCTTTTATCAGTGAGGCATTCTCATCTTGTTTCCTCGGCATCTGGCTGGTGACTGCATCTCTTCGTTTCCTCTTCCCAGAATTCTCTTAGTCTAGTCACTCCATCTATATTTCCTACCTGGCTACCGGCCAATCAGCATTTTTTTTTTTTTTGGTTTTTCGAGGCAGGGTTTCTCTGTAGCTTTTGGAACCTGTCCTGGAACTAGCTCTTGTAGACCAGGCTGGTCTCGAACTCACAGAGATCCATCTGCCTCTGCCTCCCTAGTGCTGGGATTAAAGGCGTGCGCCACCACCGCCCGGCTCAATCAGCATTTTATTAAACCAATACAAGTAACAAATCTTTACAGTGTACAAAAACATTATCCCACCACAATAAATGGAGAAGAGGTGGACCCAAAACACAGGCAGGGAGAACTGAACTCACAGCTTTTGCTTGTGTCAAGCAAAATACATTAACCATTTCCAGAACCAGGCTTCAAACATGGAAGCTTATTTGTTGAAATGTTTGGAATGTTTTTCGTTGTCAAAACACAAGTTGCAGTTTGGCATGTCCTTCCCACTCCTCGGCCCTAGGGAAACTGTTTCTTGAGAAGAGAGAGCCCAGAGCGCATGTGTGCCTTTAATTGCAGAGTGTAGTGATGTGGGCTTATCTTTCACTGACCCTGATGGTGGTCTACATGACCTTGTCGTGCAGAAGAGGCACGGTAGAACAGGAATGGGTGCACCTGTCTGGCTTGGCATGAGCACTTTACACCTTCAACCTCAGCCTCATCCCTCAGTCAGAGGAAGATGGATTGGGGCTTTAGCTTGTGGTCTTAGCAAAGCTAACCTGAGCATTGCCTAAGCATTGTGGGAAATGCTTATATATGGATACAAGCTGTCCTCTGCATGTTCACGGGACTCCATATACTGCATACACCATAGTGAAGGCTGGAAGTGACTCAACAGTGAGGCACTTAAAGGATCCAAGAACTTACTCCCAAAACAGTGGTGTGTGGTCTCTGTCCCCATGCACGTGGACATGCACACACAACCGTGGCTTTCAGAGCTCTGAGATGAAATATGAATCTTAGTTAATAAATGAGAGTGTCAAGAAGAGAACTTGACAGAGATGAGAGCCAAATTGAAGCAACTGATGCCTTCAGCTAAGGGAGTCATGGCAGAATGGAGAGACTAGTGATTGCTGAGATACGCAGAGCAAAACTGAAAGTGTGGCATCCCTGGGGTCATGGTGGCAGGATGGTTGGTTACTTGTTTGCTTTATATCCTGTGGAGGATAGCCAGAATTCTTAGAGCCGTCTATGAATTTATACAAATTAGTCACCATGGGAGGCACCAACATGAAGAGAAAGAAAACCAAACTCTAAAACACTGAAGTCCTGGGACTGGGGCAGATTCCATCCTCCCAGTGATGTTGTTGACCTGAACTTCAGGCAGCAGTGAAGGACACAGACCCTAAGCCAGTTTGCCAAGATGGAGATGAATGGAAGCTTAACTCCAAAAACAAAAGATACAAATCCTCTGGGGCCATGGCCAAGAGCAGGAACATGTATGTTATTCTTGGAGCCATCTGTGGTTTGTTTTAAATTAAATACAGATGCCTTTCTGCTCACTGTGGAGATACATCTCTGTGAAGCTTTCCTAAGTCAGCAATATTCCAAGTCAAAAATGCATTGAATACATCAAACCTACTGAACTGAGAAGCGTAACATCGCACGCAGTACACGAGAGTACCAGGCTGCTCACCCTTGGTCGTGTGCACACCATGTGCCCTGCAGAGCAGCATTGCTCTGAATGTCATCACCCAGGAGAATGTCAAAATGCAGTGCCACAAGTGTCACCTTTGTATCATCTTACAAAGCCACCATAAATCAGGATTTACAATCTTTTCTCACTTTGTAGGAATTTATACTAACCACAGAAAAGATGTGTACATAAATCCCGCATAATCCCACTTTCAAGACCATATCACCTTCTGAAGAAGAGAGTGGAATTGGTTCACACTTTTTTGCCAAATTCTAAGTCCTTTGCTGTCTTTTTTTCCATGTCAAGGATCTTGAGTGATTTTTTTCACATGCCAAATGTTACTTTTTAGAATATTTTAATAGTTTCTTAATGTTTCATTCTCCTTGTGTGTCTTTGTGGGGGGGGCGGTTATATTCATGTATGATCACAACATTTATGTAAAGGCCAAAGGACAAGCTAGGGTGTTCATCTCCATTTTCCACCTTGTTTAAGACACTGTCTTTTGTTGCTCCCCAGTGTGTATGACAGGCTAGCTGGTCCATGGCTTCTGGGGATTCTCCTCTCTCTGGCTCCTATCTCTCAAAGAATATTCTAAAAGCTAAACATGAACAGCATTCCTAAAATGCATCTTAATTCTTCAAAAATATTTTAAATCCAAACTGTCAAAGCCTCCTGTTATTTTTCTCCCAGATGAAAAAGAATAAAACAAACTACAGATTTTTAAAATGCCTTCTCTTCTACCCTGAATACACTATGAATTATCAGGTTTTGCCACAATGATTGGATGAAAACCCAAAGTTTCCAAGGAGCTGTGTGGGACATCTATTCAAAAAATGTAATTTAGCTAAATTTTAATATTTTAATATTAAATATTTTAACATTCTAATCCTGTGTAATTCTTATTCAGGCTTCCCTTGGCTTAATGGATATAAAAGGATAAAAGTCATATAGAGAAAATTCATTTATAACTAGACATAATTGTTCCCAGATAATTTTGTTTCTCAAAAGAAATTGTGGAAGCCTCTTAAAGGGAAGAAAGTTTTTTCATTTGTAAAATCTGGGCTTGAACCAGATGAGTTCTCCTGTTGTGTTCTCTGCTTTGGTGCAGATACCAGTTAGCAAAGCAACATCTTACATTGCAGAAGATGTCTTGAAATTGCAGAGATCATCACAAGCTACTGTGGAAAATTATGTCTTCTATGAGGAAATGAATTTGTGCTCAATACTCCCTTGTGTACTGAGGCAAAACCAGTCATGTGGAGAAACACTGATGTATCATTTGTCTACTCTGCAGAAGTGCCTACTCGAACCACTGGAGATTTAGCCAAGGTTATGCCGTCAAGTTCACAGTCTAGAGGGGGAGACAGATAAGAAAATCATTTGCACTTAAATAAGTGTCCAAACAGGATAATTTACTTAATAATGAATGGAGACATGGGTAGCTAGATAGATGGAAGAAAGAATGAATGGGTGGACGAGTGGATGGATGGATGGATGGACGGATGGACTGGTGGATGGATGGATGAAGGAAAGAGCAATAAATGAAAGATAGAAGATAGATAGATACATACATAAATGATACATAAATGCATAGATATATAGATGATACATAGATACGTAGACAGACAGATAGAATACAGAGAAATAGAGAGGGGGAAGAAGAAGAAGAAGAAGAAGAAGAAGAAGAAGAAGAAGAAGAAGAAGAAGAAGAAGAAGAAGAAGAAGAAGATGATGATGATGATGATGATGATGATGATGATGGGTAGATAATAGAGTTTAGGACACCGAGAAACACTTTCAGCTTAGATAGAGCTAAAATCACTGCAGAAGTAACACATCAGCAGAGGTTGAAATACTGAGGGATAAACCATGCAAAGGCCCAGGGCAATAGATTCCAGAGACAGGAAATAAGGCTCAGGACATGTTAGAAACAGGAATTCACTGTGATTAAACCAAGAGAAGAGGTCGTAAGAGATGAACTCAGTAATATAGCAGACAACAAACTATGTAACGCCCCAGAGGCCATGGCAAGAATGTTTGTCCTTGTTTGTGAAGCAAAATCAGTAAAGAGACTTAAGAAGAAATCCTAGCCCTCAAATGCTTGACAGTCTGCACAAGACAATTTTAGAATGTATACTGAGCTGGAAGTTCCATGGGAAATCAGAGAACAGGAGGCTCCAGTGGTTGACACAATGTTTAATGACAGATGAGTTGTAAACTGAGTCCCAGAGGAACATGGAGGTGTGGGACCAGATCCCGCATACCATGAAGGGGCAACTAAGTGAAAGAAAGAATCATAGTCTGGCAGGGAGACCTGCTAGCATCACACTGAGGTCACCTCACGCCTATCTCCCCAGTCAGCCTGCAAACTCTGGGAGGGAAAGACCCTGTTCCCCGGCTTTATCTGTGCACCTTGCACACACAATGCCAGGACCTTAACCGATATTTATAAAAACCCACTGAACCCAGCAAGGCAAACAGTGTGTATTGAGACAGTGTAGGCCAGGAGCAAAGCGGGGTTGGGTGTGGAAGAGCCAGCCTTTGTTGAGAACTCAAAGTTCATGGAGCATACATAATTTAAAAGTCCTTTTATCCGGTTGTTGTTGGGTCACAAAAGCAGAAGGGATCTGCCTCATTAAAATTATCTGGCTTCCAGTACTGGCTCTAGAATGCTAGATTTTATTTTAGTCTTATTTTATTTTTTGAGGATTATGGAAGGAATCTCAAATCTAGTCATGGGTGACTAGACTCCACGACTACCACATCTAGAGCATCTACACAGAATAGAGAGCAAAAGCTGTTTCCAGTGTGAACTCCAAACCCAGAGGCACAAAGTCAGTCATCCAAATTACAGCTGCTGACTTGGGAGGGAGCTTCTATTTATAGAGTACCCAGACCGGGCATGCATAGGGCATGCATATCTACTTGCAGGATTTCCCCAAGCATCCACAGGGGCGTCAACTAATTGCTACCAGGAACAAACACATTTAGAAGACTCCTGCCTGAGCTGTGTCCTCTTGACTCAGAAGAGGGATGCTAATCAAGACCACATCACCGGGAAGAGTTTTAAGAAACACTGCTGGCTCTCTCTCCTCCATTCCCTTGGCCCCTATAAGAAAACAGAAACCCACTGAGCCCAGTAGGGCAAACAGTGTGTATTGGGAACAATAAACATTGGGGATTTGGTTCTGTTTTTCTTTTTGTAAGTGACATCAGGAGTGGGGGAGATAGCTCAGCTGTAACTGCTTTCCTTGCAAGCCTGAGGATCAGAGTTTGATTCTACTGCATGTGCATAACGACAGTAAAAAAAGTTGCCGGTCACGGTGACTCATTATCCCAGTACTGGGAAGGCAGGGACGGGCAGATCCCTAGGGTTTACTGGCCAGCCAGCCTAGCCTACTTGGCAAGTTCTAAACTTCAGACCAATAAGAGATCTTGTTTAAAACAAAGTAGATGGCATTTGAGGAATGGCAGCTGAGATCATCCTCTATGCTAGGGTATATACCACTTCCATGGCTCCCTGTCCTATACTGGCACACTTAACTTGTGAACTAGGAGCCTCTTCCAGAAAGAGCATTTAGTGACACAAGGTCCTTATAAGAAAGGCTGAGCTGTCTGTGATGAAACATGACAGTAATCACTGCAGTAATGAGGGTGAGACCGGAGGACTCAGTTTAAGGCCAGCCTGGGCTACCCTTGAGAGCTGGAGACAGAGTTTAGTAGTAGAGTGTATTCCAAGCATGCTCAGTGCCCTGAATCAGACACTGAGTGAGAAAGAGCAGGAGGAGAGAGGAAGAGAGGGGCAGGAAGTTTAGAGGAAGATGCTGTGCTGGTGATGTGGATGATGGAAGGACCACAAGTCGAGGAAAAGAGCTGACCTCTAAGTTCTTCAAGCTGGAAACACAAAGAAGACAAACTTCTTTCTAAACCCATGAAGATTCAGAACTATACACTGATGACCTCAGGTTGCTTTAGGTCACTGAGCATGTGTGAGAAACAAGAGGGACCTCACATGGGAGTGGGTTCTGCTGGGTTTGTCACAGCATTTCTGCATCAGGGAGTGTTCAGTAAAGTCAACCCTTCCCACAGTATCTTAGGCGTCCAGTTGGTGTTTCTGACTTGGGTGTAAGGACGTGCTGAGATGGGCATGCAGCCCAAATGGGTATAAATTGGCTTCTGGAGCTCAGTGACACTGAGGACACGTGGTGTGAAGGTGCCAGTCTGGGTGGCTTGCTAGCACAAATGTTCTCTGATTCCCTTATATCAGAATGACCACCAGAAATCTCATGAGGTGAAATCAGAATTTTGTGTAAAAGGCCACCGTAGGCATCATCTACAAACATACTTTGGAACTTACAATATTGCATTGTAATTACAAGTCGTTGTATCAGACAGGGCTTGCTAATGAGCAGTGGCTGCAGGGGGATAGATATTGCACTGATTGACATGATATGGAGTAGGTAGTTCAACCATGGCCACTAGCATGCTAGGGAGGCTGAAAGCCTGCTTCCTAACCTGCCTCTGAGTTTGGACTTCCTGCTGAACCACTGGTATTGAGCCCATGCTGAAGGGTCAAAGAAGCTAGGGTCAGATATCTGATGATTCTGTCACAAGAAGAGAGGGAGAGGGAAGAAAGCCCTTGAGGGGAAGCATGGTCTAATAAGTGGATACAGCCACACTGGGCTGTAGGGGCTGCTGGGCTCAAACATGCAGCCTCCCGCACGCCCATTTTCCTAACCCCTTGCTGTCTCTCCCCATATCGATCAAGCTAGCCAGATGGTAAGAGCTGAGGACAGGCCAGTCCTAACCTGCTTTCCAGTGGTAGGCCAGTGAGAGGATCCAGAGAACAGAGCTGTGACCGTGCAGCCCCTTTGTACAAGTTTCTGATACTCTCTGTCTTATGGTAATTTACATGCATGATAACCATTTTTAACTAGGTAGATAACAGGACTTCATTAAACACCTCTGCCGTGCTATTCTAATACAGATTCCTAAATTCATTACGGTGGAATGGAAAGATAAGTGACTTTCTGTTTAGTTTGCCTCTTCTGAAAGGTCTTTCAGGGAAATCTGGGAGAAATTGGTCTTTTTGTATTCTGCCTCTGTTAATACTACTGTTTTCCACCGTGAATAACACGTGACACCTTATAGTTCTAAGACCCTGGAGCTGGCATGAGTGGGAGTGGAAGGTGCTGTCAGGCTGTGGCCACACTCTGAGAAGCATGGTCCCAGCAGAGACCTTGTACTTGGGGCCCATGGTGGGAGAGCGATAGCAACTGGCAGGCATTGGAGAAAAGCAGCCCTCACTACCCAATGGCCAGATCTCTAACCAAGTCTCTTGCTCTCCTAGAAGACAGGCAGGAACTCTCTTGAAACATTAGGATCATATCCTCCACCCTAGAGCACTGATGAACAGGCCCCGATGGGAAACTCCTAAGTAGGAATGTTGTCCCAGACCACATAGAGATTAATTATCCTCAGCAGTTTTTCCCCCTTTGAGAATTGTTTACTTCAAGCAAACGAAGATAAACTAGCTAGGTTTTGTTTTGTTCTGCTTAGTGTCTAGAGCTGATAAGCTTTTAGTTTAAGCTGGCCATTAAAGAAAATCGATGCTTACATCTTTATGGAATTCACCGTAGATGCTCAGGAGTGGATAAGGCAGACTCTCTTTAAGCTTAGAGGTGTCGGATAGACAGGCTGTTCATTCTTGGGTTGGGATTGGCAGGGACAGGAATCAGACTCAAAGAAAAATATGGAGTGGTGGTATAGACCTACAGACCTAGGAGTGAAGGTGTTAGCCTCAGTTTACATGGTGTGTTTGAAGCTAACCTGTGCTACATGATACGTAATTGTATAAATACATACATACATACATACATAAAAAATACATTTATATGCCCCATATGTAGTGAGAGTTCTAAGACATTACCAATCACTAGCCACACCCTCCTTTAGCAGAACATTGGCTCTCCTACAAAAAACACCCCACCCACCAAATTCAAGTTTGATCGGATGCCTTTGATAGCCAACAGTGAGTCTGGAAACAGCAAATATCAGGTGCAGATTCTTGCTTCGGTCTGGCTTCTAGTGTAAGATGGCTTTGTGGCACAGACTCATAGTCTAGATTTATTCAAAACCCACGGTTTCGAATAGATCCACAGCAAGAGACAAGTGCCACTGTGTAATCTATTGAAATCTGGAGCTGCTTGTCGCCGCTGCAGAAGCTGATTAATCAGGCAACACCTTTCCGACACAGAGAAGAAAACTGGGAGCATTGAACAGGAGGCTGAAATGGCACTACCTCTTCCACCTAGGCCACAGGAGGCTGCTAGCCACTCAAATTCCCTTTAAAGGCCTTCCAAGCAAAACAAAGTCAGCTGTTTCTGAGACTCTGCGGACAATATAAATGAGATTCCACATTGTTAATAGTATGGTAGATGCTCAGAAAAACATTTCAAGTGAGTTTGATGGATCAAATACTTAGCAAAGGAATATTGATAATTGTAAAATCAGGAACCCCCATAATCAACTGTATCTTTAAGTGAATCTGTCAGACACCGACACTGCATAATTTAGCATACTTGTTCATACTCACGCATATGAATACACGTATGTGCGTATGCATAAGCACGCACATACACATACACAAGCATGGCCAGATCAGTCAAAAGTATCTCCCTTGTAGCCTAGCATGGTAGACACAACTTTAATCCCAGTGCTTGGGAGGCAGAAGAGGTAGGTAGATTTCTGTGAATTTGAAGCAGGCCTGGTCTACATGGTGAGTTCCAAGCCAGCCAAGGGTTACCTACTGAGACCCTGTATCAGAAAACAAAACAAGCAAGCACAAACAAAAAAAGTCTTTTTCCTTACCCCTCTTGTGTAGATCAAAAAAATCCACCACAATAAACTTTAGTGTGCCCGATCGGAACACAACGGTCTTAAAGTTGTAACATATGAGGAGGAGCTTTTGATCACAGAATATATTAAAGGTATGTGTGTAGTCTAGGGAAAATAAGACTCCAATAAATATGTCAATTGCCTTTAAAAATACTTGAAAGTGTGTCCCAGAAGCATATTAGCCATAATCTGTAAAGCTCCAAAATAAAAGCTTGCGGACAATAGAAGACAATATAATTCAAGCCAGCTATGCTAGGGTCTTGTTGGGGTTAAACAGACCATGAGAGTGGTATAGCAGCCCTGTATAGTCATAGCATAGACATAGCAATCAAGAGGCAAACATCCACAGCAGGGATAAAATCGAAGAACCACAGTTGGTGGGCACAGAAAGATGAGCAACAAAACAAGGGTCTACCACCAAGACAGCTGAGGAATCCAGGGAGCCATAGGTACCAAAGTCAGAAGAGCTCATGATTTCAGGATCAGAATGGCAATGCAAGTGGACTTACCACACCTTAGGCATCCGCAATGTTTGCAAGTTGATAAGAGTCAAGGCTGAAGGAGGAAGAACAGGCTGGTCCCTGTTTTCAATGGATATCAGAGTCAGGTATGCACCTCCTGGGATTTCTGTGAACTAAAACAGAAGGATGAACAGAGATATATGTGGATAACACCAGGAGCAGAGGGCAATTATTATGAAAAAATATCCTTCCAAGAGAGGAAGTGGGGCAGAGCCAAGAAACAGACAGGCTAGATGTTCAATGGCACCCAGGTCCTGTGGGTTGGGGGGCCCTAGTGGGTTGTTTTGTTTTGTTTTCCTTTTTCCCTTTTTTTAAATTTATTTTTTTTAAAAAAGAAAACTAACTTTTTTCATTATACATACCAATCCAAGTTCCCA
This sequence comes from Dicrostonyx torquatus, assembly GCA_028555095.1. Classification (NCBI taxonomy): domain Eukaryota; kingdom Metazoa; phylum Chordata; class Mammalia; order Rodentia; family Cricetidae; genus Dicrostonyx; species Dicrostonyx torquatus. The sequence continues at coordinate 407,630 of JAQHUG010000192.1, read as the reverse complement.
CTCCCTCCCCTCCTCCCATCCCATCCCCATCCACTCCTCAGAGAGGGGAAGGCACATTGCTTTTAACCTGTACTTTGTCTATTACGTGTCAACCTTGGTGGGGAAGATTCTCCTGTCTTCCTTTTTTTTCCAAATGACTTCTTTAATATGCTAATTTTAGACTACAGATATTGATTTAATGTGTGTGTGTATGTGTGGGTGTGTATATATGTCACTGCGCATGTATGGAGACCAGAACTTGTGGTAGTCCGTTCTCTCCTACTACCAGGTGTATCCTGGGGAACTGGAAGCCATTCTGTAGCTATCATATGACCACACTGTCCACCCTAATCTCTTGCCATGATGAAGACACACAGGGAGAAAGAAAGCTGGTCCCTACAGGCTTGACTGAGCAGGGTAACTTGAGCCCCTTGAATAAATAACATGCAGTGTGGTCTACAGCCAGGAAAAAACCTGGGCAGCTTCTGCAGAAAACATCCTGAATGAGGGCTGGGCAACAGGCCAAGTGCGCTCAGAGTGGTGACCATGGGAGTGAGTTCTGCAGAGGGCCCCAAAAGATCATTAGAGTCACAACAGATGAAGTGTTGACATACACGCTCACCCTGAGGGTCTCACGCCTTTTGTCCATTCACCACTATTACCCCACTTCAGGGATGGCAGAACTCAGGGGCAGAGCCAGGAAGGGCAAATCTGGAATTCTGAAACATTAGTCAGAAGCCAGAACCTCAGCCTCACGGAAAATCAGTGCAGCTGGTAGGCTAGCCCTCGACCCTGAGATGCAGACATTCAAGGGACCTCAGATGGTCCCTTAGACCTGCAGTCACCAAGCAGTACTTACCAAACCAGGCAGGTTCCACTCCTAACTGAAATACCATTTTGCCTGAGGACTGATTGGAAGAACTCTGTAGTGGTTGTACTGGGCCAGCCACTCAAAGGGACTGTCTCTGTCACCATCGAGCCCTGCTGCCCAAATGTGCCAGCAAAGACTGGACCATTCACCAGGAATGTCATGAAAGGATTTACATAATCTTTGGGCTTTGGGCTTTTTGTTTGTTTGTTTTGTTTTGTGAAAGCAGGGTGGGAATGGGGTTTTTCTCAGCTTTTCCCCTCTCTCAGCCACCAAACAGAGGTTCCATTCTAACCTGTTTATTGAGAAACCGCAGTCATTTTTGTCCTGAAACAAACCTGCCTTTAGCATCATCAGACTTGGAGCCATGAAAAGACAAGCACACCAGCAAAAGCGGACTGACTTCTTCCCATTATAGCTCTGAAGTATTTTGAGAAAGATGCATTCCTAAGTGCTAGCGAAAGCACAGCACGCCTTTATTGCTCATCTTGGAAAAACCACACAGCGAGCTTCAAAAACAACAACTCTTGCTGACTAACATAGTCTGTGGATAATGAATATTGATATCAGCGGCAGTCACCTAGAAGCACGCTTCCTCTTCTACATTTTGTTCTCTTCAGGAAATTTCCTACAAGAAAGGAAATATGCCTAAACCCCTGTTTGTTTCAAGCAAACAAGAGCTCACAGCAATTGCCTAGAGTTTGAAATTAAGCCAGGAAGAAATTCTTGCCATCTTCACCCTTTGTCTAGCTAATTATCCACGATTTCATTACAATTTCTTGTAACCAAGAGTGTGGAAGGCAAATCGAAGCTGTTGCCTCCCTGATGCATCTGATCGTTTGTTTGGTGGCTCTGGTATTCTTTTAGCAGGTCTGACCAGGACAAGTCTCCCAGGGTGCAACTGCAGACAGTGTAAAATAATCAGCCCTTGATGTCACAGAAGGGCTGCCAAGAGACCCCCACCAACCCACCCAGAATAGGATAGGACACAGCGAGGACCTGGTGACTACCCCACCCATGGCATACATACATAATGCATCACTATGCCTGTTGTAATTAAGTGGAGAGGTGTGGGTTGTGTTCCCAGCGCCTGGCTCCCAAGCCCCCAGCTGCTGGCCCGCTCAGCCGCTGGTTGCTTGCTTATGCCCGAAATAACCACATGAGACCTGTATTAATTTAAATACTGCCTTGCCCATTATCTCTAGCCTCTTCCCGGCTAGCCCTCACCTCATAAACTAACCCATTATAAAAGTCTGTAGGTCACAACGAGGTGAGTGACTTACCGGACGGATCTACTGTACTTCCATCTGTGGCGGGAGCTTCATGGCGACTGGCTCTGACTCAGTCTTCCCAGCGTCCTCTTTTCTTTTCCCCGCCTATCTAAGTCCTGCCCTATCAAATGGCCCAGGCAGCTTTTTTATTTAACCAATCAAAGCACAGAAATACAGATGAACCCTCCTTCACTATGCCTGGCCTGACACTTTGGGCTTTAACCTTACTTTCTGTCTGCCTGTCTGTCTGTTTGTTTAAAATCCCTATATATAATCATACCTCCAGAAATTTGAACCGAAATTCCAGGGTGTATCACAGGCCCCCAGAGTATCTGCAAACTCCCTGGTTATCCCAATGTACAGTCTAGAGTCACTGGAAAGGGTTCTGAAGATGGAAACCCACACCAACACCCCTCAAAACCCTGGGAATGGGGCTGGCTACGTTTATATGTGGTCACAGTCCTTTTCCTCAGCTTTTCCAATAGTGGTTGAATTGTTCTTTGCCTGCCAATCTCTCTCTGCAGCAGCCCAATACCCCACTCACTTCTATACTTCTGTCCACCCCATCGCTAACAAAAGGACTTGATAATTCTTCAACTAAATGTAAAGTACTGAGTGGCCAGGCACCATGGTAACAGAAAGAGCATTGACATGGCTTGTGACGTCCCTGTCTAGCTCAGCATAGACAATTGTTCTCAATTGTGGATCACAAACCTTGGAGAGTCAAATGGAACTTCACAGGAACCGCCTAAGAGAATCAGAAAACACATATATTTACATTACAATCCATGACAGTAGCAAGATTATAGTCACAAAATAGCAACAAAGCTAATTTTATGGTTGAGGTTAGCACAACATGAGGAACTGTATTAAAGGGTCACAGCATTAGGAAGATTGAGAGCCACTGGCATAGGATCAAGAGGGAAGCAGGCTGAGCTGTAATTATAGTACTCCTACAGCCTGGGAAAGTAGGACTTGGGTCCACTTGGGAGGAGTACTTCTGAGATTAGGGTAAGCCTCCTTGTGTGTAGTTTTCTAGCATGTAATTCACAGTATTCCCAGGAGGACAGTCCAGATTCGGGGTATACATTCAGGAAGGTAGTGAGAGCCCCCACACATGCCATTTCCACTTGTGCAATGTCTGCCATGCAAATAAGGGTCATATACATCAGAGTTATGCAAATAATGATAGTCCTGGCTAAATAAAGTTCAGTCCTGTTCAAAGGGTAAGGCCACCTGTCAGTCACCTGACACTGGCTACAACTCTGTAGTGTAAGGTGACAGCACTCTGCAGCCAGCAGTCTGGGTGGGAACCACAGCTCTTACCTAAATTGTGCTTGTGAAAATTCCCAAACAGGGATTTGCTCCACCTCTGGGTCTCTTGTGAATGGCCTCCCCTCCATGCTAAACTTTGCAAGCAGCTACAATGACCCTACAAGGAAGCCATGATCCCATGGTACCCACTGAATGAAGCCTCCCAGCAGCCCCACAAAGCCTTTAAAGTCAAATTCACACCACAGACCTTTTGCCAGACTTAACTGACTCGTGTGCATTTTCATCAGGACAGTCAGGAATGCTGGCACCAGCCCTGCAAGAGCATATGCCAAGCTCTGTACCACTCTGGAGAAGGCTGTGCCTTCCTTTGTCCTTTCCTGCCTCCTTTGTCTCCTCTGCAAAGGCTCATTGCTAGGTTGCTGCTGCCGTTCACCTAACTCATTCATGACACTCAGATCTTTCTCCTCACTCTACCAAGAACTTCCCTGATCCTAGGCACAGCCAGCTCCCTAGTTACTCAAGAACCAATGCCAGGTCTGCAGAGAACTTCCCACCCCTGAACCACTTAGATTTATTTTTGTTTATTTTTGAGAATTTCACACATGAGTAGTATATTTATATAATTTCCATCTTTCCCTCTCTCTGTTCCAGTTCCTCCCCTATCCCCATCCCCTCTCAAGCTTATGACCTCTTCTCTTATTTTTTTTTAGTTGTGAGCCTAGCCTTTAACGGCTGAGCCATCTCTCCGGCCCCTTCTTCTCTAATCATTAAAGAATTACATATATATGTATGTGTGCATGCATAGCCTACTGAGTCCATTTAGCATTGCTTGCATGTACATGTTTAAGACCAACCACTTGGGACTGGCTAGTCAACCAGGGGCTTTGTCTCTGGAAAACACTGATTCTTTCTCTCTCAGCAGCCACTGATTGCCTGTAGCTCTTCATGTGGGGCTGGGATCTTGTGAGACTCCCCCGTCCACCTCAACATATCAGCTGGGGCCTTGTGAGACTCCCCCTGTCCACCTCGACATATCAGCTGGTGCTGTCACTTCTGTTTTATTTCTTTCACAGTCTCTATTAGTTTGCTAAGGCTGCCGAACAGTGCCCCACCAGTTAGGCAGGAAGTAACACTGTGCACCACCAATTAGGTGTGAAGGGCAGCCATGCATCCATACTCATTTTCCTGTAAGACAACCAAAATAGGACCATGTGATCCATGGGTCCTATTGCTTCAGTAATCAAGAAAGAAGACACAGAAAGATGAAGATGAAGAAGAGGAGAGAGGCTGTGGATGAAGGGAAAGCATGAGAAAGGAAGAAAAATGAAGAGCAGACGAAGGGGGGAGTAGTGTATAGACTCATCACATGACAGTTCAAGAGAATGATTAAGGGAAGGTTGTAGAGAACAACCAGAGGCATCTGGAAGAGTCCAGCACGGGGAGAGAAAGTAGTAGACTGAACATGGCCAATGGAGGGGGCATGGGCGTGGGACCAAGAGCAGAAGACAAAAGAGAAGGAACAAAGCCAAAATAGCAGGTTTTAAGGAGAAATAAAGAGCTAGGGGAGGGATGCCCGTGAGCTGAAAAGTTCAGAGTAAGAGAAGAGCCAGGCGTCAGCATGACTCTGAAATGTGTAGCAGGTACTTGTGATACCGAGGGCGCCTGGATACCACCATGTGTTTGGTACACTAACAGACACTACAGGTAGCCATTTATACCGCCATGTGTTTGGTACACTAACAGACACTACAGGTAGCCATTTATACCGCCTTGCGTTTGCTATACTAACAGACACTACAGGTAGCCATTTGTCTCTTCTGCCAAGGAAAAGGAAGTGGCTCCTTCGGTAGAAGGCATTGGTTTCACAGCTCCCAAGGAATGCTGGTTCTTGTCTAGCGGTCAGAATTTGGACCTGACAAGGAGGAAGGGCACAATATAGACACGAGGCTCCAGAAGGAAATTAAACCAGAAAGATTGTCCCCAAAACCCTGTGACCCAACCTTCTGCATTTCACCTGATTCTCCTAATTAGTCAGTGTTTGCAAAACCTTCAAGAAGTGATAAGCACAACATTATGTGATAAGTAGTATTAATTAAGAATATTAGTAAGCTAGGTGTCATGACACACACCCGTAATCACAACACTCAGGACAAGAATGCAGGAGAATCACCAACTTTAAGACCAGGCACATTACCTAGCAAGAGCCTGATCCAAAACTAATAATAATTACGGATTACGCCAGAAGGGACTCCTGCGTGTAAATAGCCTACGATTCCTAGTGCAGCTCTTGGACTCAATGTTGTACGTTCTTCAAAATTTCTTTCTTGAATCCTATAGAGCTTCTGACTGCCAGAGAAAGTAGCTTCAAGACATATGCAGTGGGGGGAGCCTGCTACATCAATACTCTCCTACATCAGTCATCAATAAAGAAAATGCCCACAGGCTTGCCTCCCAGATAATTTGATGGAGACATTTTTTCCATTAAGGTTACCTCTTCCCAGATGTCCCAATTTGTGTCCAGGTGATCAAAAATCTATCCAGCATATTAACTGAAGACTCGGTGTAGATACGCCCATTCTCACCAGCCAGCTAGTGAAGACCCATTGTGGGCATGCACACTCTCACCAGCCAGCTATTGAAGACCCGTTATAGATAGATACATCTGTTCTCACAAGCCAGCTATTGACCCATTGTAAATATGCCCACTCTCACCAGCCAGCTAGTGAAGACCCGTCGTGGGCATGCACACTCTCACCAGCCAGCTAGTGAAGACCCGTCGTGGGCATGCACACTCTCACCAGCCAGCTAGTGAAGACCCGTTGTGGGCATGCACACTCTCACCAGCCAGCTGTTAGAAGGGGGATGAGAGCAGCATGATCCCATGAGCAGCATCGCTGTGGGAAGCTCAGTTGCCTCAGATGGTGAACAAGCCCTGTTATATTCCAAACATATCAAATTACAACTCCCATTTCACTTACTCTAGAGTTGATTTACTGGAAGTTTCAGTGTCTTTATATTTTAAGACCATACAAAATATCCTTCATGCTGATACATTAGGCAGACTTTTAAGTTCGGTATTGAGACTCAGATCACCATTGCCAAAATGCTTATATTCAGGAACCTCAAGTGAGCTCTGCCAGAGATCCATGCCACCATCCTGTGCGGTTCCCCTCTTTGCCCCAGCCCACCCCTAAATGTCAGCAGAATTCCTCACCGTATAATCTTTCAAAGCATGAAAGTGCCCAAAACATTTTCTATTTTATTTGAAAGCCAAATTCAAAACAACTCCATAAGTGGCATGACCCGTCTTAAGAATCATGGATCGAATTTTACATTCTTTTGTTGTTGTTGTTGTTTTCACAAATGAGGATGTTGTGTTCACAAAGAATACGCCCAGCATCACACATCAAATCTTGGTAGAGCCAAGTAAGAAGTACATAGGAGTTGAGGCAGCTGAGTGCATCCTATGAGCCAGGTCTTGTCCTCAGCTTCTTACATGCGCGCACTGACCTGCCAACGCATTAGCACCAAGCAGATGACTTAGTTACTGGAGCTGTTGGGTGAGAGCCTAGGTCCTGGCAGCCCTAGGAACTAGGTTCAGCCACCTGTCCTCAAAACGTAAGGTGGCTTGAATGAAAAATGTCCCTCATAGGCTCATGTGTTTGAGCATTTGATTCCCAGCTGGTGGCTCTATTTGAGAGGATTATAGAACTTTCATGATGTGGAGCCTTGTTGGAGGAAGTACAACCATAGGTTCTGAGATTGTCTAGCTTCACCATGCTCCTGTTCCTTCTCAGCTTCCTGTGTGTTATTGAGAGCACCATTAGCCAGTTTTCTGCACCTGCTGCATGCTTTCCCTGCCTAATGCTATGCCATCCCCACCACAACAGACTCTGCCCTGCTGTGGGATGTTCCTTTACTCTGTGTGAATATATGTCGCTGTGATTTGTTTAATAAAGAAGCTGGCTGGGCAACAGCTGGGCAGGAAGATATTGGGCAGGACAGCCATACTAGAGAATGTTGGAAGGAAGAAGGGCAGAGTCAGAAGTCACAAGCAGACACAGAGAGAAGCAAGATGGGCAGGCTGAACTGAAAAAAGGTACCAAGCCATGTGACAAAGCATAGATAAGAAATATGGGCTAATTTAAATGTAAGAGTTAGCTAGTAATAAGCCTGAGCTATTAGCCAAGCATTTGTGATTAATATAACCCTCTGAGTAGTTATTTGGGAGTGGCTGGCAGGATAGGAAAATTCCACCTACACCACCCCTCTGGAACCGTGAGCCTTCATTCCCTGAGTTGCTTTCATCAGAATATTTGTCACAATAACAGAAAACTAACGACTACAGAGGACAAGTGAAAGAGACAAACGAGTAGCTAAAAACAGAAAGGGAGATGCATTCAGTGTGGCAACACTGGAAGAAAAACAAAAAGCTTGAAGCCCTCTTCCAAGTCCATCTTCAGGGTCCTCACATGAGATATGGGTTTAACTAGAGGGCTATTTGAAGGTACGCATAGTGGACAGCCCTCATTAGTGGCCCCAACACCAACTTGAGGGTCTCAGTCTCTCCTGTGAGGTGTTCTGACAAGTTGTCAGAACCATGTGACATATCTTTTTAGGGAATGAACTCTCACAGCTGGCACCAGGGCCCCAACGTTTTCCTTCTCCCAACATGAGATTCCTAGAGAAAACATAATTTCTTGAAGTATGGTTGGAATTTGCAAAGAGAGGGAACACACACCTTTTCAGAATGTCTTCGTTCCAGACAAGACTTTATTGGCCTGTGAACACCTAAGACTGAAGCACAGAGACAGGAAATGGCTTACAGTGGATCTTATATTAAACCAGTCTCTAGGATTACGAGACAGGGAACAAGCTTCAGACCATCATATGGGACTGGAAGGGAATGCAGAAGGGAGAACAGAGAGATGGAAAGTCCCCATGTTGTAAGCACAAAGGACATTCTCATTGTACCTGTTCATGAACGTATGGTCAATGTGTCTCCATGTCATGCTTTGCCTCCCACTATTCTTACTTCTTTCTTGTGTTTCTCTTGCAGACGTTCATGCCCAAGTCAAGACTGCTTTGGGTCCCACTGGACCTTTCTTAAAAGGAACACACTCATTGCCCCATGAGTTCAAGGGTCATCCACTAAGGCTTCTGTACTCGTTTTCCATCGTCAAACCTTCACTGCAACCCTACCGTTCAAGATGAGTGGCTTTCTGGCCTCCCTGGACCCACGGCGGGTGCAGTGGGGGGCTGCCTGGTATGCAATGCACTCTCGGATCCTGCGCACCAAACCAGTGGAGTCCATGCTAGAAGGAACTGGGACTACCACCGCGCATGGCACCAAACTAGCCCAGGTGCTCACCACCGTGGACCTCATCTCTCTCGGAGTCGGCAGCTGCGTGGGCACTGGCATGTATGTGGTGTCTGGGCTGGTGGCCAAGGAAATGGCAGGACCTGGCGTGATTGTGTCATTCATCATTGCTGCTGTTGCGTCCATACTATCAGGTGAGTGTCTAGGAGGCAGGGTTGCTTGCTGACCTGCTTGCTGCTCATTCTACTCTTGCAGAGAATCTATTGTGACATTTGTTTACTTATGTGCTGTGGGGGCACGTGCCAGAGCCTGTGTGTGGTGGCCAGAAGACAACGTGTGGCAGTCAGTTCTCCCCTGCCACCGGAAAGGTCCTGGGGATTGAACCCATGCTGACAGTGTGAACGGCACACGCCCTTCCCATGGAGCCACCTCCCCAGATTCTTCTGGAATAGTTAGTAATGAGCTGGACTAAGGGGCGATGAAGTGGCTTGTCTGCTTTTTCGTCTCCACTGCTAGGTAGATAGAGGACTAGGTTTTGGCCTGATTGTAATAGCTTCCATTTTCTGTGGTTTTCAGTACAAGCAACTATTGGTGCCCAGGCTTCTGGTCTCCCAGCTTCTACCTCTGTTATGCTCTGGTTACTTTGTTTCTGTTTTAATGCTTCCTTTCCTTGGAAGAAGGGTTGGGTCTCCTAGCAAGAGAAGCAGAGCCACTGCCAATATAAAATAAAGGAAAGGCTTGCAGAGTAGCAAAACAGCAAGTCAATTACTCTGATATGACTGAGATTTGATTAGCTCAAGCTGGCCCTGGGAGGCATCAGCCACGCCGGGGGATCTAGGGCTGCTGAAGATATACAGCACTGTCCCCTCGGCAACCTCAGGGAACCCATCCCTACAGGGAGGTCAGAAGCCCCTCTCTCCTTTGACTCAGGGTCAAACAACTAATTCAAAAGCAGGATGCCAAGGCCTACATGTTGGTGATTTGTGGAACGGCTCTCCTAGTGCCTTTCCTCCTTCACTTCATTTTCTCAAGAGCTGCAGGCCAGAGCATCTTCCCAGAGTGCCAGAAGGTCAACAAACAACTTGAAAAAAAGAGAGAGAGAAGAGGAAGAAAAGGGAGGGGAGAGCATCCTGATTCTTGGTGGCCATGGCAGAAAACATGAGACTCTGCTGGGCAGGGGGAGGCCGATTGCATCAGTCGATGCAGCGAGCTGTCAGGGTCTTCAACTGTTTCAGGACAGCAGTTCTAATGCAGGACAGTTCTGTGAGTTTTGCACAGCACCGCAAGAAAAGCCCTACAGTACCATACATCCTTATTACATAGTAATATTTAGTTTCCATCTATGAAGGAGCAAGATAGATGACAAACAGCAAACCCAAAAGTATACTGGCAAGTTTCATTTAGTAAGGAAAGCACCACCGGGACTGAGTCTCACAGTCAACACAACCCATTCTCTTTCCTAGAATCACCCTTTCTTCTGCATGAAAACTCTAACAGATGGGGTTCATGCAGAGTAAAGGACTTCTGTCCCTTTAAAATGAAATGTGTTATTCGCATGACTGAATTATCTGGCTACTTGAAACAAATAATGTGATTTCAACTCTTCCCAAATTTTATTGACAAAAATCATTCATCACAGATTTATGGCTCTGAAGGGAATATCATTATAGACTAGATTGGAGTGACAGAACAAGAAGCAGGCATCTTGCTAGAGAGCTGTTCTAGTTTCTTCTGTGGTGCTCTAAATAGAATACCTTAACCAGAAGCAACTTAAGGTGGAAAGAGGTTTATTTCAGTTCACAGTTCCAGTCCATCATTATGAGCTAAGTAAGTCATGGCAACAGGATCTTGAAACAGCTGGCCATGGTCAGGAACAGGAAGAAGATAAGGCATTCAAGATCGCGCACCTGCTTGGTAGTGCTCAGTTCGACTTGTCTTCTCTAGTCTTCAACAGCTCAGAACTCCCATCCAGGGAAAGGTGCACACCCACAGCGGCCTGGGTCTTCCCCATCAAATAACCTAAAGACAATCTCCAGTAGACATGCCCACCAACCAACCCAATGTAGACAGTCTCATTATGACTCTTTCCCAAGTGACACAGAGGCATAAGACAGACACCTAAGACCCCTGACAGTTAATGAGTACAACTTTCCCTAGGTCCCCGTCTAGTTGGGTACAGTCCCCAGGCTGAGATGAATCCTGTATGCAAGAATCATCCTTCACATGCAATTGCATCCTGGGAGCCCATCCCCTGCCTCAATACTCACAGCACTGTGTAATATCTACTTCTTGCCGGGCGGTGGTGGCGCACGCCTTAATCCCAGCACTCGGGAGGCAGAGGCAGGCGGATCTCTGTGAGTTCGAGACCAACCTGATCTACAAGAGCTAGTTCCAGGACAGGCTCCAAAGCCACAGAGAAACCCTGTCTTGAAAAACCAAAAAAAAAAAAAAAAAAAAAAACTACTTCTTCATTAATGGAGAACTCGAAACTCAGCCAGCCAGTATGAAGCTGCAGCCAGTTTTCACCAGCCCTTTGCAGCCCTGATAGGTCACACCATTTTCCAGTGTTGCACTCAGTGACATCACACCACAGACCTGAAGTCTCGCTGCTGTTTGTCATGGAATTGGTTGTTTAGCATTTTCCAGCCTCTTCCTGGCCTGGCTCCACTGCAGACTCGGATGTCACTCGGCAGCTTGTCTTCACCACTGCACCAGGCACCAGAAGAGAAACCTGCCTCTCCCGGTCTCTCCAGATGGCCCCATCCATCGCATCTCTCCACACTCTCTGAGTCATCCTCCTGCTGAGACCAACCCAGATCCTTCAGAGCCTCAGCCAGGGCCAAAACCAAAATCACTCATGCCAATGTTACCAGATCTGCAGTGGGTTTCTTCAGCCAGGTCTCGCACTGCTGTGCAGGAGGAAGCAGGGCCCACCTGCCAGAGCCAGGACCCACAGAGAGGGAGCATGCTGAAAGGAGTTCTGGATGACCAGCAGACTCTTGGGAAATTTTCCTAACCTCGTAGCTCCATTCCCCAAGCTGCAGAAGCCTTTGTGGGGCATGAAGCAAACGGGCTTCTAAAGCTACTTTCTCTGCAACTCACCGTGACCCACAGGTCAAGCTACTTCCCCAGCTCCACTCCAGCGTGTTCACTGCCCTCTGGCCTGTCCCAGGTGGTGGACATTTTATCAGAGGAAGCAGCTTGTACCCAGCCTCTCATCTCTTGTCCAAAGGCCTTATCTGCTCTTTAATAACTCCACAGGCCCTGCGCCCTGCCAAGCCTCCAAAGCCCCTTTCATATTATGTTTTTGATAAAGAACATCATTTTTTTCCCCGATTCTTACCTACAGCTCTGCGGAGAACAGGTGGAGGCAGGATAGCTTGTGCAGTTTTGAATTTATTTGACTGCAGATGAAACAAAGTCAAGTTATTAGCCCAGTGTCTAGCCAGTCAAAGTCCCAAGAGATGCCATGAGCCTCAGGAGAGGAAGGGTGTCAAACTTGATGGTTTTTCCCTCTAGGTTTATGTCTAGTTCTCTTTTAGTCTAATTAGAACTGAACTCACAGGGGTAGGAAGAAGCTCTGTCAGTCAATCCCTAACACTCGCCACTCTGTAGGCATGGAGCAGTACAATGACACAAGCAGATACATTTCTTAGTCACACAGTGGAGACGGGATGAACGTAGAACCAGATGTGCACATGACGAATGGGACGGACAAGAGATTATGTGGCTTGGGCTCTGACAGTGAAAGGCAAAATGAAGTCTAGAACAGAGAAGGACAGTGAGGAAGACAAGCTCCCTCTACCCGAGAAAAGGCATGTAATTGATGAAATAGTATTAGAACAATGCATTTGACAATGTAGCTCTGGTGAGGATCAAGATAGAAAACCAGCAAGGAGAACCACACAGAACCCCTGTGGGCACTGAGCTCTTGTGTGGGCACAAGCATCCCCTCCATCCTCACCTCACTACAGGAAGCTGGCTTTGTCCTGCTCTGGGAGAACCTGGAGCCACCAGCAGAAAGAACTTCCTGTAAGTCCTGCAGCGCTTTAGTGAGGACCAGAACTCAGGCTGGAGATTGGAGATCCAAAGCTCTTCCTTTGGATCCTTGAAGCGGAAACTTTCGCAATAGGAATGGATTGATGAATTGTTACCAGTTCACACTGATCATTACAAAAACAGACTACTAAAACCCATCCAACTTGGTAGGTTGACATCTGCCACTAAGTTTGATGACCTGAGCTTTATCCTTGGGATCCACATGGTAGAAAGAACAAACCAACTCTTACAAGTCATTCTCTGACATCCATACAGGCAACCATGGCACACTCATGCCCAGAGAGACAGATAGACAGACAGAGACAGAGAGGTGTTTTTTAAAATCCCAGGACACCGAGTCTGTTTTTCTTAGCATTTATCATGTGGCTTAGCATTAGACCAAGGCAGACATGTCTGGCCTATAAGTACTCAGCCATGTGTGACTGAGTATCGTAATGAATGTGGAACAACATAAAATAGTAAAGATGAGATGATTTTATTGCATGAACTTTGTACATGACAATATAGTGATACAATGTCAAAGGCTGGACATGCCTGCATATTGGCATGTACTGTGTGCCTGCACCATCCTTAAGAGTTTCAATACTTCCAGCTTCTCATCAGGTGTGCCCGTAATGATGAGACACAGGGTAGCACGGAGAGCTCCTATCGAGAGTCTGCCTTTCCAACCTTGCTGGCCTGCTCCTGAAGCCATCCTTTCCCAGAGCTCTGACATCATCTCCTAGTTACTGTAGGGTTCAGCGTCAAGGCCAAGGAAAGGGTTACAGAGTCAAAGTATAGATACAGAAATGGATGAATTCTGATGAGTCCCCATTTCATCTTTTGATGCAACAAACAATTCTCACTCCCCCAATGAAAAGCATATTGGAGATGAACCAGGAGGGCTGGTGCTCTGTGGCCCCTTTCCATGATCTAAGGTCATGCCTATTCCATGGACTCGCACTTGTCTGCTTCCTATAGTACCTCTGTCGGTTTCTCTACCACACTGGGATGTGAAAGGTAGGCTTTCAAGAGGGTGGTAAGGAAATATGTGAGCCCTCTGACCTAGGGGTGACCAGCTCTCCGAGGAGTGACCAAACATAGCTATCTGCTGAAATCTTAATGGTGATAGCAGCCGGCCAAGTATTTACGAGTCTCTGGAAGCTGAAACTTGGTAAGACCCTTGCTTAAAGTCAGCCTTAATTATTATTATGTTTATTGCACAAACGTTGGACAACAGCCCCTGTGCAACTTCCCACTGGATGTATTAGTGGCTCCTGTTTATGGTCACCATAGCAACTAAACTCTTGAAGACTCTTAAAATGATAAGCCTGGCATTCAGCTGTGAGACAATGGCACAATCTGAAAAAGAAACAAAGGTCACAAAACCCACTGTTCGTGTGGGTCAGGACATAAGGGCACTTGCTCTCAGGCATGATGGCCTGAGCTCCCTCCCTCCTGGAGCAAAGAATCGGTTCCCACAAATTGACCTCTGACCTCCACACACATGTAGGCATACACAAAAGATAATTTTTAAGCCTCCACTAAATAAATACCATTATAATATTCATTTTACAGATAGCAACAGTGAAACCTGGAAATGTTAGGTGATGTCTGTGAGGTTACTTTGATCCTCTTGTCCTGAGCTTATTGTCTGCAAACAGCCTGAACAAGACTCACACTCCCAAATCCCAAACCTACCAGGCACGGAAGCCTTCATCCCCTGAGCTCTGAACACAGTCAGAGCTGTGGGTCAGTCATGAAAATGTCTCCTAAGCTCAGCATCTTCTGGCACCTGTCACCAGCTAAAAGAAACGTACTGTAAAAAAAAAAAAAAAAAAAAAAAAAAAAGTACTGTCCCTCCACTGCATAGGGCTTGATTGACAGCCTCAGGAGAAGAATGTCAGTTACTGGTTCAGAGAAAATATGTGCATCTCAATAGACATATGCACGTTTTTCAAACTGCTGATAGTGAAAACCAGTTTCCTCCAGAAAACCCAGGAAAACTTGGGCTTCTTTCACATCTTCTGCAGCCCCGAGTATAGTGGACAGACAGTGGCAATAGGACAGACAGACTGTTCACCCAGGGCTTAGCATGCTGGGAGCTACTGCTGAACATAGGAAAGAACTCTGAGACAAAGAGGTTGACATCTCTGCAAAAAAAAAAAAAAGCAAGATGGTTACCTGTGAAGCAATTCTGAATGCTGCCAGAGCCATCCAGGCCTGGACCAGAAGTCAGGACACCCGAGACTTCATGCAGCTCGGCTCTCAGCAGCTTAGGGTCCTTGGACAGGTTATCCCCACTCTCAGTCTCTGTCCCTCCTCTATGAATTGAAGAATTTGAATTAAATCACCTGTAGTGGCAGTTAGGACGAAGTAGAACTCAGGGAGAGGGAAGTGTCCTTTGTCTCCCTACAGCGAACTCTCAGTCCTGTCTATTTCATAGCGTCTGGGGACCAGGTATAATTAGTCTTACACTTGTGCCGTCTTGATGCAAACCCTGCTCTGCCATTTACTCCTTATATGACTTGCAATTTTACTTATCCTAGAACATTCCAAACAGGTGGGAAGTTACAGGTATTCAAGAGTATTAATTCCTCAGCCTTTGGGGAATCTGGAAAATGGCCCCAGGTTAGTCAACGCTACCTGTGAGCTACCGCATCTTTTTACGTAAACCTTCCCATAGCCACACAAATACAAACTGTAATGTGGGAAAGATAGGTAAGCTCTGGTGACCCAGCTAGATTGCGGATTCATCGTCTTTAAGTGAATACAATAAAGATTTCAGTAACATAACCATTTTGAGGGTTATGACTATATACACAAAGTGCTTGATGGAGCCCATACACAGCACTATGTCCAGTAATATTCACGTTTATGATTGCTATTACCATGCTAGCCTGATGAGATGAGAGTCTTTCTTAATGCAGAAGAGCTGACCAGGATTCCAATTCTGAAGTCCCAAGTCTACCCCTAGCAAAAAAGACTCAGGAGGAAGGCTTCCTGTATGTGTGTCTGCAGGTGGACCAAAGGGAGTACACTTTTATCCTTGAAGG
Source organism: Dicrostonyx torquatus (assembly GCA_028555095.1). Taxonomy (NCBI): domain Eukaryota; kingdom Metazoa; phylum Chordata; class Mammalia; order Rodentia; family Cricetidae; genus Dicrostonyx; species Dicrostonyx torquatus. Next base: position 391,823 of record JAQHUG010000192.1, on the reverse strand, counting down.
TATCTAACCCAAGGAATTATCTTTTCTTCAGGGACAGTCCCCTTCTAAAAGAGAAAATTATCTGGGTCCCATAGCAAAGTGATAGCCAGGCATCCAGGGCTGCAAGGCATGGAACTACCAAATGGCCATGGGATAAACACCTGAGGATGAAAGTCGATGATTAAGAGTTAATGCCAACACTCAGGGGCCTGAACTCTTTGTCACCTGGGTCTGACTGGCTGACCATAGCAGCTCAACGGCTTTGATGGTGCCAGTTCATCAGCTTCTCACATGGGCCCACTCCTAAGGGGTCACCACCACCCAGCAGAATCAGAGCTTCCAGTGTATTCCATTTGTACTATGCAGGAAATGAGAACATCAAAACATAAGAAAAGGGAGCATTGGGCGGGGCTTTATTAAATGGCTACACATGAGAGGAAATGAATTAAGGAAGCAACCGTGGAGAAAGAGACGAATGTAGAGCAGCAGACAGGAAAGAAGGAAGGACAGATTTTCACAGCAGCAAATAGGATGTGGGTACTTGCAAGTTATCAAGACTGATGAAAGGCTGCCTAGGGCATGGAGATGGCGGCTTCTAAGTACTAACTGAGACAAACACCACAAAGTAAAGCGTGGCATTAGCATGAAGAAGAGGAAATGGCAGGAAACTGAACGGCCTCCATCTGCTTTCGTCCTGGGTACAGCCCTGGCTGTGCTGTATGGGGAACACTGACTGCCCACGGCATATCAGAGGCACGTCGTGATCAGCACAACTGGCCATCTTCACACATGTGGCCAAAAAGTTTCTTTCAAAGTAACTAGAAATAGATTCACAACTTAAATTTAAATGTGTATATTGTGAGGGAACTCCTTCAGAGGACACAGGGACTATTAAGGTCAAATTGAAAGCCTTTATAGCTGGCCAGTGGCTGCATGCAGAGCTCACCCAAATCGTGCAGTCCCGAGGCTTATAACACAAAACCCACATCCTAGGTTGGCACACTTCAGTTAGCAAAGACAGCAAGAAGCAGAGCTACTGAAGCCAAAAAGCAAGCAGAGTACATTTAGGGACCTCCCCAGCACACCCTGTTTCAGCAGGTGGATTAGGTCTGTCTTTGCTCCTGTTTTGCCAGGCATTGCTGTCTATGTGCTGGGTTCCAAGACCTGAGGGTTTCTATCAAGATGTCAGCTGTGCTGAGGTCTGGGGACCTGTTACATTCATGCACATGCAAAAATCTGTCCTAAAGCTATTCACTCTTTCTGTTTTAGAACACAGTCACTGAAAAACATTGATCATATTCATATATCTTGAGACATGGATTTTAAAGGGTCCAGTTTATAACTTGTTATTTTATGTGTATATGTGAGAACATGTGTGTAGGCATTTGTGATTGTACAAGTGCACATCTGTGCATTTGTGTGTGTACAGTGCACATCTATGCATTTGTGTCTTACAGTGCACATCTGTGCATTTGTGTGTGTACAGTGCACATCTATGCATTTGTGTCTGTACAGTGCACATCTGTGCATTTGTGTATATACAGTGCACATATATGTGTGTATGTGTAAGTGCACATCTGTTCATTTGTGTCTGTACAGTGCACATCTATGCATTTGTGTATGTAGAGTGCACATCTGTGCATTTGTGTGTACAGTGCACATATATGTGTTTGTGTGTGGACAGTGCACATCTGTGCATTTGTGTATGTGCAAGTGCACATATATGCGTTTGTGTGTGGACATTGTGCATTTGTGTATGTACAGTGCACATCTGTGTGTTTGTGTATGTACAGTGCACATGTGTGTTTTTGTGTATGTACAGTGTACATCTGTGCATTTGTGTGTACACAGTGCACATCTGCACACGCCCATAGAGGTCACAGGGCGACTCCAGTAGCATTTCCAGGCTCCATCTATCTTTTTTTTTTTAATTTTCTTTTTGAGACTGGGACTCTCACTGATCTGGAACTCAACGAGCAGGCAAGGATGCCTGACCAGTGAGTTCCAGGAATCCTCTTGTCTCCACCTCCCCAGTAACGAGACTATAAGTACAAACTACTTATAGTTCAATAGTGTGCATTGCTTGAGCTATGATTACTAACCATAGCACAAGCTAACCACAAGAAAAGCTTGAACGCGTCATGTGAGGGAAACTATACCTCCAGTAAGCTCCGAAATAATTTCACAGATGGCAATTTCAAGAAAAAAGAGTAAGCAGGCTATTCATGCACTCAGTGGTCCAATTATGCAACTCGACCTGGTTTGGGGGTCAATTTTTTATTAGGGTAGCTTGTTTTCTTCTTATTTATCTATAGATACATTGGTGCCATGGCTTGGGGGGACTTTGGGGGACTTTGTTACCTACCCAACTTTAACTGGAGTACTGTCAGGTTTAATACTGATGGTGTCAGGCCCTCTCTGACTGATGGTACTAGCCGCCCCTGAACTGATTTGGCAGAGAAATCATAAGTCTCTTCCTTGACACAAAGAAACAGAGGCATCCCAGACAAATTGCTTTTCTTCCAGACACATTTGTAAAAATTGCCTGGGTTTCTGTGACAGGCATCGGGGTGACCAAGGTTGCTCAGGTAAGAGATGGTGATGGTGAAGGGTGGGAGGGAGATGCAGCCGGATGCATCATGCCCTGAAAAAAACCCACAATTTTCTTGGCTACCCAAGAGCAACGGGAAGAGGGCATGATGTCAGGTTTGCTAAGTCTAGCCCCTTCAGTTTGAGGCTAGAAAAGTATTTCTTGGGATCCAGAAACCTGCTTCTCAAAAGAGCCAGCTGGGATGGAGACGGTTCATCACGTGACATGAAGAAAACAGATGCTTCCAACAGGAATCATACTACTTCCGTCTAAAATTGGGTAACTTCTCCTCATGTCCCAGTAGTGCCAGGTACATTTCAAAAGGACTAGCCACCTGGTAATATATGCAGTCTTAGCCCCACCGAAAATGTAGCAAAGAAACAAATGTTCCATAAAAACTAAAAGACAGGTGATATCCATGCAGCAAAATGCCATATTTGGTAAGGACGTTCTCAAAGACATGCCTGTGGCTCAGTGACGAATCACTAGTATGGTCCAGTGTGGACTCCCTCTTGTGGCTGGGGTTTGGAGGATAATGAACAGCAAACAGGAACTGAGTGGCGAGGTGAAGAATCACTGGGTCATCCATCAGCCCGTCCCACCACCCAAGTGCAGCCCAGCAGGTCCTAAGACTGAAGATAGAAATTCCTTCATTTGCCAGAAAGAGGGCTCAGTGAGTAAAATTACTTGCTGCCAAGCCCCACAACCTGAGTTCAAGCCCCTGGAACCAAATGGAGGAAGAAGAGAACTGACTCCTGAAAGTTGTGCTCTGGCCTACAAATAAACACACACACACACACACACACACACACAAATGTTTAAGGTTGTTTCAGAAATTCTGGCAGTTTCCAATGAAAATTCATTTAAAAAAATTTTATGAACTGGCCACCAACTCAGAAGCAATTTGCAAAATCAAACATTCTAGCACATTACAACCCAAAGTTATACTAATTTAACATTTAGATACTGAGAAATGAGAGTAATAAAATACTTTAAATTTTCATTTTCTGTAATTAAACTATTGTTTCTGTAAAAGCAGAAAATTTTATGTACATAGTAAAGATGATGCAATTCATACCTTAGTTAAGGTTTCTATTGCTGTGATAAATCATTGAGTGTTTCTAAAGAAAGATCATTCTCAATAGTTCAGGAAAGCTTGTGCTGAATGATTTCCCAAGTATGCTGGTTAAAGTGTTTGGAAATCAAACATGATGAGGCATATCTATATCCCAGCCCCTGGGAGGAAGAGGAGGAGGATTATCATAAGTCAGAGGATAGCCTGGTCCACAGAGTGAGTCAAAGGCCCGCTAAGGCTGCTATCCTCCCTAGCTTCTATTGTCAGCTCTAAACAACAGAGAGTCTCCTGGGAAGCTGGAGTCTCAGTTGAGGGATTGCCCAGAGCAGACTGTCCACCAGAGAATTTCCTGATTGACATGAGGAGGTCAAGCTCTTTGTGGGCAACACTACAACTGGGCAGGTTGTCCTGGGATATAAAAGAAAGCCAGCTAAACATGAGCCAGAGAGAGCAAGCCAGGAAGCGTGTGCTCCATGGTTCCTACCTCAAGGCTTCTGCCTTGAGTTATTTCCTGACTTCTCTTAGAAATAGATTCTGAACCAGGAATGGAGGCACACGCCTGTAATCCCAGCACTCAGGAGGCAGAGGCAGGTGGATCTCTGAGTTCGAGGCCAGTCTGGTCTACAGAATGAGCTCAAGAATAGCCAGGGCTACACAAAAAAAAAAAAAAAGATTGTGACCCTGGAGTGCAAACCTTTCCTCTCCATGAGACTTGTGGTCAGTGTGTCATCACAGCAACAGAACCAACCTTGAACACAGTGACACCCCTGTCTTGAAAGGTCCAAGGAAACAAACAAACAAGCTATGTTTCTAGGAGGTCAGGTTGGAAATGTCTGTAATAGGCTAAAGTGCATCACACACTGTCCTTTGCCTTGTAACAATGTTCCGGTCGGTCAGTGATAGACACTTACGTGACTTTAGTCCCATAAGAACTTCATGGAGCTGAAAAGTTGCTATTGACTAGGACACGCAGCTGCTGAGCCCTGTAATGTCTGTCATGCAACATGTCTGCAGTGGTATAGGTACGAAGCTACTACTCTGCCGGCAGGGTACATGCATAACATGTATAGCTACGTACAAAATAATACTTGATAAGGCTAACAAATAACCCCATTACTGGCTTTTGCTTTATGATGCACTACTTCTTATCAATATTTTAAGGTTCACTCCTACCTATAAAAAGAAAAGTTTACAGCAAAGCAGCATGACGCATTGTGCCAGCAGTGCATGCAGTCAGCATTCCCTGGGCCTCTTCAGTTCAGCATTTTCTTCTGCATTTGATAAGTCCCACATTGTTTTGTTGACCATGGCCCTAGGTGTAGTAAGCTATATCACACATATTTATTTGGATTTATGTATCTGCATGCCAAATATAGGTTTATACCCTAGGTATGTAGCAAGTTATTTCAGCTAGGTTTGGGCAAGCACACCACACTACTGACACGGCACGGAAATCGCCTAATAACACATCTCATGGAGCATGTCCCCATCATTAAGTGACATGTGGCTATGCATACACTTTGGAGTGTTTGGTGCTATTAGCCCAGAGATTCCTGATATCACCTCTTCAGACTGTCAGGCACCAAGATGTTAGCTGATCTCCAGAAGCCCACTGCCTGTTTTGTTTGTCCTTTGCAGGTGTGTGCTATGCAGAGTTTGGAGTTCGAGTCCCCAAGACTACAGGATCTGCCTACACCTACAGCTATGTCACTGTTGGAGAATTTGTGGCATTTTTCATTGGCTGGAACTTGATCCTGGAGTACCTGATTGGCACGGCAGCTGGTGCCAGTGCCCTGAGCAGCATGTTTGACTCCCTAGCAAACCATACCATCAGCCACTGGATGGTGGACACAGTGGGAACCCTCAACGGCCTGGGTGAGATCGCGTCAACCTCTCTCCTAACATGCAAAGTCATGAGCAAGATGGATAGATTCCCCTTTAAAAACACAACTTGGAGGCTGGAAAGATGGCTCAGTGGGTACAGTATCTACTGGGCA
>JAQHUG010000192.1:357259-384397 GCA_028555095.1 Dicrostonyx torquatus | reverse complement strand
GTTCAGGAGGTCCCATTTATTTATTGTTGTCCTTATTGTCTGTGCCACTGGGGTTTTACATAGGAAGTGATCTCCTGTGCCCATGTATTGCAGGCTACTTCCCACTTTCTCTTCTATGAGGTTCAGTGTGGTCGGATTTATATTGACCCAGCCTCCTTTTTAAAGGATGCACAAGCCCTTATCTGAGATGCTTGGAACCAGTAGTTTTTTAACCTTGGGCTTTTTCAAACTTTGGAATATTTATGTCTACAAAATAAGATGCTGGGACTGACCATTGACACCCAGGTCTAACACAAAATTTCTTGTTTCTCATATGCCTCTTAAATACATAGCCTGAAGATAATAGTATTCAATACATTATACAAAGTTTCATTGTATGCGTGAATCTTATTACTTGGGGCACTGTGGAAGCCACTCAAAAATTTTCAGATTCCATAGCATCTCAAATTTTAGACTTTTAGATTATGGGAGCTCAATTATAATAATTTTTAAAAATTCTTCAGTGACACAGATGGCCATGTGAATTGTGGGTACATATTATGTACCTGACAACTAAAAGGATGACTGAGGAGGACTTCACATAGACTATATTAAGATGTAATGTAATGTCACATATCAAAGACATAGACTGTACTGTGCGTGTGTCCTGCCAGTAACTGTACGAAAAAATACTACTGCAACCAAAGGGACTGGGGAAACTCCACCAGGGATTTCTTTGCAAATTTTATCCCATTTTTCCTAAATAAATGTCTTCACTTCCAAATAATTTTTTGGGAGGGGGAGTTGAGGCAAGGTTTCTCTGTGTAACATCCCTGGCTGTCCTGGAACTCACTTTGTAGACCAGGTTGGCCTCAAACTCACAGAGATCCACCTGCCTCTGCCTCTAGAGTGCTGGGATTAAAGGTGTGCGCCACCACCACCCAACTCTAAATAAAAAAATTAAGGAATGAAATGGATTCCAGTACAACCAACACCCACAAGGCCTCTTATTACTGAGCAGGAGCTGAGTGGGTCAGAGGTCATCTGACAAATGCCAAGCGACCAGCTCTCCATCCTAATGCCTGGTGTATCCATCCATATTCACAGGATTCATGGAATAGCTGCAGAGGCTTTGGAGTCTTGCCCCAGAATTTCCCAGGACAGCTGGGGATGGAGCTCAGTGCTACAGTGCTTATGTGGAACATTTGAGACCTTGAATTCAAACCCCAGAGTGCATGTACACATGGTAGGGGTGAAGGGGGAGAGAGAAGGGGCATGGGCGGGGGAGGCGACTCCAAAAATAAATCTGAAGCTATGTCAAACCATTTGACTTCAGTGTACTTACCTCAGAAAAGATTGACAAAAATGCTAACCAGGGCTGACAAGATGACTCAGTGGCTAAGAGCACTGGCTGTGTCTTCCTGAGGACATGAGCTTAGTTCCAGCATCCACGTCAGGTGGCTCACAACAGGGCATCCGAGGCCTATGGCCTCTGCAGGTACCTGCACTCATGTGCACAGACTCACCCACAGGCACACACAGAGAGACACACAAATTACAAATAATAAAAATAAGACTTCTTTTTGCGTTGCCAATCACCCCCAATGCCATGATAATAAGGATAAAGATCATGGCTGTATTCTGATTTCATAACATTTTAATTCTGAAATGACCCAAAATCGGTCATCCGTCTCACTCCCTCTGCAGATGAGGTCCAGACAGATGAGGCAATGTGCCCAAGGCCGCACTGTGGGCTGTTGGCAGAAGTGCAGCTGGAATCCAGGCTTCCTCCCTGACTGCTAGGGCAGTGCTTCTTCCTCTCCATAGAGGGCAGGCATCCACTGGCTAGCGGGCAGACCGAGCCAGCAGGACATGCTCACCGGACATTAGCTCTCTGTGACACCCACACACACCCACTGCAAATGAGAGAGAGAAGAAAGTCTCTTAAAATGGCTTTCCAAACTGCTCATTTTGAAGCTTGCTAATAAAGATTGTGACATGAGATAGAAATCTTACAGATTGCAGGCTAGCAATAATGAAGAGAAAGAAGCTTTCAAAGACTATGTCAGACCTATTTGTGTGCTACAAATGTCCCAAGATGCTCTGACTTCGCATGAACTTGCCAGACTTCCACAGGTACTTTGCAGCTGTCTCATTACATGGTCCAAATTTTGATCTATGGTGTCAGATAACCTTATCTGTGTCCCAAACTTCATCATTTGCAAAAAACATTGCTGCTCATGGACCATATAGTGAGACAGACAGATGACTGACAAACAGACAGACAGACAGACAGAGAGCCTTTGCTGCTCTTTCTGAAAAACTAGCCACTGCTCTATGAGTCATAACAAGGCAGATGCAATGAGGTAGACTGAGTCACAGGGCCCTTTCTTCTCTTCAGACAATGCTAACCATGTATCGTCCTGTAGGGAAAGGAGAGGAATCCTACCCAGACCTTCTGGCTCTGGTGATTGCTGTCATCGTGACCATCATTGTGGCTCTGGGAGTGAAGAATTCTGTGGGCTTCAACAACGTCCTCAATGTACTGAACCTGGCAGTGTGGGTGTTCATCATGATCGCAGGCTTCTTCTTCGTCAATGGCAAATACTGGGCTGAGGGCCAGTTCTTGCCCCACGGCTGGTCAGGGGTGAGTTCATTGCACGTCGGCAACAAGCTTTCAGGAAAATTTCTTCTTTTAGTTGGGAATGCTCTGAAGAAGTCTTTCAATTCTTAACTTGCCTCCTGGTTTCACAGGCATGTGCTGAGACCCCAGTCTACACACATAGCAGTAACATATTAGGTGTGGTGTCCTCTCTCAACATACCTACCTCCATGCTAAATGCTGTGTGCATTATCTTACCACAGCATCACAATGACCTCGGGCAGAGAATAGTCACACCTGGGCCTGCAGGATGAAAGCCTTGCACGCAAAAAAGCCTTGCATGCAGAGAGGGCCAGTGACTCACTGTTAAGTGCTGTGCCAATGGCAGAATCAGAACCCAAAGTCAAGAGCATTGGATCCGAAGACTGTGTAGAAAGAGTTCAATTCTGCTAAGAGCACAGCCATGCGCAAAAATAGACAAATGGGTAAAAGAAGCCAGTAAGAGTGGGTAAATGGGAAGGGCTGAGAGTGCCTTGGTGTAAAATTAGGGCAAAAATCATTTATAATCAGACTCTGACATCTAACCCTGAAAAGAGAGTCTTGCTGGGGTCTGGGGACAGTGGAGTAACAACTTTAAGTCCCATCTGAGAGGCACACAATCTGGCTAGTGTAGTCTGGGGGACAGGAGGGCAAGCGTGGCAGAAAGGACATCTTCAGATTCCACCCCAGGACCTGGTGACAGTAAAAATGTCAGTCATGGTGGTGAGTTCCTTATACTAAGGGGTGGCTCTCAGTCCCACCTGACTTTATTCTACAGTGTAGCTAAAAAATACTCATTCTGTGGACTTATTGGTAAATAAATTCAGACCTTTTTGAATGGTGGAGATTGTGTCAGGAATTTTCCAGATGGCCGCATCTCAGAAGTTCCCAAGTCCTGTCCTCTCATTTCACAAGTGAGTGACTATCCAGAGGCCCAGAGAACCAGGTCCCCCCAGTGTTGGGGTACAGCGCAAATGCGGGACTCTGCTCAATTTGCTTTTGTAGCATTTGCTTTGACTGGTTTTCCTCCAAGATGTCCAGGGATCCGAAATCATTCTTGGAGACCACTCAAAATAACTTCTGTTATTCTAAGCTATGCCATGCTACTCAGCGCAGAGAAATAAGCAAGTTGCTTCAGCCCAAATTGTGAGTCTTCTGCTAATCCATAAGAATTCCACAGAACCACAAAGCACACCCCTCCTCTCTGAAATGAATAAAGACTGAAACTGGTCGAAACCAGAAAGAGGGACAAAGAAGCACTGTTGGAGCCCGAGTCTACATTCTTATGATACAAATTGTTCTTTTCCTATCTCAGAAGAGAAACAACAAATTATAAGAGTGGAAACAAGGAATGTCTCCTGGCCCCAACTGCATTCTTACTGTAACTAATGAAAGTGTTCTCACGGTTTTCTTAGCACTGTGAGGGGTGACTGGGTTGAGGCCTTCCTGGAAGACGCTGGGCAACAGCTCACTTCTGTGTTCTCAGTCCTTCTCATTATCAAGGGAAGAGACAAACTCCCATCAAATGCTTGCAGAAAAGGAGACCTTGGGTGCCTTTGTGTGGCACTGTGAGAGCAATGCCTGTCTGCCTGCCATGCTGGATGCTGCTCGTCAGTGCTCCGTCAGAGCTCCGTCAGTGCTGGCCTGTGCTTACAGCCACTCTAAAGCAGGTGGAGCTTTATCCCACCACACAGGGTTCTGAGGGACTGGTAACACACTTGGCCTCACTTCACTCAGTCAGTCAGGCCCTTTCTTCTCCTTTTTAGTACCCCGTGTATACTACGCTGATCCTTCCCCTCTAAGCATTCTTAAAAATAATAATGAGGAGGAGGGCTGGGAAGATGACTCACCAGGTAAATCACTTGCCACATAGGCACCAAACATGAAAATCAAAGCTCAAATGCCCATTACCCACATAAATGCCAGCCAGATAGGCATGGTAGCCCATCAGTAATTCCAGCAATTGAAAGCTAGAGACAGGGTATCCAGGACAAGAGAATGGGCTGAACTGATAGGCCCTTCCTCAGTGCATATGGTGGAGAGCAACTGAGGAAGACTCTTAACATCAATATTGGACCTGCACATGCAGGCACACGTGTGCACATGTACACCTTCACAGATGCAAACACACATACATGCTCACTTACACACGCAGGCACACGTGTGCATATGTACACCTTCACAGATGCAAACACACATACATGCTCACCTGCACATGCAGATACACATGTGTATATATACACCTTCACAGATGCAAACACACATACATGCTTGCCTACACACATAGACACACGTGTGCACATGTACACCTTCACAGATACAAACACACATACATGCTCACCTACACACACAGGCACATGTGTGCATATGTACACCTTCACAGATGCAAACACACATACATGCTCACCTGCACATGCAGACACACATGTGTATATGTACACCTTCACAGATGCAAACACACATACATGCTTGCCAACACATGCAGACACACGTGTGCATATGCACACCTTCACAAATACAAACACACATACATGCTCACCTGCACACACAGGCACACGTGTGCACATGTACACCTTCACAGATGCAAGCACACATGCATGCTCACCTACACACGCAGGCACACGTGTGCATATGTACACCTTCACAGATGCAAACACACACGCTTATAAAATCACAATAACAATGAGGTAACTAATCTTACATATTTTCTTTAAACTTTCATGAAGATTTAGAATATTGGAATTTTTTTTTTTACATGCATGGGTATTTTGACTGCATGTGTGTCTGTGCACCATGTTCATGCAGTACCTGCAGAAACCAGAAGAGGAAGCAAGTCCTCTGGAACTGGAGTTAGAGATGATTGTTAGTCACCATGTGGGTGATGGCAATCAAATCCCTGTCACATGGAAGACCAATTGCTTCTCTTAAGTGCAGAGCCATCTCTCCAGCCCCTGAGCTGGAATATTGGCCCTGAAAGAGACGTTGAGCAATGACAAGTTCGTATCTTCTCTCGGGCTGAATGTGCGTACCCACACAGTAGCTCAGCCCCTGTGAGGGCTAGAAGGAGCGAGGGGCCTCTGCACAGACACTCTTTCCCAGCTGTGAAGGACGCAGATGAATCTTACCGTTTCTTCCCTCTGGTGCTCTGTTCCGGGGTCTTCATTCTCTTCAGGGCATCTTCTTCCCGCTTCAGGGATTCTATATCCTTCCCCAGTCAAGAGGCCACTGCTTCAAGAAGGAGTTATCAGACTGGTTTTGGGGGCCCTGGTTTATGCACCCTGGATTCTTACTTGCTTTTGTAGAAGGAAAACAAGGACTAGACTTAGAGGTGAAGAAGAAAAGGAACAAGGACTCCCTCACATTTAGCATCTCTTTGTGACAAGCTCTTTCAAATACATGCTTCATTTCTTCTTCTTCCAGGAGCCCAGGGAACATCACGGCTCTCCCCTTTCAGACCAAAATAGCTCAAGGTTTATCCAGATGACAGTGCTAGTAAGCAATCTAGTAGAAGTGAATTCCAGCCTTGGGTGACCCAAAGTCCGTATTCACTCCACCGCTTGAGGCCACCCAGCTTTGTTTAGCCCTCTGGCCACTGACCTCACCAGGAAAGCCTGACTGGGAGTTTGGAGTTTTAATGTGCATCTATTATCCCTGAAGGAAGCAAATGCTCAAGCCTGTGCTGTGACATAGAAAGCGTCTTCTGAGCGTGCTGGGCAGCGTGGGAGCCGCTGATTCGATCACCCTCCTAGGATTGCTACACCGTGCACGTGCTCCCGCTCCCCTGTGAACAACCCGGCCTTGCTCTTTCGCAACTTTGGTTTCAGATCATTGTTCTTGTCCAGCCAGGCTACTGTGAATTTAAATCGTGTATCTGCCACAGTGGTGAATGGTCCCCACTCTTGTCTAACAAGTGTCAGCAAAAAGTGTTTTCTCATCTATGTTGCTTCAGGAACCCCTGAACCCCACTGTAAAACTAGGGGGACTGGTGCAGAGTTCCAGTAACTTGGCATGTGCTGTGCTTTAGCTAGAAGGGGAGGAGGAAACGAGGCAGGGTTTCATAAGGACACCATCACATTGGTTTAAGCACAGCTCGCAAGTGCCATGAAGGGGTTAACGAACAACCAGTCCTCTGGCAATAGGGGCCTCACAAACCTCTTCCAGCCACCTCCTTCCAAAGAAAACAGCTCAAGGAATGGTTTACTCACTTAAAGGTTCTGGGTCAAGTGCTTCTTTGGTCTTGAAGAGCTTAAGAACAACAAACATTTTCCCCTATATCAAGTGACTCCGGCCCTCAGTTGAACCCCTGCTCCCATCTGCAGTTCCTCAGTCCCTGGACGGCGCTGGACGTGTGTGCCCTTTATGTTATTTGTTCTTGATGCTATCTTATGGTTTGTCTTTAACCAAATAAGATATTTTACCAGCACAAATAGCCCCCAGGAAAACAGTCCATAGTAAGAATTTGCAAAGAATTCCGAAGACCTCCAAAGGAAAGCTATTACTTTCCGTAGTCTCCTTGCTGAATCCGTTTGCTGGAGCCTATTAACACATTCCACTGTCACAGAGGACAGACTGCTAATAGAGCTAGGGCATGAGGGTGGTTAAAAAGGCTATTAACATTGTCATTTTGTCTTGTCACCCTGGCGGTAAATTAGATAAAGGGACCTAGTTATTTTCTGATGTCTGAGGCTTCTCAAGACAATGCAGGGAGCCCACCACCTCCCAAAGCCTCACACATACCATCCAAGCCTGGGAGGCTCAGCTTTTAGGGACCCTGCACACTGAGTAGCAAGCCACTCACCACAGTGCTGTTGACTTTAAGGGAGCAAGAGCTTTTTCTCTGCAGAGCTGTTGTCAGGGTAACCCCGTCTGAATTATCTGGGCAAGCATCCACACAGGCTCACCACACGCAGGTTTCTCATGTGTTACAGCTATTGCAACCATAAATGTCACTGGCCAGATGAGATCTGGGGAGAGAGAGGTAGAAATCAGCTTTTATGATCAAGCCTTCTCAGTTTTGTTTTTGACGTTCTTTGTACTCACACTTGTTTACAAGAGAAAGAGAGTGGAGAGAGAGAGAGAGAGAGAGAGAGAGAGAGAGAGAGAGAGAGAGAGGAAATAATCTTATCAGATGGTGTATACCCGTAATCCCAGCAGGCCAGAGATACTGGTAAAGCAGATCATGACTTCGAGAGCAACCAGGATCGCATAGGAAGACCTTGTCTCAAAACAAAATAAAAAACTAACTCAACTAAAAAGTTGCTCTTTCTGCTAATTTTGTTTTATTTTGCCTGTCTTATTAGGCCGGAGTCTATTTGACCTTGTGTGTTAGATTCACCCCATATTTCCTCCTTCACCCTGGTCTACCTCCACTTTTCCCATCTGTCCTGTGCTCCAGACTCCCTCCTTGCTCGGCATGTAGGGTTTTGCCAATGGCAGATATTGCCAGACAATCAGCAGAAGAAAAGAGAGCAAGGTCTTGGTGTTACCTCCTCACTCCTGCCTGGCCCTGGCTCCCCATCTCCAGCTCTCTCTGGATCCCAGGAATACCACTCTGCACTGGGCTCCTAAGCTTATAGATGGCTTCCTAGCTGAAGCTTTGATACTGCCTGGACTTCGCTTCATCCATGCCTATATTCCCTTCATCAGTTTCATTCCCCTCCCCCCCCACCCCACATTGTCAGTGTTGAATTCACATGCAGAAGGACTCTCAAATGCCCAGTCTTTGATGGATCTGGTCTTTCTTCAACTGTCAGAGCTTTCTAATTCGACATGAGCCTATGCACACTAATCTTCATCGTCTTCACAAGCACATGTTCCTCTTCCCAGAGAGATCATAGTTAATTTTCTAGTGCCTAACCAATAACTGCCATCCAAAGCCGGGTATGTAGCACAAGCCTTTAATCCCAGCACTTGGAAGACAGAGGCAGGTGGATCTCTGAGTTCAAGGCCAGCCTGGTCTACAGAGTGAGTTCAGGATACACAGACTAGTGAAAATATAAATGTGATTCTTTCCCAGAAAAATTCACAAATTCCCCAGAATCCCACCAACCCAGAATCAGAACTGCTAGGCTGGGAGACTAGAACCTGACCACGACAGCTGAGAGCCTCCAAAGGAAACTGTCTTGCTTTACACTTGCCAACATGACTCCGGACCGCTTGAGAAGATATTCACATCTGCGATGCATTGTCCTGGTTCCAGCATCTAGGATTTTGATTTGTGCTCATGAAGAAATTTGTGCAGAAGTTAACACTGGGCTAGAATCCATTTGTCACGTCCTTTACAAACCACACGTGGGCAGGGGGACACATAGTCCACTCTACACATGTCCTATCCTCCTGTACCCCTCTCCGAGCTTGGAGCTCGTGTCTTTACCCAGAACACACCATCCATCTTCTGCAAGGGCACCCCAACTATTTAAAGAGGCACATTTTCATTTTCAGTAGATAGTGAGACTCAAAAGGCTAAGAAAGCCCACTTAAAAGAAAGTCATGTGGTCCCCAATTGCAGAGTTTCAATGACATCTTAACTGAAGGCCTGACTACCCCTGGAGTCACCTAAAATCCTGCAGACAGACATAAGCAAAGTGTCTGGTTGAATGGCATTCCCCCGACACTTTGTCCAACTGCCTGCTTCATACTAACTGTGCCATTCAAATCCCCAGAGAAGCAGAGAATCAAACAATCTCATCTCCCCATCTTTCCTTTAAAGGCACTAGAAATCCAAGCCTACATGGCCTCCAATCTAGACACCACCACAGAGGTGACCTATTGGGGAAGAATAATACCTTGTGCCTAAGTTCATGCATATCACCCACAAATGGCCAGCAGCTTACAGCCAGTGTATCTCTGGTGGTAAAAACAACACCTTTCTGCATTTCCAAACATCGCTTACATCATGGTTGAGTGCTGATAGGTGAAAATAAAATATAAAGTACCAAATATGCAGGTGGCACAGTGGGGGAGGCCTGAGAGGGTAGCTCAATGGTAGAGAACTTCACTAACATGCATGAGACCCTAGGTTCGATGTCCCCCACACACAAAAAAACAGATAACTGACCAACATACTATTTTTTCTTTCAAAAAGAATTTGTATGTTGACTAACCCACTTGTTTTTCAGCCATAAAATTCTCATCTGTTTTTAACACGTGAGAAAATGCCCAGAGTCATACAGCAGAGTCGTGTAGAGCAGAACTTGGCTGCTTCCTACTAAATCTTCCACAGCTCCCCTGTGCCATTCAGGGGTGTCTGCAGAGCACCACACAGTCCTGGGCACCACATTTAAACCATGGTTCTGCCCTCATCTGAGCCTGACAGATGTCATCATCTTTACAGGTGCTGCAAGGAGCAGCCACGTGTTTCTATGCTTTCATTGGCTTTGACATCATTGCCACCACTGGGGAAGAAGCCAAGAACCCCAACACATCCATCCCGTATGCTATCACTGCATCCCTGGTCATCTGCCTGACAGCGTATGTGACTGTAAGTACCACATGCTGACAGGACCCGTGCATGACCTTTGCACTTTATTGTGACAGATGGTTGACTCTAGGGCTAAAAGGTTCGGTACCATGGTGCAAGTGCAAGGACATGAGATCGATCCTGAGAACTCACACGGAGCGAAAAGTCAGGCATGACTGTGCTCATAATCCCAGCACTGGGAAAGCAGACAGATACCTGGGCTCACGGACAGCCTGCTCCACCTGCTCAGTGGGTTCTAAACCTATGAGAGACCCTGTCTAAAAAAATGGTGGACAGTACCTGAGGAGTATTTAAGGTTGTCTTCTACACAGTTTGCACACACACCTGTACACACATCTGCACGTGCATACGCATGCTCACATTCACACTCACACATGCATATACATGCTCACAACAACAGCAACTAATGTGGCTATCAGACTGACGCCTCCTCTCTCAGGACATAGACTTCTCCTCACTCCGTGTTGGTGCATGCACGCTGTTTCCTGTGTCCCCTGTTGCTCTACCTATCAATGAGAAAAAGAAACACAGGACCTCAAAATGGAGGGAAAGAAAATCTACCAACCTTCACCTCAGCCTGTGCCTCTCACGTCTCCATCCCTACCCTATCCTATGCCTAGGGACAGTGTGCAAGGAGTGGGCTGTCGGCCAAGCAACTCAGGTCATAGGCTGGCAGTAACGGGTGGCCTCTGTGCACAGCCCTCAATGCTCTTCTGTCTTCTGGGAGCTTCCTGGCAATGGAGAAGCAAGGCTCCCACAGAGGGAGCAAGAGAACACTCTGTCCTTGGGAGACACCCTAGCCCTGAAATCTGGAGAGAAATGCAATTCTTTTCAGCTTGGTCTCCTAACACCAGCTCAAACTCACCCTCGGGGTTTCCCTCAGAGTGAAGCCTCCAGCCTAGTCTCCTCAGGATGCATGAATAAGCTCGCACACACACTTCTTAGTCCCCATGGCAGAATTTCTCTCACAGAAACTGTTAGCCTCATCCAATATCTTCTTAGCCCCTAGAACCACCTGACCAGCCACCGGGACATGGACACTCCCTGATTCTGAAAGTCTATCTGGGTCACCACACTTAGGGGAAAAAAGTATCCAGGGTGGATGCCACCCCCAAAGATTCCAATATGCTAATCTAATGAAACATATATGTCCAATGAGCAAAGTCGTGGAATGGGGTGCACTCTATCAGACTGACCGACTCATTACTCCAAAAACATCATCTTTAACTATTACTTAAGAAATATTGACCAAATGATAAGGTGAGATGCAAAACAAGATTGTCTATTGATAGAAATTCAGTTGCCCACCCAGACATTTTATGAATGGGCCAATTATCACCTCCCTCTGTGAACACACACTCAAGTGGCTTCATATTTTATCCAGACCCTGATTGTCCTACATTGTGGGAGACGTAGCAGGGCAGGAGCAAGAGATCTCCTCTGCCCTGCTTGTCTCCTTCCACGTTTTCATCATTCCACCCCTCCTGTAGAAGCAGACCCTGTCAGCATGCATACACAGTAAGCTTACCATCGTGGCTCGTTCCTTCAATAGCACTTTCTAGATTACAGAATCCTCTTGTGTATCCCACGCTGGCAGCTTAACCCATACTGGTCCATGTGGCTGGAAGACTCTGAGGTTTGCTATGATACTCAATCACACTCCTCCAGCCATTCCATTGCATCCTCAAAGGTGATGTGACAAGTGATACCCCCTGGAGGGCCACTGTCTTTCAGACTACACAGGCCTTAGCCGTGCCTCGGGGGCCACTTGGTCTTGTGCTGGTCAGTAAACAGTCACTGTACCACCAAGGTGCTGGGCTGCTGCGCCATATTCTGCTGCCTTCTCTGGTGACCCATAGCTTCCATGAGGGGCCTTGACTCCTGAGGAACAAGCAAGGAAGTGTTCTGATGTGACCTCCTTCTCCATTTCAATTTCCTTCTTGGTATCAGGGATGTTTTTACATGCCAGAAGTCACGTGTGACTGCTGGCTCCATTTTTTAGGGCCAATGCTAAAGAAATCAATTTTTCAGCAGATCTTTGACATAGAAAGGAAACCAGAACCTCTACAGGCATCCGCAGACAAGTGTGCCCTGGTTACGTAGAGACACAGTGGCTTCACAAAGCATGATGGGATCCATCCCGATGGCACAGTTCTCTGTTGGCCTACATGGCCCTCAGCACTAAACCGGAGAGAAGAAATGAAATATGAATCCTCACAGTGACGCCATCAGCTCATTGTCTGTGGAAACCTCAAGCACTTACAGTGTTTGGACCTCTGAGGCTTGGAGTGAGGAGGAGGATAGATCAGAACCAGTAGCGTCCTAAAGAAATGAAAGACGTAAAAGCCTTGTCCTGGTGACATAGCCCAGTGAATAAAGGTGCTTGCTGCCAAGCAGACGACCTGAGATGGATCCCCACAAACCACATAACAGAAGAGAATTGAGCTGCCCTAAGATGTGCTTCAGCCTACACACATGCACACACACATGTACATACAGGCACACACAGACACACACATGCACAAATGCACATGCACACACATTCAAACACACACACATGCACACACACATATGCATGCACACACACACAAATATTGAAAAATACACAATTATAAAATAGAAGAGGAAGAAGGAGTGAGAGCCTCATCCTTGCGGGGGGGCACTTGCGACCCTGGCTACAGCTCCTTCCATCCGGAGATGTCTCAGGGTAGATCTGTTTCTGTGAGGCTTGAAACAGCTGTGGGTTTATCCTCACATAGGAAAAGGCCACGGAGACATTTTGGAGATCATTTGGTCCCAACCACCAAAAGCAAAAGTGGGGGGAAAACATGGAGACCAAATCATCTAAACAAAAGCCACATGCCAGTTAATGGCTCCAGGCTACCACAAAAGTCTCTGTCTTCAGGTCAGGGTCACCCACCCATGCTGTCTGTCTCCTCTGCCTCTAGTCTATCTTCTTTTGTCTTGACAGGTGAGCATGATCTTAACTCTAATGGTGCCATATTACGCCATCGACACGGAGTCCCCTCTCATGGAGATGTTTGTGGCCCATGGCTTCTATGCTGCAAAGTTTGTAGTGGCTATTGGGTCAGTGGCAGGACTGACAGTCAGCCTGCTGGGCTCCCTATTCCCCATGCCCAGAGTCATTTATGCCATGGCTGGTGATGGGCTGCTTTTCAGGTAAGGTGTCCCCCAGAAACGATTTCCCCTCTGCTGTTCCTATCCAGGAGGACTATCACGCACTGAGAGTCAGCTTCATGGCTACCTTTCTTAAAGACTGATAAGCTTATCAAAGTCTGGGTTTAAAGAGCTCAGACTCTGAAATGGCCTGTAGTTGACTCTAGGTCCCTCAGTCCAGAACCAGGGGATGTGTGTGTGTGTCCCTCCTGTGACATGCATTTCCTTGTGGGGGCAATGGGTCAAAATCACTGCATAGAAGGCAACATTAAGAAGTAAGAACCCAGAGGCCTCTTGGCCTGCCTCCTAGTGAGACCTAACCCAGTGGCATCTTGGCCTGCCTCCTAGTGAGACCAGGTTCCTTTCCCAGGGCCCCCTGAAGCTGAAAACATTCAAAAGTCAGAGAGGAGAGAAGATCCTTTAATTGATAACATGGCAATTGTTACAGTGACTGTCATTTGTGGGACAGTTAGAGAAGCTGGGAGCTCTGTGTACTGTGTCCCCTTGTCCCTCAGACACTATGTAGCAGACAAGTATACCAGTAATTGAAGAAATAGAAAAGTCTTGACCCAAACCTTGAAGCTGGTGAATGGTTGGCCAGAACTTGAAACCAGAACTATCTGGCCTGAAACTCAGACTTCTGTTGTTTAATTGTGTGGGTGTTTTGTCGACTTATTTCTGTGCACCACACATGTAGTGCTCCCAAAGGCCAGAAGGGGGTGTCAGATCCCCTGGAACTCCAGTTACAGGTGGCTGTGAGCTGTCATGTGGGTGCTGAGAACTGAACCCAGGTCCTCTGCCAGAGCAGCCAGAGTCTTCACTACTGAGCTGTCCCTCCAGGCCTGGCCCTCAGACTCTTCCCAGTAGCAAGCTTTGAAAGTTTCAGCATTTTCAGTAGCCATGAAGTGGTCTGTCTTTCACTGAGAAAATGGAATGTGCCCTACTGTGGGAGGTCAAGAGGCTCTCAGAGAACAGGCTCAGGGGCTTTATTGCTGCCGCCAGCTGTCACTTCCTGTTCTGTTTCCTCTGCCTATTCCCTAAGTTCACACCAGGTTGGAGCAGCTGCGTTGGGATGCTGGGTAGATGGAGACAGGGACTGATGATGGTGATGGTGTGACAGCTAATGGCCTCACACATCCGTAAGCTTTCATTGCCATAAAAAACAAAAACAAAAAAATCTAAGAGGGACAATGCTATGGGCCTGGCACACTGAACGGTTCCGTGTGGTCCATAGGGGAGAAATAATGGAGGATGGAGAAGGCAGGGTCAGGAGAGAGGGGGCAGAGGAGCCTCTTTAAGGCTCCCAGGGCCTGCTGCAGAAGGGACCATATTTTAACTGCCCTGGTGGGCCCTCTTGTGCTCAGCTGGCCTTGAGTCTGTGTCTATGAGCTTCTTAACTGGCATGCTGTTTTACCAACTCTATCCCTGTACTCTTGTTGCAGAGCAGTGTGTCTCGGGTTTGAAAACTTGGGGTGCCTTTTAAAGTACAGTTGACTGGACATCACCTCCCAAAACTCTGAGGTAGTAGGGCTGGTGAATATTCCTTCCCAGAAAGCAATGGTCATGCTGCAGATTGACAGGTCCCCAGCTTCCTTGGGCTTCCGCGTGGATTTGTGACAGAGCCTCTAGAGTCAGTCAATCTTCCTGTCACATAATGAATAGGACCCCTGGGTTTTGGGGGTTTTCAAGGCTTCACATCAAGAAATTAAAGTGAATTCTCTAATGAGCCAAATGTTGGGAACAGTGATGTAGGCAAGTTAATCGGAAGGGCAGAGCCTGGAAGAGCCGATCACACCAAGCTGTTGGCGTAGCAGCTCTAACCTCCTGGTGTGTTGGAATCGGTCGCCATGGGTAGTGTGACTCCTAATCCTCTGTTTGCCTCCTCCTCTCAGGTTCCTGGCTCATGTGAGCTCCTACACAGAGACGCCAGTGGTAGCTTGCATCGTGTCAGGGTTCCTGGCCGCTCTCCTCTCGCTGCTGGTCAGTCTGAGGGACCTGATAGAGATGATGTCCATTGGCACACTCCTCGCCTACACCTTGGTCTCTGTCTGTGTCTTGCTCCTTCGATACCAACCTGAGAGTGACATCGATGGCTTTGTCAAGTTCCTGTCTGAAGAGCACACCAAGAAGAAGGAAGGCATCCTGGCTGACTGTGAGAAGGAAACCTGCTCCCCCGTGAGTGAAGGGGAGGAGTTTTCCAGCACTGCCACCAACACCTGTGGGGCCAAGAACCTGCCATCCTTGGGGGACAATGAGATGCTCATAGGGAAATCAGATAAGTCCACCTACAACGTAAGCCACCCCAACTACGGTACTGTGGACATGACCACAGGCATAGAAGCCGATGAATCAGAAAACATCTATCTCATCAAGTTGAAGAAGCTGATTGGACCCCGATACTACACGATGAGAATCCGGCTGGGCCTTCCAGGAAAAATGGATCGGCCCACAGCAGCGACAGGGCACACGGTGACCATCTGCGTGCTCCTACTCTTTATCTTCATGTTCATCTTCTGCTCCTTCATCATCTTTGGCTCCGACTACATCTCGGGCCAGAGCTGGTGGGCCATCCTTCTGGTTGTTCTGATGGTGCTGCTGATCAGTGCGCTGGTGTTTGTAATCCTGCAGCAGCCAGAGAACCCCAAGAAGCTGCCGTACATGGCCCCCTGCCTCCCCTTCGTGCCTGCCTTTGCCATGCTGGTGAATATCTATCTCATGCTAAAGCTCTCTACCATCACATGGATCCGGTTTGCGGTGTGGTGCTTTGTGGGTAAGCAATGTCCTCCGGAGCCTTGGGCATCCCCTTTTTAAGGTTTTGAACAGGCTTATCCCAACATTACGCCCTAACTGGATGAGACACCTCCATTCTTAGAGAAATCAGGCTGGTTCTATAGACCCATGCTTTCTTCGTTGGTCAATAAAGCCAGTTGGCCCTATTCTGCCTGATATGCTTTTGGTCACTGGTTCTAGAAGAATGATGCTTATCAATCCATGACTTCATTAAATATCTAACTATTGAAAGTTCTTCTTGTGTGAGCATAATTAGTGCCAGAAAATGATTGGTTAAAATGAATACCCATTTTCTAAAGGCATAAAATACCAAAGGGAAATATGATGGGATGTGGGGGGAGGTTGGTTGGAATCCTCTTAGACACTAAAAATTATGGTAAATTATAGAAGAATTCATTGATCTTAATTTGGCCAAATTAAACTAAAAGGTCAGTCACAGTCTAATTTTTTTTAAAGAAACAGAGCCTGAATCACGTGTGGATTGGGGCACTGTTTTTCGGAGGCAGTTTTACCGTGGCACCACTTTACATCTCTCAGCTCACTCTGGCTTTTGCAAATATTCAAGGTTTTTCCCTGAGGCCCTTGTGTTACCCTGTGAAATGTCAGTGGAAGGTGCACACCGCACCTTCATCCTCGCTGACCTTCATCCGTCGTTGATGAGTGAGCTAACTCTGCTAGAGCCTCCATCCTTCACCTCTCCTGTGGAAACCCCCACTGCTCCCAAACTCACCTCCACTGACTTGGAGAAACCCCACCCTTTCTCAAAAATTCTAATTTGACTTTGTGGTCAATTGTATTGCACTTTGGTTCCATGTTGATCATATCTGACCATTGCTGGTGTTTATGGGGCAGCTGGGAATGGGTCAGTATAACTTGAGAGGGGCACTTCAGCAAATTTTAAGGTTCATTTGTCACTGCTGTTAAGTCTTTGGTGGTCCAGGGGGTCTCCTCCAGAGCTTTGCAGAGCAGGAGAGTCACACACTTAGCATTTCATCAGGTTAACGGGACAGACACTCGCATTGGTTAGCAGCCTGTCCGCTGCTTGAGGCCAGGGGACACAGGTGTCCAATGTGTGCCTAGAACAGAGTGCCTGTGGGACATGCTCAAGGGACGTTTCTTAAGTGATTGTGAAGTACTTTTCCAGAGGAGAAAAAAGTGAGAATGGCCAGAAAGCACTTGAAGGAAATAGGGAATGTGTGGGGCCTGATGGGAAGACTTAATAAAAAAGGAGGCAGGAAAAGCGGCATGCAAAAGGAAGGGCAAGTTTCTCCCAGAGGTTCCCATTCTCCAGGCCAGAGTGTCTTCCTGAAACATTCTCCTGGCCTTTCTCAGTTTAATTCTCTGTTAAGCTTTAGTGGGTTTTCTTGAGAGAACCCCACTGACTCATTGAGATTTTCTCCATTTATTAACAAGTTTGCATCTCTCCTTACCCACTTTTCCACTGTAGCTAGCCAAAGGAGACTGCTCCGGACAGAAGTGATGGAAGAGGGTGAAAAGATTTTAGTTATGTGGCTGTCAAGTGAATGAGGCATAGATATCAATACATGTGGACAGGTTCATTGGACAGAAAAACTAGAAGGGCTTCTGCATCCAGAGCAGGGTCAGGGCCACAGCCAGGTGCCCACCCTATGAGTCACAGCACAGGTAGCTTCAGGGACTGCTTATGTGAGCTTTCTATAATGCTTTATGGTCCTACTCTTTCACATTTAAAGATGAAAAGCCCCCAATGTGGAAATCTTGTGATTTCACAAATGCTTTTGCTTAGGAAAAAGCTATAGATAATATTTTTTCTTAATTTAAAAAAAATGAAACATGGTAAAGAAAAGAACATTGATCTTTATATACAAACCTATGGCTCATAGAAGTAATTACCAACAATAAAATGTAGCACTATTTACAAGTTATTGTGAGGGATTTGCCTCACTTTTCTTTTTTTGTTGTTGTTTGGGGGGCTTGTTTTTTAATACCACACTGTTTGGCCAATAGCTTAGGCATCTTTCTAGCTAACTCTTCTATCTTAATACCCCATTTTTATCAGTCTATGCGTCACCATGATTGCCTCACCCTTCAGTCTTCATGGCGCTCTCCATTGCGTAGTTGAAGAAATGGTGGCTCCTGCTTACAGACACGTAACCAAAATCCAGCAGAGCCAAGGTCAGACTCTAGAAGGGTGGGTGCAGCGTCCTTCATCCGGGCCAGGACATGGCTTGGTGATAGAATGCTTGCCTAGCAAACACAAGAATCTTGGGTTGATCCCTAGCACCCCAAACAAACCCCAAGCTTCTTAAGTCAGAGACCTCCATCACAGCCACCACGCTAAACATACAGTCTGTCACCGCCTCTGTCCCTCTTGGTGTTACAGAGGAATAAACTAAGCTCCAAAACGTCAGATAGCACCAAAGTTAGCAGGAGAATGACTCCTGACTCCTGTACCCACACTTCAGTTCTGGGGCTCCTATCTTCCCCACCACAACTCTCTGAAAAACGTTTTCAGAATGTTTGGTGGGGCTAAACCCCCGCAGTGGGCCTGCGTTCCTAGGCATATTGTGTCTGTGCAGGGCCCCAGACCAGGGCTAACGGTCTGCTGGAGCTATTTTGAATTCTTAATAAAACAAAAGGGAAAACAAGAGACCCCATGTTTTCCCTTTGCACAGAGACAGAGACTTATAGCCAACTCTATAACACATCCGTGGTTCTTGAGGCACCAAAAGGTCTCTCCCCTTTGGCCTCTAACAGTGCCAGGTTCAAATGGGAGCCCTGCCCCAGCCTTGACCTATAAATTTAAAAAATTCACCTGACTGCATTGAGCTTTGGTCATTCATATGCACATGGATCATTCTATCATCTTTAAGCTGTGGCTACTGGGGGCCCAAATGAGAAAATGATGGAGAAAGTAACAAATCCTTATCTCCTGTTTTCCTTTTAAAGCCCTGAAGCGACTCATTGTCCTCCAACTTGGATGGGCTGCCTATCACTGGGTGTACCATCCCCACCTCAGGCCGCCCCACTTGCTATCAGGCAGCGGAAAACTCCCTGAGAGCCTTTTGCAGCCTTGCTGATAGTGCAGCCCGCAAACTCCCTCAAGAAGCTGCTTCTCACTGACCTAGCAGGATGCCACACTGCAGAGTGGTCCGGCTGACATCTGTGCCCAACAAGCCCCCAGAACCGGTGCACAGCCCACCAGCCTTGTTGGGGATTGCTAATTCTTCCAGGCACCGTCTGCCAGCTGATTCCGTAGCATGACTTTTGAAAGCAGTTAGATTATCAAATTTTATCCAGAACAAAGACTGCCAGTTCTGGCTACAGATCAGAATATTCCAGGTTACTTCTGGAACATTCTAAACACAGGCTCCCCCACATGACGCCATGCTTCAGCTGCTCTGGGTGGTCAAGCATAGAGTATTATTTTAGAGTTTTGCCAAGGACTTTTTAATGTGCAGCCAGGTTTTCAATAATTTATAATCTTCTAAATCAATACTTCCCAAAGTGTCGTCAAAAACCAACAGTTTAGGACTTAACAAGCCCTCCACATAATTTTAATTCATGCTCAAATCTGAGAGCTATTGTCCTAGAGAGAAGACATTCTCAAGCAGTGGAAGTAATTTAATTACAAAATAAATTTTTCAAAAGCAAAATTTTTATATGTAAGTATATCCATCCCATAGCCCCAAATCAGCTTATAACAAATATTTATGACCTTACACAATTACGATAAAACCTCCTCTGACTTTCTGAGGCATCCAGACGGCTGTTCCTTCTGCTTATACGGTGTAACTTTCCTGGGGAGAAGAGGAGAGATATTTTTAAACAAAGTTTCTTATGAAATCAGCTGCTTCTTAACAAAATGTCCATGGTTAAAGCTGAGTCATTGTGGGATGCTGTTCTGGGATTCATTCTTTTATCCAGCCATCCCTAAGCGAATCTTAATCAGAGGATTTCTGGAACAGTGTTTTGCTGAGGTTTGACCTTCAAAAGAACATCACTCACAGTGAATGAAGCCCAAGCCCCACAAGGTTTTCCTGCACACGCTTCCTTCCCGTTAGACAAGAGAAATGAAATGAGCAAAAAATGTTCATTAGGCCCAACAAAGTGGATCCCAGCCATGTCCAGTGCCTCCCCTCTGAGTGAACGCAGGCTGATGCGAGCATCTTCAGGGGTTGGACAGAGGAACTATGAAAGGACCAGGGTGAGAACGTGACCAGGTGGGACTCTAGGGTCTCAGGCCTATTGTCCCCAGAGAGCTCATATTAAGAATTATCAGGGGGAAGGGAAGGGTTAAAAAAAAAAAGGCAAGCCCGGTGGTAGTGCTGCACACCTTTAATCCCAGCACTCGGGAGGCAGAGACAGGTGGAACTCTGTGAGTTTGAGGCCAGCCTGGTCTACAGAGGGAGTTCCAGGACAGCCAGAACTTCACAGAGAAACCCTGTTCTTAAGACAAAAACAAAAACAAACAAACAAACAAACAAACAAAAAAAACAATCAGGTAGCCTACCTTCCTGGTACCTTCACCATGAGAACAGCAATAGGAAAATGAAATTTTGTCTTAAGATTCAGAGAACAAACTGGACTTGGGTTTTGGACAATGGCTTCATATGTTTTATGCCAGGATATAAATATTTTTTTCTTCCTTCCATTTGTGTGTTTGTGTTTTCTTGTTGAGGCAAGGTTTCTTATATCCAAAGCCGGCCTCAGATTCCCCCTGTGGCACCAGAATAACCTTGAACTCCTGATCTTCCTTTCCCACTCTCCTTAGCGCTGGGATTCCGAGCATGGTGAATCACCACATTGGCTTATGCGCAGTAGCAGCCAAACCCGGGGCTTTGTGCGTGTTAGGCAAGTACTCTACCATCTGAACTTCTCCCGCAGGCCCCAAAACATCCACCTCTCTGATACTATCCGAAAATAATAGGAAACAACCATTGTGAAGGAAAAAGGGGAAGGAAAGTGCCTGACAGCGTGTCCCGTAAATCAATCTGAATGACATGCTTTGTGGGGGCCACGCTCAGGGCAGTGAGAAGCAGTCTCTTGGGCCTCACAGGGATGGCGATGGCAGCAGCAGTGTGTTGCCTAAAAGGAAAGTATGAAGAGAGAACTTGCCACAGGTCCTGTGCCTACAGGCAGGGGTACCACTCTGGACACAGGAAGGCATGGGAAGAAGGGCAAGGGAACCCACGAGCTTTGCCACCAGAATCAGTCAAAAGGATGAAAGGAGAGGGAACTGTGGAAGAGGTGGAGGTCTGGAGCCAGTGTGTGTGGTGTGCATTTGTGCAGAAGCCACAAATCTGAGCATTTGGCTTCTGCTCTTCAACACTGTTGGTGAGATTCACCCATACTGTGACGTGTGGTTGTCACGCTGTGATTGCTGACCGGCCTTCCACCATGTCGATACACCACAGTGCAGACTGTGACGTGCAGTTGTCACATTGTGACTGCTGACCGGCCTTCCACCGTGTCGATACACCACAGTGCAGACTCCGTTCTGATCACCATGCAGGTTGTTTCCGCTTGCTCCTGATAAAACAGTCTGCTGTGACTATTCCTTTCCATGTCTTTGGTGAGCAATGGACACCTTTTTCTTGAGTCTCTGTGTGATGTGGGACTACTGGTTCATATTAGATTTCTCTCTTATTGAATCAGCTGTCACAGCCATCACATGGCTCAAATGATGACAGGGTCCCCAGCTCCACCCTACAGAGGAAACACAGAACATAGTCATTTGGCTCCACAGGGCATGAGCCCCTCCCATCAAGCTGCTCTTCCTGGCACACCACATCAAACAAACCTCACTGTTATTACAACCGACAGGGTTCATGGCGGCATGTAAAAAATAATCAGGAAGAGGAGGACTCCGTGGGGATTGTGGTGGGTGGGGTGGACACCTTCCCATTACCATTCAGTCTCCACTCCTGCATTGGCAAAAGTCTGTTTTGGAAAGCTGATCCCAGAGTAGTCAAAATAAAAGGCCTTTGGGGCATAACAGAGTACCTCAGCTATCTACTGCAGGCAGGGCTTCCTGCTGGAAAGTGCACCCCAGGAGGGGGCTGCTCCACCCAGCTGAGGTCAGGTGACCCATCTCCTTTCAGCCTAAGCGCTGCGCTACTTGCAGAGGACAAGGAGCTCCCTTGGGACTCTAGAGATCAGAAGTCGAGCCGAGTTTGCGCTGTGGCATTGGCAATCTGTCACCCAGTCTCGGGATTGAGTCTCCTTTCAGTCCCACCCCGTAGGCTACCAGGCTGCCTCCCCAGTACCTCACCCGGGCCTTTCACTTGAAGGTTTGGAGCCAAGTGCTTGGCTTGCCCAGGGTGGATCCGCATAAATTGGTCAGTATTTAGTTAGCTGGTGCATGGGCACCACCATAGCATCTGGAGGCAAGTTCAACAGAGTCACTTCCCTGGAGACTTCTAGGTGGGACAGGAACAGTCGTCACCTTCATCCAGACAGTGAGTTTCCGGACAGTGAGTTTCCAGACAGTGAGTTTCAGGCATGTTTCCATGGCTTATTGGTTGTAACAGGGTTTCTTTGTGTAGCTTTGGAGCCTGTTTCAGAACTCACTCTGTAGACCAGGCTGGCCTTGAACTCGCTGAGATCCACCTGCCTCTGCCTCCCGAGTGCTGGGATTAAAGGCGTGCGCCACCACTGCCCAGCTGTTGTGTAGTTCTTCACTTCTCTGGGCTGATATCTGATACAAGACGTATTTGTGAATAGCTTTAAGATCACAAAGTATTTTTTAAAAATGATGCTCAGGGTTTTTTTCTTAAATATTTATCTTTTACTTGTAAGAATGTCTTCCTGCCTGTATGACTGTGCCCCGTGTGCATGCAGTGCCCATAAAGCAGGGTCTCAGATCCTCTAGGACTGAATTACAAATGGTTGTGAGGCACCATGTGGTTGCTGGTAATTGAACCCAGGTCCTTTGGAAGAGCGGTCAGTGCTTTTAACCACTGAGCCACCTCACAAAGTATCTTAAAATATAAAGAAACTCCATTCATTTGCTGTAGGCCTGAGTTTTCATCTTGTCTGAAGCTCTCTCAGGTACGCTGTGCCCCAGGGAACTTCCATTTGGAGGAACCAAAGCCTTCCCTTCAGTCCGCGCCAAGAGAGGCACGGCCAGTACCTTGTGTCATATTGTTCACCTTGTACCTGTTACTGAAATGCCAATAGACTGACTAGTTCCTGCTCTGTCCGCACCAGACACCCCACCAGGACCCACTAACGAGAAAACATCTTCAGTTTGCCAGCAGAGTTCCCAGGACCCTGTTACTGTGCCAACATTGTCTCTCTTCTGCTCTTCTTATCACACTCGACATTAGGTAATTAATGACAGATATAATACATACCATTAGAAATCAATAAGTCACACCTAGCGTTAGGTAATTAATGACAGATATAGTACATGTCATTGGATATCAATAAGTCATACCCAGCATTAGTCAATTAATGACAGATATAATACATGTCATTGGAAATCAATAAGTCACACCCAGCGTTAGGTGATTAATGACAGGTATAATGCATGCCATTGGAAATCAATAAGTCAAAGTGCTTAAGAAGCGGTAGAATCAAATATTCAAAGAAAACATATCATGTTTACTAACTAACAACCTTATTCCATGTATACACACATCCATAACTTAAATCTAGGTTCTGCATATGAGAGAAAACACATTATGTTTGTCATTCTGGGCTGGCTTGTTTAATGCAATAATTTCCAGCTGTACTCAGTTTCTTACAAACACAATTTCATTGTTTTACTATCTCATGAAAAATAGGTACATTGCCACATTTTCTTTGTCTATTCATTTCCTGGTGGACCCTAGCTATTATGAGCACTACGGCTAGAAACACGTGTTCTTCTGTGTCTCTATGGTGTGTGGCTTTGGGTATGTACCTGGGTCGCATGATAATTCTATTTCCAGTTTGTTGAGGATCCTCCATGCTGACTTCCATAAGTCAGCACACATTCACACTCCCCGCGTCCTCACAGGCTCGAGCTGTCCACTGTTTCCTGATGGTGGCCGTTCTGACTGGGATGAAATTGAAACCACAAAGTAGCTTGCATTTTTCCCAGTGATTCCATGCTTAACAATGATATTGAACACTTTTCAAAGTAATCCTTGGCTCTTTGTAATGCTTCTTTTGAAACCTGTCTGCTCAGTTCACTAGTGTACTTGTTGGCTGAGTTGTTTGGTGGTCCGGGTATATGCTTTAGTGATTCTTTATATCCTAATGCTAACCCTTGTCTGCTGTGTAGCAAAGACGTTCTCATCTTGTAAACCTACTTGACTTTTAAGCTTGGCTTGTGCCAATAACCAAACCCACCCCCAAAGGAAAAACTTGGCTATTTACAAAGTTTTACAAAAGAATAATGATACAAGTTTATTATACCAGTTTTACACCAGAATATGATACAGCACGTGCCTGTGTGTCTGTGTGTCGTGTATCTGTTTGTTGACAGTCCTAAGTAAAAATGCCCCCAAACTACTTAAAACAAGGATGGCAACTTTAGAATAAGTGAGTGGTCTAATATGGTGGAGAATTTTTGCTGAGGAATTTTTAATACTGCTGTATAGTAGTTAATATTTTAAAATATTACTATTCTAATGATGCATATTGAAATGTTTACACACTACCTAGATAGGAAGGGCTTGTTCCAATGTAACCTGGGGAAGGTGGAGGGGCACAGGGGCTGGATGAGTACATTATTCTTCGCACTTCTGTGTGTTCCCGGAATACTTCAGAACAGACAGCCCACACTTTCTGAGATGTGGCTCAGTGGTAGAGCACTTGCCTAGCATGTGCAGAGTCCTAGATTCAACCCCCAGTACCACAAAATAATACTAATCATGTTTAAGAATGCAAAATTGCCTCCCACTGTTATCTGCCTCATCTGTGTGTCCAGAATCTCTCCTGGTAAAAGGAAGCAGAAAGAGTAGGCAAACTCCTGGAGCCAGGGCAAGGAGAAATCTAGAAGGTTGCTGTGGACATCCGCATGTGTGTGTGTGTGTGTGTGTGTGTGTGTGTGTGTGTGTGTGTGGTGTGTGTGTGTGCATCTATGTGTGTGTACTGTGTGTGTCTGTGTCTTTCTGTCTGTATTCTGTGTGTCTGTGTCTGTGCCTGTGTGTATGTGTCTATGTGTATGCATCTGTGTGTACGTATGTGTGTGCACATCTATGTGTGTGTCTGTCTGTGTCTGTCTGTGTTCTGTGTGTCTGTGTCTGTGCCTGTGTGTATGTGTCTATGTGTATGCATCTGTGTGTACGTATGTGTGTGCACATCTATGTGTGTGTCTGTCTGTGTCTGTCTGTGTTCTGTGTGTCTGTGTCTCTGCCTGTGTGTATGTGTCTATGTGTATGCACCTGTGTGTACGTGTGTGTGTGTGCACATCTATGTGTGTCTGTCTGTGTTCTGCGTGTCTGTCTGTGTCTGTGTGTATGTGTCTATGTATATGCATTTGTGTGTATGTCTCTGTGTGTATGTGTATGCATCTGTGTTAT
Organism: Dicrostonyx torquatus; assembly: GCA_028555095.1. Taxonomy (NCBI): domain Eukaryota; kingdom Metazoa; phylum Chordata; class Mammalia; order Rodentia; family Cricetidae; genus Dicrostonyx; species Dicrostonyx torquatus. The sequence continues at coordinate 358,836 of JAQHUG010000192.1, read as the reverse complement.
GTGTCTATGTGTCTGTGTGTATGTGTCTGTGTGTATGTGTCTATGTATATGCATCTGTGTGTATGTGTCTGTGTGTATGTGTATGCATCTGTGTGTATGTATGTGTCTGTGTGTATGTGTCTGTGTGTATGTGTATGCATCTGTGTGTATGTATGTGTCTATGTGTCTGTGTGTATGTGTCTGTGTGTATGTGTATGCATCTGTGTGTATGTTTGTGTCTATGTGTCTGGGTGTATGTGTCTGTATGTCTCTGTGTTTGTCTGTGTCCCTGTGTCTGTGTGTACATATGAGAAGTGCATGTGGAGGCCAGAAGTTGACATCCTGTGTCTTCCTTGTTTATTCTCTAGATTAACTTTTATTGTTTTATTTTTATTTGATACAGACACTCTCACTAAACCTAGAGCTCTTCAGCTTGGCTGACCTGGCTGGCCAGCAAACCACAGGGATTCACCTGTGTCCACCTCTCTAGCACTGGGATTACAGGCATGTACCACTGCAGTGGCTTTCATGTGGGTACAAAGGATCCAAATATAGGTCTTCATGTTTGTGCACCAAACACTTTACCAGTTTACCCAGTCTGCCGACACAAATAATCCCAATCAAACCAAATCAGACTGAATTAAACAATGCTCATGTTTAATGGAGTGCTCCTGGGTGGCCCCAGAGAAAACATGGAGAGGGGAAGAGAGAAAAGGGGAGATCATGCAAAACCCTGAGACTATGTGTTCATTCTCTGGGGGACAGTTTAAATAGCCTGTGAGAGTAGTCTTGACTTTCTCTGGGGAGGGGTTACCATTTGGTGGGCTTTCTCAGAGTTGGAGTTTGGACTGAGGCAACTCTCAGGGGAGGGAGCTTATGCCAGGAACTGGGGTGAAGCCCCAAGCCAAACAATCCACAGACTTTTTGGATAAAGGGGTGCCAGAGAGCTGAGGTAAAGCCCCTCAACCAAACATTTTAAACTCCTTTGATAAAGGGTCACCAGCTCAAGTCTGGCTACTTTCTGCAGGCATGGGGTGATGTGGGAGAGGGGAGAGCTGGGAGTTGGTGGGCTCACACTCAGTGAGAGGTGTGACTGGAGCGGCATCGGGTTTACTGCCATCCCGAAGACCTCAGGCAGCTGTTTCTTGAGGAAGATGAGAAGGCAGGTGGCTAGGAGAAAAATATATTGTTATTATCGGCCCTATGAATGGGGCTAACCATGGGAAGTCATTAACTGCCAGGAAGAACGGGACGGAGAAGTGCCCTGGTTGTACAGGAGAGGCTCTGGTGTATAAGTGAGACACAAGAGCAGATAAAACCAGATTTTAGTTGGTAGGTGTCCTTGATCCAGGAGAGTTGGTACCAATGGTGAAGTCCCAGGAGCTGGTGCAGGTGTTGTCTGAAGAGCACTTTGTAAGTTGGTCTTGGCCAAGACAGCAGGAGTGACCTGTAAAATATGCTTAAAATGGACGGGGTTAAAATACACTCTGGAGACTGCTAGTTTTTACCAGACCAGATTTCCTGATAGAGCAGCAGAACTTTTCTAGGAACCTGCAGGTAAGACAACCGGAACGTGAACATTTTAGAAGACAATTAAA
>JAQHUG010000192.1:300705-353901 GCA_028555095.1 Dicrostonyx torquatus | reverse complement strand
TTGGTTTCATCTGAGTTTCTTGTGTGTGTGTGTGTGTGTGTGTGTGTGTGTGTGTGTGTGTGTGTTAAGTGTACTGACTTATGCACACATGTGTGTTTGAGTGTTCACACCTCTGCAAGAGCACTCAGGGTCCAGACAATGACACCTAGTGTCCTGATCTAGGGTCTCTGGTTGAACTACAAGCTAGGCTTGTAAGCAGAAAGCACGAGCAATCCTCCCACCTCCGTCCCCTTCCCCTCCACAGCTCTGCACGGGTACAGGCACATGCATGACCACATCAGGCTTTTTTTTTTTTTTTTAATGTGGGCGCTGAGATGCAAAGTTGAGTCTTCATGCTTTTTCTAACAAACACTCTGGCCCCTGGAGCAAGCCCTGCTTCTCACAGCTTACACAATAGGAGGCTGTGAGGGTAAATCATAGGTCCAAGGCTACCTCTGCGGGAGCGATGGGAACCGGATTGCAACCCAGATTCCACATTTTTAGAATAGTACTGTGACTGGTGTCACTATAATTCTTGCCTTTCCAGACCCTGAACTTCAAGTGCTTTTCAAATTGAAAAATGAGGCTAATGTAGTATTCAAAAATGCAGAAAAGAAGCATTAGTCAAGTCAATATTGTGTTTTGCCAGGAAGGTAAGTTTCCCTTGCTTGGAATGAAGTCAATGCAGAAATGGTTCACTTGACATGCGCTCATCGGGAACTCTGGCTCAGTCATTCAACAAACATTAAAGGCCAGGTTTGAGCCAAAACTATAGACTAGAGCCACACAGTGCAGATAATTTCATGACAGATGCTGTGAGGGCCATAACAGTGGCATGCACCACTAGGTATTCTGGGAGTTCACACCGGAGAAAGAGGCAGCTTAGGGGTCAGGAACAGATCATTCTATTGGTGAGTGTGAGACAGAAAGATAAATCAGAATAATATGTATTGTTAGAGGACAAACAAATGCTGGAGCCTGACATGGAGGCCAGGGAGAATAAAATGTTATGGCAAGTTTGGTGCTTGTGGTGGATTTGGCAGAAGCATACAGGAAAGCAAATCCATAGCCAGAATAAATGTCTACTGCAGTAAGGACAGAGTATTGTCCTGTCCATGGAAGAAGTGGTCCAGTGTAGTCAACCTGCTACCAGGTCACTGGCTGGCCACCCCAAGGAATGGTGGTACATCTGGGGCTCAGTGCTGGTCTCCGCTGTTGGCAGATCTGGCAGTCAGCAGCAACAGTAGCCAGGTCAGCCTTGGTGACTGGAAGTCCATGCTGTTGAGCCCATACTTCCCCCCTCTCTGCCACCATGGCCACTTTGTTCATGAGGCCATTGGGCGATGACAGGGATGGCTAGGGAAGGAGGCTGACTGTCCACAGGAGTCATCCTATCTATAGCTACTGAATTCCTCCTCGGCATCTACACAGGACACAAGTGTCTTCACATCCTCTGGTTTTTGCAGAGATCTAGCCACACACTTCTTCCCCAGATGTTGTCGCTCTCATCAATTTTCCAATCATGCTCTTTCCAGATCCTTGACCAGCCAATCCATTGGCTACCGCCCATGAATCAGTGAATAATAGCAATCTTGACCCAAAGACAGCATGCAGAGCAAGTCATTGAGCCTGGCTTAGGCTTTTGAAACCTCAAAGCCCATCCCCAGTGACACGCTTCCTCCAACAAGGCCACACTTCCTAATCTTTTCAAATAGTATCACTCCCTGCTTACTAAGCATTCCAATTTATGAGCTTATGGGAAAATATTCTTATTCAAACCACAGTGTGGTATCATCAATCAGTAAATACTAACTGGGACAGGAGGTGCAGACTCCTGCCATTAGCTCTGTGAGAAAAATGATGCACGGTCCTGGGAAGATGAGGGTGGAGGTGACTGAAGGGCCAGACCCTAACTAAAGAGGCTGCTAACTCTCACGCTTATCTAAAACCTGACCCCTAGGAGCACAAGGGCACTGTGGTCAGAACCTTAGTGGAAGCTGTAAGTGTCGGCTGTTTTATCCAAGTTCTCCTAAGTTTATTCTGGTTTTGTTGTTGTTTTCGTTTTTGGACACAGGGTTTTACCATTCTGGCTTGAACTCCCATCCTCCTCCCTTAGCCTCCCCAGTGCTAATATTACAGACATTCCCCACCACACTTTGCAGTCTGCCAGTTCTGCGGGTGTGAAGGGGACATGGAGGTTGTTTTGTGGTTCTGTGGACGTGAGGGGGAAATGGAGGCTGTGTTTGTTGGTTGGTGTAGGAGGGTCCTTCTATATTTGGGTTGCTTTCATTGGTTAAATAAAGAAACTGCCTTGGCTTTTTGATAGGACAGCCCTTAGGTGGGCGGAGTAGACAGAACAGAAGGTTGTGAGGGAGAAGGCACTGGAGCAGACGCCATGTTTCTCCAGTCCAAGATGGACTTTGATTAGAATCTTCCCGGTAAGCCACGACCACGTGGTGATACACAGATTACTAGATATGGGTTAAAATAATATGTGAGAATTAGCCAATAGAGGCTAGAACTAATGGCCAGGCAGTGTGTTAAATGAATCCAGTTTGTGTGTAATTATTCCGGGTATAAGCTAGCCAGGGCCAAAAGCAGGAAGTCAGAGGTCAGCCTTAGGTGTCTTTCCTCAGGAGTTGTGCTCCTTAGATTTGAGACAGTGTCTTTCACTGGGACCAGTGATTCACTCGTTTAACTAAGGTGGCTGGCCAGTGAGGCCCAGGGATTTGCTTGATTCCAGCTCCCTAGAACTTTGAAACTTTGATTATTAGCTAGGGCCACTGCAGAGGGGCTTTTTATGTGGATTCTGGGGCTGGAACGCAGGTACTTGAGCATGCACAGCAGACACTTTACTAACCGTTCTCTCACTGTTTCTCTCAGAACTCCCAAATTTCAAAGGGCATTTAATTCTTTTCAAAATCCAGTCCTATCAATCTCCCCAGTGGCCCCAGGGGTCCTAAAGCAGCTGCTTATTCGTGTGTCCTTTGCCCTCTCACAGGTCTGCTCATTTACTTTGGGTACGGCATCTGGAACAGCACCCTGGAAATCAGCGCCAGAGAGCAGGCCCTGCACCAAAGCACATATCAACGCTACGATGTGGATGACCCCTTTTCTGTGGAGGAGGGATTCTCCTATGCCACTGAGGGCGAGAGCCAGGAGGACTGGGGCGGGCCAGCCGAGGACAAAGGCTTCTATTACCAACAGATGTCAGATGCGAAGACGAACACCCGGACGAGTAGCAAAGCGAAAAGTAAAAGCAGACACAAGCAGAACTCAGAGGCTCTGATTGCAAATGATGAGTTAGATTGCTCTCCGGAGTAGGGCTGAACTGCAGGCACCTAGAGGGGGTGGTTTCTCTGTGAATCCAGCCTGTGTGCTGGAAGGTGGAACCTTCTTCCAACTCTCATTTCACAAACTTCCCCAAAGGCCATCCCCAGGCACAACCTGTCATTTGCTAGTTTTGCAGTTCAGGAGAGTTCAATTGAAGGGTTTTACCCAGGGCCCTTAATTGACCCCCTTGTAAAAAATCAAAAGAAATTCTATGTTAGTGAGCTGTCCCAGCCGAGGACAGCAAATGTTTGCTTTGCAGGATGGATCTTTGTGTTAAGATCCGAGCAGACTTTCCTCCAACCCTGCTGCGGCTACAGGCCCTTGGAAGAGGAGCCACAAAGGTGGCTGTGGTGTGAGGTGGCTCTACAGCCCCCAGAGCAAAACTAGGAGCTGCTCCCCCAGGCCAGTAGGTCAGGCTGTTTCAGGACTTTCTCAGTCAGCAACACTGTGTCCTTAAATCTCACCTCCCCAGAACTATCCACAGAGAAGACCCGGCTTCTCTTTACTCACCAAAGTTCTTACAGTTTCCAGACTATAAGGTTAGGATCCAGGAAAGATAGAAGACTCTGAGACCATATTCCCTGTAAAGCAACCATGTAGTCATCACAGTATACTAAGAAGTACCACCAAATCTTTACTTAAATGCTCAAGAAAAAAAAAGAAAGAAAAGCTGAAGTCACCATCTCTCAAATAGAGGTCAGGAAGGGCATTGGCAGAATGAACTGTCTCTCATGCATTCCCTTACATCAGACTCTAAGCTCCTGCAGGTCTGGGGAAAGGGCAGAGGTAGAGTGTGATTGCAGGCTTCTGATATGCCTGGAAGAAATGGGCTATTTGTTCTATAATCAGATAAAAATCTTTGCAAGGAGCAGTAACCCAGCCACTGGGATCACATTGCAAATCCTACTTCATAATTCTAAAATTATAAAATCTGCAGGGTTTTTCCTTTTTGGCTAGGTGACTACCTGATTGGATGCCGCTGGTTTCCAGAGGTGTGGGAGACCAGGAACTTGGGTCCTCTGGCTCAGAGAGCTCTAATTCCCACCTGGACCACCCTCCTCTAGGCTAGCTCACTTTTAGAGTGTTTTTCATCTTAGTTCCTAAAGCACCTTCCCTGAGGGCCAGAGAAATGGCTGGTGAGGGTTAAGCATAGGCCTCCAATGGGATTCTTAAAGAATTTTCTCCAAAACAGGATAGATGAATTTACGACAGAAAAACATGTGGCTTCAGTGCCACATGTGTGCACTTGTGTATGAAAACAAATTTTTCTAAGATTTCTGCGAGAATTTTTTGGAAATGGGCAAAAGAGTAAATTTCTTGCCCTCTGCTCCTCAATTCATCATCCACCAAAAATTTTCATGAATATCAACTAACATCACATCTTTCTTTCTCGTTCTGAAGCACATGTGTTCTTGGCATGTACTTAGGTTACAGAGAGAAGGCATGCTTCCTGTTGAGCTGACTGACTAAAATAGACCAGTGGCTAAGTGGAGGCCATGAGGAGACCTGTAACTTCAGCCCTTGGGACCTAGGAGACAGCAGGGTCCCATGACAGATACAAGAAGCTTCAACATAGCAAAGATCAACTGAAACTATTTTTTTAATGATGTTTTTAGATAAATTGCATACAATGCTCTTAGCCAGTGTATGCCAGTGCACTAAAATAAGTACATTTTTTAGATCTCGTTCATCACTCCATATTAATTATGTAGAACCCTGGCTTCCAGTACTCATTATTACCATTTTTATGTCATGTCTGACAAAGCTGTTTCCTCTTGCTTAACCATCACAAAGCAGTGCCCGGCCTGCAACAAATACCCTGGAGAACTCACTGTAAGAGAATTATGAGTCATGTCTGTTAAAACTAAGTTTTAAACTGAGATAGGATGCAAAAACCTGCCTAGTATAAACAGCTATTAAGCTGGGTCCACTTCTAGATATACGGGATAGTGTTCTCTTCCTTAGATGAGGTTAGGAGGAATATGGATGCAATGTGACAAACCTTAGCGTGGGTGGAAGGCTACGTCTTATGGTGGTGTTTAGGCATTAAAGCAGCAATGGCCTGGTGGCAGGTGCATGCTATTTCTGTAGCATAAGAAAGAGCGTGGGCTTTACAGTTAATGCTGTTGGTGTTGATTCTGTGCACAGCCAATGAATTATTCTCATTTCGGATGCCATTTTTCTCAGTCAGTAGCTTTAGATGTGTGTAATCGTTGCTCTCTTCATTTCTCTAAATTTGTTGGGGTTATCGTCTTAGCGATCTTGGCTTTAAAATATATATATAGCTTGGAAAGTTTTCTCAGGTACATAGCATGTCTTCACCTTGTTTTTTTCCGCTCCTGTGAAAGAGTCCCAGGTTTCACAAGAAGGTTTTCAAATACCATCACATTTGAACATTGTGTTTAAGAGACTGCATTAAAAGTAGGAGTACCTTATAAATAATTCTCTCAGAAAAGCTCTTCCAGTGGGGGTTCGGTATGTGTGGAATGTGTAATTTTGGAGCCAATATTTAATATTTTGAATTGTATTCTATTTATCAACACTCTGCCTCATTTCATTAAGATTGGAGGCAGCTATGAAAACACAAGTGCTCCAAAGCAAAGGGGAAGAATACAGTCACAGTGGGAGGAGAAAGGGTAACTTAGAGCCAGAATGTGTGAAGCACACAAGCGGAAGAACTCTCAAGGGTTTTGCTGAGTTCTCCAATGAAAAACACCTTAGAAAGCGATAGGCTTGTCAGTAATGACAGCCAGGACTGCTACATGATAATAATAAACAAGTCTTTCCCATGAGAGTGTTAAAACAGCGCAGACCCCTGACGTCCACAGAGACGCTCCAAAGCTAGATTATACCAGCTACGTGTGCCTAATGGATAGTGGATAACAAGAAATACCTGCCGGGAGGTGGTGACGCACGCCTTTAATCCAGCACTCAAGAGGCAGAGGCAGGCGGATCTCTGAGTTAGAGGCCAGCCTGGTCTATAAGAGCTAGCTCCAGGGCAGCCAGGGCAACACAGAAAATCCTTGTCTAGAAAAAAGAAAGGAAGGAAGATATTATTGGTGGGGAAAATGAGTGGATAAATAAACTACCCGTTCAGTAGTTAGTCACAGAGTACCTGCTGTGCACTATGACAAACTCTGCTGCCATAAAAGTGAGAGGTTCAGTTCTTAAGAAATAAGATCTAGAGGACTGGCCAGACAGCTCCGAGGGTCAAAGGCTTGCCTAATGGCTTCAGGTCGATCCCTGGAACCTGCAGAAACATGGAAGAAGTGACTCCCCTTATCTGTTCTCCAACCTTCACATGGGTGTTCTGGGACACACACACACACACACACGCACATACACACACACACATCATGCATGCATATTCAGTAATCATAAATAAAACTTTCAAAGAAATCTATTTAGAACAGTATCAAAGATGGCGGGCGGGATGGAGATAAGAACGTGCTCTTGGGCTTAAATGTGGAAAACACCCCCAACGTTGGAAAGCTCAAAGAATACAGTGTACACACGCAGCCTGTGGAAGCAGCAGAGCCTTAACAAGGTGGAAACGGAAGAGAGGCATGCAGAGGACACCTAAGATGCAGGCTGTGGCTCAGGGCTGCCCTGAGGAAAAGCAAGGAGCTGGTGTGACTATCGCTATAATTTACGTGTGATTCACACGACACAATAAAAGAGATGCCAGCAAAGTAGGGGAGGGTCAGTCACAGCTCCAGTGACAAGCCCACTGGTGCTCTGTGGGTGAGGAGTGCTTGTGAGGGCTGGGGGGATGAATCAGGCAAGGTTAGACTTGAGAAAAACTGGCCAGTGGTATCATTGCCCAGGCAAGGAGCGAAAGGTCATGTACACACACTTAGCAGAGAGATGAAAAATTCCCATGCTCAAAGCAAGACACTGCTCTTCCTCCCGTCTCGGATTTTACATTCCCTTAGGAAACTATTATCTTCTAACATTCAGACACGCAGCACAATTTTTCAACTTTTACAGCTTTCAGAAATTCCTTTCAATGACCAAATCTAACTCCTGCTATCTATGAATAGTAAAGCCCCCGTTTCTGACTTGGCTTAAATTGAGCTCGAGGCTGGTTTAAACTAGAGGAGAAGTTGAATGTTGGAATTATGCAAAAAAAAAAAATCCCAGGTCTGCCTCTTAGTAAGAGTAAGTCCTGTGGCTCCACTATGCTACAAATGCAGTCACTGTTAGAAAATAAAATTCAGAGAAATGTCTGAGTGAAAAAGGTTGAAAAATCTGACACCCTTTGGATCATGCTTGTTGGAAATCACATTACCAGAGAATTCCTCTTTGAAATATATAGAATCATAAATAGAATTTCCATCTAAGTATCCACTTGAAAGACTAGGGGAAATTGATGTCGTTTGCCGCTGGGCTTTTACAGGAGCCTGGGAAACCCTTGACACTCAGGCACAGGTTGGTCCACCTTCCAGCTCACGTTAGAATGTTCTCTGATAGAAAGTCAAAGTCAGGACATACGCTGCAGCTAGAGCTGGATCAGCTACAGGAGTCCTGGGGGCAGTGGTCCACTCTTGGACTCCAACCTCCACATGGGAGTGCGCCAGAGATGCCTTCCATTCCCCATGGAGCGGAATATGTAGGAAAACCAGGAAAAGGTGCCTGCCATCGTAGTGTGACTTTTCTCTCTCCATTCTCAAACGTCTTTCAAAAAGGCTTGTTAATAAGACAGGTATTTCCAGCCCATTTCTATGAAGCTTCCATAGGCCCTGTCCCTGGGTACTTCTTTAATGCTGATTATCCGTTTATTGGCAGAAAGGCCCTTTGTAGACCCAAGACCAACAGCAGTGGCCTGACCATCAGAGTCCATAGTTTCAGTTAACATTGTTTCAGGCTGTAAACTGCATCCCAACCCAGAGGGTCCACATCAGCAGGGCCCAAGTCTGTTTCCTCCCAGAACCGTCAAGCCACTGCATTTTCAGTTGGTTGAGCGTTCTTGCTGCTGGGCGGTAGTGGCCCACACTTTTAATCCCAACACTTGGGAGGCAGGATGAGCTCTGTGGAGTGTGAGGCCATCCTGGTCTACAAGAGCTAGTTCTAGGACAGCTAGAGCTGTTAAACAGAGAAACACTGTCTTGAAAACAAAAAATTAACAACAATAATAATAACATAAAAGAGTTCTCGCTGACCATAACTACTTGCGACTCCAGCTCCAGGATGTACAACGCCCTCAGGCACTACGCCCTGTGCACGTACTCAAACACATACATAACATTTTCTTAAAGAAAAGTAATTCCCTGAAAATATATGGGATGTCCTCTTTTCCTGTTTTGGGCTTGAAGCCCAAAGAGATTAGTGAAAGTTTAAAGTCCACCAGAAATTCATATGTATTCTGCCATAGCCCCTAGAATAGTATTGAAATCACTCATTAATAAATGCATGGAATCACACAGCCCAAAGGAGACTTCCAAAAAGACATCCTAGGTTTGAAGTCTCCTGACCACAGATGGTTCTAATCTTTTACTCTTTCTAAATATTTAGTGTGTGTTGGTTCATATAAGCGAGAAAAATAGCATCCTGATGGGGTAGAAAGCAAGGGCAGCCCGGGTTTTTACACTGAAAACCTCCTCTGTGCTCTTTTTTGTTTCTGTCTATCTTCCCTGGCTTTAACACTGGGTAGTACTGGCTAAAGGAAACTGTGGGTCATGTGACTATTGTCAGAAGTGCAGACTCTGAAGGGCTGCGTTCATTCTGGTGTCGGGATGATGTCCTGGTCCATGGACATCCATGGAGGGCTCTTGGCAGTTGCTGATAGACAAGTCACGTTGCTAGTCATGGAGTTGGGAGCTCACACTGGGAATCATAAGCACCTGCTTCCCAAAGCAGAGATGCTGTTAATGTTATAAAAAGCACCTAAATACCTCAACTATTTGGGCTGAGAAAAGGAGCTTCAGGCTTTCAAAAGGGCAGCTAATGTCCTCGCTCCACGTAGTCATACCAACAGGACCCGGCATTTGGCTTCTTCTCACTGTGGGAAAGTAACATGACCATTTACTTCATATCCCAAAGTTATACAACCTGTAAATTCCACTAACCTGTTTCAGTTTCGTTTGGTCCTTAAAAAGTACAACTTGCATTTTGCAGATGGTCGTTTCTGGTCTGCTCTCGGCTACTTTCTTTTTCTGTATGAAACTGTTGTATTGTTAATGTGCTTGTTTTGTGGTTTTAATTCCCATTGGTGCACTGTACAATGGGCTGTTGTAATGTACCATGAAGAAAGGGGTAATATGCAGATGTACTATAAAGTGTGTTTTATTTTCAAATGACTGTGGTGTTGACAAATATTTTGATTTATCAAAATACTAAGGAAAGTTATAAATTTACCAAAATGTGTATATTTTAATAAATGCATAAAGCTTTATTGTGTGCCTTTACATCTAAATTTTGGGTTATTAAAAACAATCCAGAAACAAAACTGTCTTGCTGTTAACTATCCGCAGTAATGTAAGCTTTTCCTCAGAGAACCAGAAGAGATGGGGGAGGACCTAGAGTTTCCTGTGCTGCCTAACATCGCAGTGTCTGAAGCCTGTTGCTGTCCCCCATCCCAAAACGGAGCTGAGGAAGTTACTCTCGGCTTACAGGTTTCGATTATCCTTTGTAGAAAAGACAGAGAAATAGCCTCACATTACTGTGGAGGATTCATTCCCAGCACAAAATGTCTTCAGAGCCACAGTTTATCGACTAACAAATGTAAACGTGCAGAAAATCAAAGGTGTCCGACATTCAAATTCACTTTTCTCCTTGGAACAGTGCCAAGCGGGTTGTTAAGCCCAGGTTTTCATCCAACCTGGAGCCACTCTAGTGATAGAAGCAGCCATTTTGGCCTACCTTGTTCAGTCTAGTTTGGACCACCTTGGCTTAGAGTAGATGGGTAAAACCTGGAGCTGGAGCCACAAGCTCTTCCCACCAAAAGGCCTGTTCTGCAGGTCTCAGGCATCTGTCAGCAGGTGTGGCCTCTCCAACCTGCATCTGGCACAGGTGTCAGAACTCAGCAGCATACAGCTGGAAGCCGGCTCAACACAGCCCTGCTCCCTGCCCCTATGGGGACCCTTCCTGGGGCAGCAGCATGGGGTGGTTCTCAGCTTGTGCTCCTAGAAAGCATTTGTTCCTTCTGCAAGCATGCCCTAAAGCTGCTCACAGCTTTGCAGAGGGTCGACCATGCTTCCACACAAGGTTTGCTTTCCTGACATCCTGGAAGGCCATCCCATCCTATGAGCATTTTGCTCTGGACTCAGTGGGCCTGCAAGAAAGAAGGCCTCCTCTCAGGCTACTGCATCAATGCTCAACAAATGGCTTCTCTGCAGACCCCAGTTGTGTGGCTACCATGCCTGGCATGCTGCCTCCAAATGTCATTGTTGATGGGAGAGCATGGTGGAACAGTTTCTTATGTCTTTACTGCTTCCTTCACTGTCCAATCCACAGTGCCACAGCTGTCACACACCCCACCAAGTAGAATCCTCAGATTAATATGGAACATTCAACTCATCTTTCCTATCCATTTTAAAAACATTTTAAGAAACTATTGATTGCCCAACATCCCAAACCAGTTACCATGGCATAAATGGTGGCTTAATGTTGTCTTCTTTTAGACATAATTTCTCTGTGTAACAGCCCTGGGTGACCTGGAACTTGCTTTGTAGACCAGGCTGGCCTCAAAACTCACAGAGATCCACCTGCCTCTGCAGCCTGAGTGATGGTATTAAAGGCATGTGCCACCACCACCTGGCAATGTTGTCTTTTTTAATGCCACAGAATTAAATCTGATGATGATCCAGGCCTGTTGACATTACCTGTAACTCCAGCACTTGTGAGATGGAAGCAGAAAGATCAGGAGCCTGGGGAGCATTGAGCTACATTACAAGTTCAAGGCCAGCCTGGGCTATCTGAGACCCTGTCCACCCTCACCCCACCCTCACCGCACACACACACACACACACACACACACACACACACACACACACACGAGGCTAAGGAGGTGGTCCAATAAGTTCAGATCCCCATCATCCACGTAAAGCTGGGCATGTTAGTGTGCACCTGCAACCCCAGCATTAGATGAGCAGCAGAAGGAGGCCAGGGCCAGCCAACCTGCTATATGCAGTGGTTGGAAAACAAAAGAGCCTATTGCAGATAAAGTGGGAGTGAGGACAGACACTCAGGGTTGTCCTCTACCCTCCAGACATGTAGCATCACACATACATACCCGAGAACTTACATGATCTCATAAGGAAGGAAGACAGAGGATACAGGTAGAAACTAGCATTTCCCACTAGTTCTGGGTCTTCAATGGCCATGGCTGCACACCGGCTATCTAGACAACTCCCTGGACAGGTGACCTCTAAAGAGGATTGGTCTATCTGATCACCTGGACTTCGGGATGGTACTTATTGTCTAAGTCCACAGTCTGACACTGAGCTCAGCTGTGACTTTCCTGTGAACTGGTGCCACTCCACTCAGAATCAAAGCCTTTGCTGGTCCACATTAGAACCTACTGCAAGTGATGGTGAGACCCGAGGGACCAGAGACACCACTTCAGGCTCAGGTACGCAGACATCTCCTCTTCCAATAACTCACTGTCATTTCTGGGCTCTGTTCACAGGAGTTTTGAGCCAGTGAGGGCCACAGATTCTCTTAAAGATGATGAGTAAATTTTCATGCAACCATTATTGAAATTTAAAAGTAAGAAAGTAATGTTAGGATGTTAGAAAAAAGTAATAAATACTAACAGTTAACTTTATTTTTACTAAATTTTACTGTGTTTTTGATTTATTCATCTATGTGAAGAGACCACTAGACAATGATTTCACCTCCCTCTCCAAATCTAGTTCACATCACTGGCTTGAAATTAGCCCTAGTAGGAGTGGTGACAGCATGCATTGACAAATGTTTTCGTTAATGGCACTGCCTTTTGTTTTTCTCAAGGAGATTATTACATACATGTTTAGCTGTACTACCTCCATTCCTACATCACTGCTTACATCCTTCCTACATCACTGCTTACATCCTTCCTGCATCACTGCTTACATCCTTCCCTGCATCACTGCTACATCCTTCCCTGCACCACTGCTACATCCTTTCCTGAATCACTGCTACATTCTTCCCTGCATCACTGTTACATGCTTTCCTGCATCACTGCTACATCCTTTCCTGCACCACTCCTTACATTCTTTCCTGAATCACTGTTACATCCTTTCCTGCGTCACTGTTGCATCCTTTCCCGCATCACTGTTACCTCCTTTCCTGCATCACTGTTACCTCCTTTCCTGCATCACTGCTACATCCTTTCCTGCACCTCTGCTCACATCCTTTCCTGCATCACTGTTCCATCCTTTCCCATTAAGTCTACCACCCACCTGTTCTCTGTTGGGAGGCTTCCTTGCTCCACCCCAGCAGCATTGTGTGGAGGATTTCAGCAAGTATTTTCCCCTTCTCCATCCTACCTCTGCTTCTCTTCCCCTCCCTATCACAGGGTGGAAACAACAGGTAGGTTTTCAATCATCCTTTAGTTTGTCTAGACCTCCCTCTTGCATATTGTTCTTCTTGGGAACTATTAGTACCATAGCTTGTAAAATATTTGCTTATTTTCTTCTACCATGGAAGAAACTAAAATAGTATCAAAAAGAAGTCACAGGACAGTCTGGCACCAGAATTACCAATACTAAAAACATTATGTTAAATGAAATGAGTCTGTCACAAAACAACACATGCTATAAAATTCCATTTCCATGGGGTACTTAGAGTGGTCAGATAGAAGCAGAAGTGGAATGGGGCTGGCAAGGGCTCTGGAGGGCAGCAGGGCTCTGGAGGGCAGGGCGTATGATTTAGATCATGTAGAGTTTCACTTTTGCAAGATGAAGCATTCAGGAGGGAGTATTGGTGACAGTCACAAAATAATGTCTAATGCTGAATAATGCTGAAGATGGTAAATTTCATGTCACGTTTATTTTTCCACAGGTTTTTTAATTGAAAGTTTTTAAATCAGAGTGTCTGAGTTGCTTCAGAGACAACTACTCCTTAAACCATAACTTTAAAACTATTTTTAAAATCAAATATTTCAGGGACTGAGAGATGGTTCAGTCAGCAAAGGGCTGGCAATGGAAGCATGAGGACCTGAGTTCAGATCTGCAGAACCCACATAAAAACCCAGAATGGCACAAGGTACCTGCAATTCTACCTGTGTAGGCAGAGACAGAAGGTCTGAAGTTCACACTAACCAAATCAGTGAGCTCCAGTTCAGTGAGAGGGCCCAGCTCAAAAAAATAATAATAAACAAAATCAATAATGCTGATGATGATAATAAATTGGAGACACATTTTGTCAATCTTTGTCTACACACACAAACACACACACGCACACACACACACAATCATATGTTCCAGTAGAAATTTTAGAAATTCTATATTCCAAACATGATATTGACAGCTCTTCTGTGCTACAGTTGTCAAGAGTTTCCTGACTGGCAAGCAGTCTATCTGATTCTAAATTCCATTCCTCTTCTGCCTGTATATGTGGCTCCCCTGACCAGGGTGACTTCTCCTGTTCTCAAGTTAGCCTCAAACAAACCCACTGCAACAAAATGCTGGACTGTGACCTAGAACTCCTAGGTCTCCAAGTTTTATTACAGATACGTCAAAGCTGGTGCTTGCTTATCAAAGTCATTAGAATGTTTTTGGAAAGGAATGCACCTTCTGCTCATCAGTTAGCTGGATGACATCAGTGCTGTGGCAGGCTTCCTTGTGGAGAAAGGAAATAGGAATGATTTGTGACTCTAATTAACATCAAACACTGAACAGGAATGCAGTTTGGAACAGAATCCAAACTCAGTTCTGATGGGTGGAAGACAGTGATTAAATTTTCTCCCCAGTGGAGATTCTCTTCATGGGATGGGTTGGGCAGAGAAAGCAAGCAGGGCTTCCTGAAAAGGCAGTTCTCCTAATCTATGAAGCTGTTTCCAGTGGAGTCCCTTGGATGGGCTAGGGTTACGTTTGCTCCAGGTGTGTTAGTAATACAATGTCCTTGATTTTTCATCCCACTCAGTCTTCCTTCTCGTAGGAAAAGATTGAGGAAAAGACCTAGGAGGAGAAGCAGGTAAGTAAAATCCTTCAGTATCAGGCTGGGAGATTTGAGGGCCAGCAGAGAAAATCCCTCTGCCCTGCCTTCTGCTCCCAATTGGAAACAATGTCTGCTGGGTCCCCAGGAAAAAAAGTGATCTCTAAACACTTTTTGGCTAACTGCCACCCCCACCGCCACCACCCCTGCCACACAAAGAAAGAACACGGTGTCTCAACTCATCCACAGCAAGATAGGAGTGGCTGACACTATGCTGTCCTTCTTAACACAGAGGTTTGTGTGAGTGTTGAGAAAAGATTACTAGATTCCTTGGTTATGGAGGCAGAATCTGGGGGAATCCAGGAGAAGAAAGGGTTACCTAAGCAAGAGGTCAGGGGGTACCCAAAGACAGACTTGGATCTGTTTACCTGACAGTCTTGCCTAGAGATAGACCAGCCCTGACCTGAAACCCCAGAGACTATTTTGAGGGAAGAAATGGCTGGTGGGGGACAAAGAACCTTCAACTGTGAGTTTTGGGCCCATCTGTCCATTAGGCATCACTGACCACATAAACTCGGACAAGACGCTCCCCGTTTCTTCATCCTCAAACAAGACGACCCATGACTTTATGGTCACTGCCAGCAGGGTTGTCCGTATGTCTCCCTTGCTTCCAGTAAGCATACTGCAAAATGCTTTCCATAACTGTAGGTTGTCTTCCCTAGCCATCTAGAGCATCCTGCTGTGCTTTTGCAAAAGCAAGATTAATTCTCATCATTCCACTCAGTGTCCAGCAGCTTGCAAGTCTGACAAATCTCAGGTCCTCTCTATGTCATTCATAAACTAATCCTGAGAAAATAAATAGAGAAGTGGTGGAATGTTTATAAGAAAGGATATATTTATTATTACCAGGAAAGATGTAGTCAACCATGCCTCAGAACGAGGGGTGGGGTTCAAATTAACCAAAGTCCAACAAAACAATCCAAGACATCCATCCTTTGATAATCCCCATATGGGATATCTTTTAGGTTTCTCTTAGAGGTACCAAAACCCACAGATGCTCAAGTCCCATATACAGAGTGCTGTGGTGTTTGTATGTGAACACATAAATCCTCTCACAGACTTTATCTCTAGATTATTTACAATAATGAGTGCAATACAAATGCTGTATAAACGCTTGTCACATTGTTACATTTGGGGACTAACAACAAGAAAGCAAGTCTGCACTCAAACTGTCCAGTACAGATGTCTCTTCTGGAGTATTCAGGCTGTGGTTAAACGAATTCTAGAAAGGAGACGCAAGGAGCCCATTGTGCCACACAGCTGTGTAAAAGTATGTGTCATAACTTGTGATTCTTCATTCACTATGTTAAATTCTGAATGTAGGAAACAGTGTAGAATTTGAAAATATGTGTGTTTTACATACTTTATAAAAATACTTAGAAGGAAATCACACACAAGATTGACCAAAGCTTGACTGGATCTAGTTTTATGTGTTCTTCTTTATACTTTTTTTCTTTAGATTTTCTTTCAAAGGCAAGTTTTACTTTCATAACTAGAAATTAAATGCAATTAACTGTATCTAATTCATTAAATGTTTATTGGTCATTGTGTGTGGTTGTAGATGTGCAGAGGTCAAAGGACCTCTTTTCTAAGCCAGCACTCTCCTGCCATGGGTCTCACCTCAGCTTGTCTGGCTAGCATGTCAAGTCCCTCACAGCAGTGGTCCTGATTAATCTCGGGGCTGCTGGAAGTCTTGATGATTTGTTTTGTTTTGTTTTGTTTCAGATATCTGCCATGTCCTTAACAGACAACCAAAGAACCATCCTGGTCCCTCCCACAAGTAACAGAAGCTATGCTCTCAAGTTCACTCTGCGCTGACAGCTCTTGGCACATCAGTGCATGCTGGTTAAGGTCCTCTGTCCTTGTAGTGGTTTGAATGAGAATGTCTCCCTTAGGCACAGATAGTTAAACACTGGGTCCCCAGTTGGTGGCACTGTTTGGGGAAATTTCATGGAGGAAGCATGTCATGGAGCTGGAGGGGACGCTTTGAGAATTAAAAAATGCCACTTCCAGCTTTCTCTCTCTGCTTTGTGGCTGTGTTTGAAAAGGTGTGCTCAGCTTCCTGCTCCTGCCCCCATTCCTGACACTAACTGCTGTGCCTCCCCACCTTTATGGGCTCATAGCCCTCTGGGACTGTAAGTCCCTTCCTTCCATAAATTGCTGTTTCATCACAACAGAAAAGTAAATCATACAATTCACTTGAGCAAGAGGCTGCATTCAGTCAAGTTCACCAGCTTGGATGTTTAGCTCAAAACTACATTGGAAGGGCAGCATATGTAAGTACCACTTAATGGTTAGATAGATAGGTAGTTAGATCAATAGATAAATAGATAGATGAATGGATGGACGGGTGGACAGACAACCAGACAGACAGACAGATAGATAGATAATAGATAAGTAGATGATAGGTAGGTAGGTAGGTAGATAGGAGATAGGTACAGAGACAGATAGATAGATAGATAGATAGATAGATAGATAGATAGATAGATAGATAGATAGATAGATAAATTATTCCTGATCTAAATTTAAAGAAAAAGTTAGGTTGTATGTTTGATATAAATAGTAATTTGCATTGCATTGTGTTGTATTGTAGAGCTTATTATGGATTCTGTATGGGGTTATATGACCATCAGGTCACATTTCTTTTTCTAATTTTTATTTAAAAGGTTTTTTTCGCCGGGCGGTGGTGGCGCATGCCCTTAATCCCAGCACTCGGGAGGCAGAGGCAGGCGGATCTTTGTGAGTTCGAGACCAACCTGGTCTACAAGAGCTAGTTCCAGGGCAGGCTCCAAAGCCACAGAGAAACCCTGTCTCGAAAAACCAAAAAAAAAAAAAAAAGGTTTTTTGCATTTTACATACAACTACAGTTCCCCCTTCCTCCCTCCCACTCCCCTCTCCCACACACCCAACCCTTCATCCACTCCTCAGAAAGGGTAAGACCTCCTTTGGGGAGTCAACAAGGTTTGGCATATCAAAGTTGTAGGAGGACTACGCTCCTCTCCCCGTATCAAGACCAAGCAAGGTATCCCTCCATAGAAAATGGACTCCAAAAAGCCACCTCATGCACTGGAGATAATCCCACTGCCAGGGGCCCCATAGACTTCCCAAGCCACAGAACTGTCACCCACGTTCAGAGAACCTAGTTTGGCCCTATGGAAGTTCCCCAGCTATCAGTCCAGAGGCAATGAACCCCTACTAGCTCAGGTCAGTTGTCTCTGTGGGTTTCTCCATCATGATCTTGACCCCTTTGTTCATACAATCCATCCTCGCTTTCTTGGACTGGACCCCGGAGACCTTGGTCCAGTACTTAGCTGTGGATCTCTGCCTCTGCTTCCATCAGCTTCTATGATGAGAAATAGGGTGGTCATCAACCTGATTACAGGTTCAGACCAGTTCAGGCACCCTCCCCACACTATTGCTAGGAGTCTTAGCCGGGGTCATCCTTGTGGATTCCAGGAAGTTTCCCTAGCACAAGGTTTCTCCCTAACCCTATAATGGCTCCCTCTATCAAGATATCTCTTTTCTTACTCTCCCTCCCTGTTCCTCCCCCAACTCAACCATCCTATTTCCTCATGTTCTTCTCCCTCTTAGCCTTCACCCCACCTCCACCTCCCACTCACAATTTACTTGGGAGATCTTATATTCCCCTTCCCACAGGCATCCATGCATGTGTCTCTTAGGGTCCTCCTTGTTACCTAGCTTCTCAGGGGTTGTGGGTTGTAGCCTGGGTATCCTTTTCTTTATGCCTATTATCCACTTATGAGTGAGTATATACTGTGTCTTTCTGGGCCTGGGGTACCTCACTCAGGATGGTTTTTTTCTAGTTCCATCCATTTGTATGCATATGTCCTGATGTCTATAATTTTTGCCTGTAAGTAATACTCCATTGTGTATGTGTACCACATTTTCTTTATTCATTTTTCAGGTGAGGGGCACCTAGGTCATTTCCAGGTCTGGCTATGAACATAGTTGAGCAAATGTCCTTGCGATGTGACTGTGCATCCTTTGGGTATACGGCCAAGATGCCCAAGGGTGGTATTGCTAGGTCTTGCACTAGGTTGCAAGGAGCCACCATACTGATTTCCAAAGTGACTGTGCAAGTTTGCACTCCCACCAGCCGTGGAGTGTCCCCCTTCCTCCACATCCTCTCCCGCATGAGTTGTCATCAGTGTTTTTGATCTTTCAGGCCCAATTTCATGGGTCTCATAATCAAGGAAAAGGACCCCATCAGTGAGGAGAGCAAACAGTACCACACTCTTTTAGCCGAAGCATGGCTTTCTGTGTGTGCTTCTGTACTCTGTGTACACATTTCTGTGAGTGACTTAGTGCAGGAGAGTGTACATGTTTGTGCCTGTGCACATGGAGCCAGGGGCTGATGCTGGATGCCTCTTCAGTTACTCCTACCTTATTTTGAGCCAGAGCGACATAATGACTCTGGGTCTCACTGGCTGGCTAGGCTGGGGTACCGATGAGCCCTTGCAGTCAGCCTGTCTCCACACACAGCTTCTGTCACTGAAACTGCGGACATGCCATCACAGCCAGCCTCTTTACCCTGGGGATCCAAATTCAGATCTTTGTGTCTGTGTCAGCAGGCATTTTGCTAATTGAACCGGCTCTCCATGCCCCAAATATGAATTTCTAAGAAACATTCTATCTGACACAGCAATTGTACAAATTTATGGGACACAGTGTGAAAACATAGTACGTAAGATACGGTATATGTGGATCACGAATGCCCATGTAAGTAGATTTTACACAATGCATTATCATTTTTACTAAACTAACCCCAGAAAAAGTTGTTTTAAAAGACTCTTAAAAAGACTGCATGAAAGACTGCAGTAAAAATAGCAAAAGCAAAAGTACAGAAGTTTGTGGCTTGGTGGAGATTTTAAAACACACTACACATTGCTTGTCTGTGGTTTTATAACAATCGTGAGAAAGCAACTGATTTTCAAGGGAATTCATACTGTGTAAAGATGAGTTTGCAAAGAGACATTAATCTTACTACTAAACGTAATGTGTTTCAACTATGTGATCAATGATTACATATGAAAAAGTTTTAAATTTTTTAAATTAGGGTAATAATCTTGCAAATTAAGAAAGTCTCATTGAGCTTTCAAAACAGGTCTTGAAATTATAAAAGTACAATGTATTATGATGAGTTTGCAAGAACCAAAGAAAAGCATCCGTGAAAATGAGAACTGTCAGGTTTTAACACAAGTCTCTGTAAAACTGCTGGCAGTTGACACAGAGTAGTGATCTACTGATGTATTTTTTCAGATAGGATTCTACATATTTTACAGATACTTTTCTCCCAAAGAAGCCATTAACAAACTGAGGGTGTGTCTCAGTGATTCCTGTGCATGAGGCTCTCGTTCCAGTGCATGCTTCCCATGCATTGACTCTGGTTCCAGTGCCTGCTTCCTGTGCATGTGGCTCTGGTTCCAGTGCCTGCTTCCCGTGCATGTGGCTCTGGTTTCAGTTCATGCTTCCTTTACGTGGGCTCTAGTTTCAAGCCCTAGCACCAAAAAAAAAAAGGAAGAAATGAAAGAAAGAAAGACAGAAAGAAAGAAAGAAAGAAAGAAAGAAAGAAAGAAAGAAAGAAAGAAAGAAAGCGAAAAAAGGAAGGAAGAAAGAAAAGGCTGGAGCGATGACTCACCAATTCAGAGCATGTATCCACACTGGATGGCTCACAGCTGCCTTGGAGATCTGACATCTCTGACCTCCTTGGTAACCTGCACTTACATGCACACACACACACACACACACACTGAAAAATATATCCTTTTTCTAAGGTGGAAAGAAAGAAAAAGAAACAGAAATGACTAACACTAATGAAATATTGAGTTTTTAATGTAAATATTAAATAGTAGAAAGGGTTCAAAAATACTAGTTTGGGAATATGGCAATAGTAAGCTCTCTTCTAAATCCAATGGCCTAACCAGAAATGAGTAATTGGCTAGCTTTCTAGGACCAGCCATGGTTTCCCTCCTGTTAAGTAGACCTTAAGTTCAATTAGACAGCTGTTGCTTACTGCCAAGATGTAAGTGCCACTATTGAACCTTTGGGGCTATCTTGCCATGATGGTCATTGCTGTGGTTCATAGGTATCACGACTGAGTAAGACTACTTATTATTTTTCTCCCATGGCAAATTGTATAACATCTTCTAGTGCTATGGAAACTAGTCCTCAGAGAGAAGGCTTTTAAGTCAGAATCATTGTCTCACTAAAATATCAGCACTAGTATTAAAAGATATAAAAAAGAGTTTATGTCAAAAATAAATAATATGAAATAAAATTTAGATGTTGTTTTGTCTTTTCCATTGTTCCAATACTTTGTGATATGCCATGCATAGCATTCGTGTAATTATATATAAGCATATAATTTGTATATAATTACACATCTAAAAATAACTAAACATATGTGAAATCTCCAGACAGAAGAAGAGACAGCTAATGAAAGCTCATATAGTGAAAACCTGATAAGGTTTACTCGCGTAGGTTTGTAAGATTCCATGAGTTCTATAAGGAAAGACACAAAGTTGAGGAGAGGGAGAAATGGTTACTCTTTGCTGTCAACTGGATTTTAAATTACCTACACCCATATCTGGGAAGGGTTTTCTAGAGGGATTTCCATGAGGTGGAAAGAACCACCCTTAATGGGCATGACGGCCCTTTCGTAAGCTGGGCCTCAGACTGAATAAAAAGAAGAAAGGGGAGCCAGCTGGACACCAGCTTCCATCTGTCTCTGTCTTGTGACCGCAGACACAATATGGCCTGCCACTGTGGCTCCTGTGGCCAGCAGCCATGCTTTCTCTGCCATGATGGACTGCACACAGAAACCATGAGACAAAACAAATCCCACCTTCCTTAAGCTCATTTGTGCGGTTTATTCTGTCATGGCACCAAATTAAGTAGCTAACACAGGAAGGAAATGTCAGCCCCATCAGGAATTCCACTGTTTTACTTCATAATAATCAGAGGGAAAGAAATCCTCTAAAATTAGTAGCCTAGAATTTGAACTCCTGTTCATGTTATAAAAGATAACATGAAGTCACATATATATCCCATGTAAGAAGGTATAATATAGGGGAAACATATCCAGTGTGGCATTTTCTGGCAAATCCTGATTATTATTAAACTAATTCACTGCACCAAACACATCTAGTAACTGTTCCTGAGAACACTCTAAATCAACTGATGTGAAGAAAGCTGGGGTATCGAGATCTCAATCTACTGTGAATATGTGATGAGCCCATACGCTAAAACCTAGGAACTCAGTGGATATCCATATAGCCAAACAGTTCTTTTTTCTACCTGAGTAATAGGCAACAATGTGAGAGATAATTATGAAGCCTAGAAGAATTAAAATGTATACTTCTGGGAGGTGGAAAAATCAAAATAAGTGTCAAACTCATGGATGTGATGAAAGTCTATGGTGCCAGAAAATGCCTGACTTGTTAGAGGAAAGAACACAGGAAATTAGAGGCCTTTCCACCATGTGTCCTCCTGGAGCAGTTTAGTGTTTTGCAAATGAGACGGAAACACGTTTCGTTTCCTTCTGGCAGATTAGAAGATGGATGCATGCGTTTGAAATGACTTCACTCACCGCCCCGCGCAGAAAGCCTGCAAAAGGATTAACTGGGCTTCTTCAGCGAGCCTTTGGCTTGTGAACGGCTTTTCCAGGTGTGAAGACCTCCGAGATGGCCAAAAGAACAATGGATGGGGTGAAGCAACTAGCCTGAAGGAGACAATTTGAGGACAAACAAAAGGGAAAGCTACTCTCACCATGGGTGGGGAACATACGGAGCTTGTTAACGCCAAGTGACAGCCTAGCTGGAACATTTCAGGGTTCAAGGAGGGTTCAAAGAAATGTGTGGCTAACTCTCCATCAGGCTAGGAAGAAAGCATTGGATTTGGCTGGGGGAGGTGGTCTTCGAGGGGGGTCCTTAGTCCATCCATCTGGTCTGCCTCACCCGGAGGGCAGCAGCCACCCAGACAGACACAGCCAGAGATTCTTTGATTCTTTGCACATCAGGAGGGGATTCCCAATCCTGACAGAGTCTGTGATGCTCAGCTGGGCTCCCTGCAATGCTTGCTTTTTGTCCAGGAACGACAGCCCAGCACTAAGGGATCAGATCTCTGGCTCTCCCTCCGGCTTTTCCAACACAAAGACAATTTTAAACAGCAAACAGAGGTCCTGACACCCTCTAAGATCCTCCCAGGATTGAAAATCGCTCAGAGAGACCTGCTGACCTAGTGTGCTCTCTTGAGTTTTAAGCCCAGGATTAATTAACTTCAAAGATTCTAAAAACCCTAACATCGTTCCTAAGGAGGATAAATGATTTATTACTAATAATTTCTAAAAAGAAAGGAAAGAGTGTGGGTGGGAAAGTGGTGCAGTGTTAAGAGAGATCACTATGCAAACATGAGTACTTCATTCCAGTCACTAGCCTACGGACACAGCCCAGCACGACTGCACATGCCTACAACCCCAGTGCTGTGGAGGCCTCAGAGACAGTGGATCTGAGAGCTCTTAGACCAGACAGTTTAGTCTAAGGGGTGAGATTCTGACTCAGTAAGAGACGGCATCTCAAAGCAGCGTGGTGAAACGTGGAAGTCACTGAGTGGCCTGCTCTGTCCTGCACATGCGCATACCTGCACACTTAGGTGCGGGTACCCCCCCCCCACACACACACACCTTGTATGCTCCTCACAAGTATATGTACTCACTGAGTTTGGCTTTTTGTTTGCAAATCAAAACTCAAACCTACAAACCTACAGCCTCAACACTCCGCCTAAAGACATGGGGAAAGTGCTGAGTCTCCCGAGTACTCCTAGGATAAGCGGCTCCCATGTGACTCCACCATTTGAATAAACCATGCTCTCCCCCATTACTCAGGCCCCCAAAGCCTGTACCCTTGGCTAACATCCACCCCTTTTTGAGAATCCATGTGTGGGGTGGCATGGAGGAGTGTGTTTCCTCTCTCCAGAGCCAGGATCCCACTGCCCTCACACTGTGGGGATGCCAGCTGATGACAGTTTGAAAGGCAAAGAGACACAGAAATTAACCCTGCACCTAAAACTAATATTTTTAATGAGGACAGTATCTATGTGAAAGGATTTAACACTAGCCGTTAACCCATGTTTTCAACAAATGGCTTTCCAACGGGATTTACCCTGCTTCCTATGCTCACCTCATTGTGAGCATAGTGCTTGGCACCCGGGCCTTGAGACAGGAGGGAGTAGGGCAGGCTGCATGGCGAGCATTCTTTACTGTGAGTCCTTAAGAAGTTTGTTTCGCTTCTCAGGGTCTGAAACACGGATACGTTAATAAACACCAGTATATGGAAATTCTAAGAATTGAATGAGTGATTGCCTAACATGCAAAGAACAGGGTCTCTGATCTAGCACCACATAAATCAGGCTAATGGCACAGGGTTGTAATCCCAGCACTCAGGAGGTGAAGGAAGGAAGGTCAGGAACTGCAGGTCATTCTTCACTGTATAATGAGTTCAAGACCACCCTGAGCTACCTGAGACCTTATAAAGGCAAAATATTGCAGGAATTTCCTAGGGTTGTAGCTTAGTGGCAAAGCACTTACATGGTTCTAAATGTAATTGCTGATACTAGTGAAAAAAAGAATTAAATAACTCAGTCTCCATACTGTGTATCCTGTGCTGTTGTTTTAAACAGAATTGCTCCTGATTGTGTCCTATGGTGAAGATCTTCACTGCTTCCGTTCTTGCTTCTTTTGTTTGGATAAACATGATTCTGTTTCTTTGTATACACCATGGCAGGGTGGGTGAGCAGAAGGACACAGGATCTTACTGACTGAACCCTGGCTTCCTATGGCAGCTCCCTGAGCCCTCCCTAGCTCTTCATATGGCAAGAAGAGAGCACATTCCCCCAGGAACTGTTAAAAATTGTGACTTAGGCTGCAAGTTACCCTCAAAATCTAGTCTCTTCTTTTTATAGACTTAATCAAAATTATAGCTGGGCAGCCAGCCAGCTTCCCGGAGAAGCATCACGCCAGTCTCAACATCCCAGAGACAGAAGGAGCCTGCCATCAGCTTAAAACTCTGCTGTCAGCATCTAGAAATCACTGATAACTTCATCACTGAAGCTGTGCCTTGTAAGTTTGGAACAGTGGCATACGCTGGGGAGCAGACGAAGTGCTCAATGTCCACACAGTTTCTGCCCTACTTGCAGGTAGGTACCACTCCTTCACAGAGCCCCGTGCATTTGCAGCTGGGTGTGGCTGCAGCTTACCTCAGGAGTCCTGTTGGGGGATGAGGAGATTGTCATTAGAGTACTGGCCTTGCAGCTTGAGGGCCTGAGTTTAACAAAAGCCACATGAAAAAGCCAGCTATGGTGGTACACACTTGCAACCCCAGAGTTGGGAAAGCAGAGGCTGGCAGACCCTGAGGCTCACTGACAATCCAGCCTAGCCTACTCAAGCAAGCTCCAGGCCACTGCGAGGGGCTCTCTTAAAAGAAAAAAATGGTAAACAGCACCTGAGGAGTAAAATCCAAGAACGTCCTCTGGTCTTTATTTAGACAAGCTCAAACCACACACACACACATACAAAGCAGAGTCTTGTGGCAACATCAACAATTTCCCTCAGAGATCAGGCCTTTACACCTTTTCTTGGCCCTTCCCACCTGCAGTGAGGATGCTGTCATCTTCTGCTGAGAATCATCTCCTGGGATGGGTGAAGCAGAGGTCTGGAAGGAGCTGATCCCTGATGAACACTTCCAGACGAGACCTGGGCTAGATCACACAACTTGTGTTCTGTAAAATGGATTTCAGTAGTGTTGCATCCAATGGTGTATTCACCTCAGCTGTCAGTCAGTCACTGCTGAGAGGTAAGCTATGACTGTCTGTTGATTGAGTGGCTTTTAAAATAACTGTGCAAGATCAGATTCTTATTCATATCTCCTTTGGGGACAGATCAGCACCCTTATGCCACCCACAGTCCTGAGCATGGGTTCGTCGATTCACACTGCTTCCTGCGCCTGAGGGTGTGAGCTAAGCCCCTTGTATTTCTTTGCACAGCTGCAACAGAAGCTGAGCTCCAATGCCTGCATGGTGAATCCTTAAATCATCTTGATAAACTAAAGATTGATGCCTTCAGCTAACTTGCAGTCCTAAAAAGGAGCACCACGCTCCTCTCAGGGCTCCACAGGAAATCCTGAGGAGACCTTAGACAGGTGCTTCTCTGCCAATATGCCACCATTTCCTCATGATTAAACCATTGGACAAGAAAATTTAGAAATTGTCTGACTCTCCTACTGCTTGTTGGTTCCTGGCCACTTAGCCCCGAAATAACCACACAGATACTGTATTAATTAAATCACTGCTTGACCCATTAGCTCTAGCTTCTTATTGGCTAACTCTTACATCTTAATTTAGCCCATTTCTATTAATCTGTGTATCACCACGTGACTGTGCCTGTGTATCGCCATGTGGCTGTGGCTTACTGGTGTCCGTCTCGGCAGGGCTCCACAGCTTCTTTCTGATTCCACCCTTCTTTCTCCCAGCATTCAGTTTAAGTTTTCCCCGCCCAGCTAAGTTCTGCCCTGCTATAGGTCCAAAGCAGTTTCTTTATTCATTAATGGTAATCACAGCATACAGAGGGAAATCCCACAGCACCTAGGTCATGCGAAATGTGCAAGGTTGAAGACCCAAAGTCAGCGTGTGTTCATATGTCAAGTATCATACAACTTATCTGTAATTTGTCCAGTCATGGGTGTTTGCTAATGCTTTGTTCTCCCTTTCCATCCAGAGTGTGACTGCCCAGGGCAGACTAAAGATGAGAACGACAAGGCCCTGGTAGTGTCATTGCTCAATACTGCAGCCCTAGACTGAGTTATTCTCTTTATGTTTCCTTTTTATAGCTTATGGCTAATGCATGACTGTCATGTGACAAGTGCCCATTGCATGATTATTTAGTCAACAAGAGAATGATAAATCAACAATGCAGGGCTGGGGAGATAGCTCCATTGATGAAGTGCTTGCCCTGCGAGTAATTTGAGTTTAATATCTGGAGCCCTGTTTCATGCCCCTAAATGGGAGATGTATATGGAGCCATACCCCAAGAACTCAAAGAGTAACCAGAAGAGAGGCCTGTAAAGATGCAAGAATCGAGAATGGGCATGAGAGATGAGAAAGCCTGCCCTCTGGACATGGTGTGGCCACTGCATCTGTGAACTCACTGCAGCTGCAGTTACCCACACAAGAGCAAGCCCACACCAGTCAACATCCAACCCGCAGCACTAATCGGACTCAATGGGTTAGAAAAGCAAAGGAGGGGCTGGAGAGATGGCTCAGTGGTTAAGAGCACTGACTGCTCTTCGAGAGGTCCTGAGTTCAATTCCCAGCAACCACATGGTGGCTCACAACCATCTGTAATAAGATCTGGCGCCCTCCTCTGGCATGTAGGCATACATGGAGGCAGAATGTTGTATACATAATAAATAAATAAATCTTTAAAAAAAAAAAGAAAAGGAGAGGGCATGAAGCAGGGAGGAAGGGCATGAAGCAGGGAGGAAGACATGTTGGGTGTGCACCTGGGGTGGGCAGGAGAGGTAGCTAGAAGTGGATATGATCATGATACATGTTTACATGTACGAAATTGTCAGGGAACAAATAAAAATATTCTTTTTTAAGCAATGGAGGCTGGAAAGATGATTCAGCAGTCAAGAATACCCCTTCTCTTCTGAGGATCGTAGTTTGATTCCCAGCACCCACATGGCCACTCACAACCAGGTATAACTTCAGTTCCAGGAGATCTACCCTCTTCTGGTCTCCTTGGGCACCAGATACTCACATGGTACACACATGTAGGAAAGGCAGCACACATTAAATAAATAAATAATTTTTTTAGAAAAAGTGACAGTTAAAAAGCTGAATTTGGGATAAGCAAGATGGCTCAGTAAGTAAGGTGTGCTTGCTGTAAAAGCTTGGGTTCAATCCCCAGAACCCACATAAAGGTGGAAGGAGAAAACTGAACCCAAAAATTTATCCTCTGACCTCTCATGTGTGCTGTGGCACACTCACACACATGTGCACACATCCAATAATAATAATATTAATAAATAATGATAAATGTTAGTTTTTAAGTGAAGCGTAGCCAGGCATGGTGATGCACACCTTTGATCCTAGCATTTGGAAGGCAGAGATGTGAAGAGCTCTGTGAGTCCAAGGCAAGCCTGGTCTATGTAGCAAGTTCCAGACCCGTCAGGCTATACATACAGTGAAAGCCTGTCTCATTTGTAATTCCAGTGTTGGGGAAACAGAGCTGGCAGATCCCTGCAGCCCAAAGGCCAGTCAGCCAAGCTTACTTAGTGAGTTCCAGACCAATGATAGACCTCATCTCTAAAAAGAGATGGGTGATGCTCAGACAATGACACCCAAAGTTGTCTTTTGGCCTCCACATGTGTCTTAGTTTGGGTCACTATTGCTGTGATGAAACACCATGATCAAAAACAAACTGGGGAGGAAAGGGCTTATTTGTTTTATACTTCCACATCACTGTTCATCACTGGAAGAAGTCAGGACAGGAACTCAAGCAGGACAGGAACTGATGATGCTGAGGCTTTGGAGGGGTGCTCCTTACTGGTTAGTTCCTCATAACTTGCTCAGCCTGCTCTTTCATAGACCCCAGGACCACCAGCCCAGGGATGCTGCCACCGACAATAGGCTAGACCCTCCCCCATCAATCACTAATTAAGAAAATGCCTTAGAGTTGAATCTTATGAAGGCATAAAACTATCCAGAACAACATGCATGCACCCAAACAGACACACACACAAATATATAATCTTAGCATATGCTCACAAAGCCTATGAAGATGACCAAACGTTTAAGTTTGTGGGTTTTTCAAACACCGAATAAGCAAGATTTCGAGCCCCTGTGTCAGAAAGCTAATGTGATCGAGAAACAAAAGGAAGCCACAGATTGTGTAGCTGATCCCACACCCTGCCTATTCGAAATCCATTCTTTCTGTGCAGAAGGCAGAAGAGGGGAATGTTTTAATTAATGTAAACATTGTAGATTTACTAAAAATGCAAATGACTTTAGAGGAAGAGTTTG
Organism: Dicrostonyx torquatus; assembly: GCA_028555095.1. Lineage (NCBI taxonomy): Eukaryota > Metazoa > Chordata > Mammalia > Rodentia > Cricetidae > Dicrostonyx > Dicrostonyx torquatus. The sequence continues at coordinate 325,353 of JAQHUG010000192.1, read as the reverse complement.
TCACAATAAATTCTCCAGGATACAGTCCTACAGAGTGTCCTTTGTTTAATGCTTGATTTGCTCTCAGTGAGGTCATGGGTTGACAGCAGCTGGGGGTGGGGACAGTGCCCAAGAAGTTGAGAGCTTGAATTAAACCACTGGGTATTGGTAAGTCTCGTGGACTCTTATTATTTGAATTCTCTCAACATGGCCATCCCCTTTCCTTGTAAAAACATCAATTCTTTTTTGGTTTTTGGTTTTATTTTACTTTTTAAGTTTTTTTCTTGAGATTTATTTATTTGTATTTGTATTTGATGCATATGAGTATTTACACCATGTATGCCTAGTGCCCAGTGAGACTTCAGACCCCAAGGAGGAAAAATAAAAGGGACAGTGGAGTTACTTGTTTATATAACCAACGGGCCTCCAGAACTGTGATCTGGTGTCCCACACACTGTCTGCTTGTATTTAAGTCCCTGCTTCCCTCTTCATGTTTTCCTCATCGTGCCAGATTCTGGTTTGGTTTGGTTTCATTTTCCTTCCACACAGCTAATATGGCAGCTACTGGGAGACTCCAGGCTCACATCTCTCTGGTTTGCTATCAAGGGGAAATATGTTCTCAATCACAGTTCCAAAGAAGGATGGAACATGGTGGATCCTGGGTGAAATACTGACTTCCTGGGCCAATTCCATTCGTTTCGGGGAAGTGGAGTGCCATGATTGGTTCAGCCTGAGTTAGGTACTCACTTCAAAATCAGGAGGAACGGTCAAGTACAAGAAGAGCAACTCCCACTTAGATAGAATGGCTGTTCAAAGCAGGAAGCACTCCCCTGAATCACAACCCCATCATCTTGAGAAGTCCCAGGTAACAGGACATGACTCCCTAACAGCATGGTCTAGGGCAAATCACTTTAACTTATATTCATTGAACCATTTTCCACAGTTCTTAAACTTTAGGGTCGATAAGAATAACCTGGCTAGTTTCCCAGGATCCACCTCCAGTTGCTGATCCCCTACCCTAGGCAAACCCCAGGATGGGGTAGAAGCCACAAATTTGATTGAGAGTGAGTTGTGTGTTTGATGATTCCTATATTAGAGAGAATGACTATGGATCATTGCTTACACATCCACGACCAGACCAAGCTAAGATCTGAAGGAGTGAGCTGGAACCAAAGAACACAGCCAGGTCAGCCTGTGGACCAGGACAGGAGTGAGGTCCCTTTCTATATAATGGAAGCCTCTGCTTTACTCATGGAGGCCAGAGCAGAAGCAAAGGAATCACACAAAGGCCTTCAGCTGCCCGCACGCTCTCATTCCCGGAAGACAGGACCTTCTCACACCTATCTCTAGATGTGTTTCCATAACCTTTCATCAGAACAGTGAATAAAACCAGGCAGAACAGAAAGGTAAGCTGTCCACCCAGCTAAATGGGATTAGATGTCTAGACGGCAGGAGAGCAAAATGGTTCTGCTGGTAAAGATGCTTGCCCACAGGACTTTCTTAGCTAACGAGACACCATAAAGAGATGCCATGACCACAGCAACTCTTATAAAGGAAAGCATTTAATTGAGGTTCAGTCCATTATCATCAGGATGAGAAGCATGGCGGCATGAGGCAGACATGGTGTTGGAGAGGGAGCTGAGAGGCCTACATCTGGATCCTCAGGCAGCAGGAAGGGACAGTGATCCACTCGCCTGACTTGAGCATCTGAAAACTCAAAGCCCCCCCCCAGTACACACTTCCTCCAAGAAAGCCATCCTATTCAACTAGGCCACACCTCCTAATAGTGCCACTACCTGTGGGCCTATGGGTCTATGGGGGCCATTTTCATTCAAACCATCACAGGGCCTGACGTCCTATGCCCCAGATCCCACATGACTCCCAAGAGTTGTCCTCTGCCCTCTACTTGTGTCCCATGGCACACATGTGCCTGCACTCACGCACACATACATAAAATGAATATCTAGAAGACTTGGGAAGGGGCAGCCCCCTTGTTCTCCCTTGTTTCATTTGTCTCATGGACTGTGCTTACCAATGAAATAAAGAAATGGCTTAACCAACAACATCCAGAGCCCTCACCCAAACCAGGGCTGCAGTTACCAGGTTGTCAGTGTGCCCCACAAGCAAAGTCTCTTGGATATAAACAGGCTCCTTTTCTGAGAGAGCTATGGTGACCTCAAGAGGACTCTGGGTCCCCACCTCTCCTTGGTGCACCTTTTTTTTTAATTTTCAATTTTTTCCTGTCAACTATCTATTCCAAATCTTTTCAAATATAATACCACACCATTAAAACTAAATATGGGAGGGTATTATTGCAGTTAATTTTAAAAGAATTGCATAGTACACTGAAATGCTACATTCTACTCTAAGCACTAGGAGAAGCTGGGCATCCTTTCACTAAAAATAAAAAGATATTCTGGGACAGAAACTACTTCCTAAGAACTCCTAAGGAGCTCATGTGGATAAGCAAAGATCTTTCCTGTAAAACATTTTGTGGCATCCCAGCACTCAGGAGACAGAGGCAGGCAGATGTCCTTAAGTTCAAGTCCAGCCTGGTATTCAAGACAGCCAGAGCTACAGATAAACCCTTTCTTGAAAAACCAAAAGAAGAAGGAGAAGGGGGAGGAGAAGGAGGAGGAGGAAAAGGAGGAGGAGGAGGAGGAAAAGGAGGAGGAGGCGGAGGAGGAGGAGGAGGAGGAGGAGGAGGAAAAGGAGGAGGAGGAGGAGAAGGAGGAGGAGGAGGAGGAGGAGGACAGAAGATAGAAAGAAGATAGGAAGGAGAAAAGAAGGAGGGAGGGAGGGAGAAAGGGAAAAGAAAGAAAGCCAAACTCTCAGGAAGCCAGATCAATGAAAACAAACACAGTGGGTGCGTGTGCAGGTGACCAGGGCGGCTCTAGCACCAGCCTGGGAGCCTGGGTGTTGGAGTTTTTCCACCTGTGCTCTAGACCGAAGGTCCAGGCTTGCTCTAAACCCGGGCAAGTCCTCCCACCTGCCCAGGCCACTGAGGCCTTCAGACTCAACATGGGATGAGGGCACAATTGCAACTTGGCAACCAGCTCATCTCCTTTTCCTCAGTTTCCCCACATTCCCCTTATTCTCCCTACCTCCCTTTCCGAGAACTTAAAGAAAACAAAAACTGCATCTCTCGCAGTTAAGGTGTCGTTCACCCACTTAGTTTAATTATGGCTCTCCCGGAGCTGGGCAATACCGGACTGTGTTTGGTGACTACCGGAAAGTGGGAGCCTGCAGAAGGAAATACTTGTTTTGTAGCATTTGGTATAAATACTCCACCACAGCTGTTTTCAAGATACCTGTGTGACACTGGCACACAGAATTCCTAGACCTTAAATAGCCCAGTTTTCCGCGACAGTTCGCCTGTGTGAGTTGGTCGACGGGGTGCTTTATACTTTAATGAGCCACAAAAGGCCCGCAGTCAAACAAATGGTTCTACACCACAATTATCAGCCAACAATGCTCCTTAGTTATTCAGAAAGACAGGAACTGAGTCTCAGGAACTTGCACAAAAGAGGCACCTTCGTGACGCACACGCATGAGGACGGCCTGTGTTCAGCCTCCGGAGGATGCTCATCTCAAGTGCCCGAATGGATCAGCGGCTCGAGCACATTCCTAAAGCCTGTCAGAGGTGCAGGTCTCAGCCAGTAACATGGCTCAGTGGGAAAGTGTGATGGACCAGCTTAGCCAGGACACTGGGACTGACAGGAGAGTCTCAGGAATAGGTGGGTAGGAAGTCGGCAAATGACAAACAGACAAGACTCAAAGGAATCACATCTGAATGTGTCTGTACTAGGCATGAGGCTCATCCTGCATACAGAAAAGATTGCTTACCAGCATGTATTGTTTTTTCATGTGATACAGATTATTCTTAGAATCATTATATCAGATACATGAGAACAGATTTTCATCAGACAGATGTCCCCAGTGTGAGTCTGCAGTTGGTCATGCTAGACATGGCTTGGCATTAATTTCAATATAAATTTTTATCTAGGCTATAAGTTCATGGTATTTTGAGCTAAGGGCAAGCGTTGTGGTTGACAGTCACACGATCTACAGTCTTTTTATGTTTCTGCCATCTATGCAGAAGAACTTCTTGTTTCCTTCTCCATATTTCTAACTCCTTTCCAAACCTTCCCAAAACCAATCTCAAGAAATTATAGGCATTTATCTCTCTCTTCTGTCCTTATCTCTTTTTTGCTGAATTTGTCTTAATTGCTTAATTAAGTTTGCCTTTTGTTCTTCATTTACTAAGCACCAGATTAAACCTGGAAACCTTTTTCCCTTGAATGATAACCCATCTTCCTCCATTAGCATCATATACTCCCGTGTAGGCAATGTCGCATCAGTAGACTCTGGAAACTTAAACATACTATCTTCCCTTCCAGAAGAAACCAGACTGTGTTCCTTAGAACACAAGTAGGTAATGCCAAAAGTGCAAGGGCTTTGATGCAGGAAGCACAGTACACACACACACACACACACACACACACACACACCTTCTCTGCGGGCACTCTTCCTTGAAGCTTGTGTCACAGCCTACGTGAGAGACCACACAGACTCCACAGGAGATGGCATGACAGGAAACATGCGTGCCACCCAGACTAGCAACTTGATCTAAATCCCAGGGACCCACGTAATGGAAGGAGAGAACCAGCCATCTGTCCTATGACCTCCATATGCACAATGTGGCATGTAGGTGACCACACGCATGTAAATAAATGAAAACAAAAATTTTCATGCTTCTTTTCTTTAATAAATGCAGAATCTCCGACCATATGGACCAATCACATGAACCGATCAGAATCTTCACTTAAGTCTCACAGCTGAACTACAAACAACTCAGCCTGAGAGAGAGAGATGGAACAGTCTTAATTAAACAAAGCCCCGGCTGTGACAATAGGTGCCACCACTGTTCTGAAGCTACCCAGGATGTGGCTCTTACCCTCCACAGTCCTCTAGGAATGGCTCCACATTTTTCATTTCTATAAAGGGACATGAAGCAGTGACAAGTCCCCCCATCTCCACCCACTCTTACAGACACGGTCGCGGTGCCTGAGCTCTGGGTATACATGAGCTGAAGAAATATAGATTCCTCAAGAGCTGCTATTCAAGCCACGAGCAGCATGTGCCACCGTTCCTCCCACAATCCCGCTTCAGTCTCCAGGAGCCGCACATCTGGCTGTCACACACTCTTTTGTGGGGCCATCTCAAAGGCTGAACTGACGCTGCCTCTCCCCGGGGCCAGTCCCACAGTGGCCTCCCTGTCCTCCCAGCATGTGATGTCATGAGCACGAATGTCCTGCCAAACATTTAAGATGCTGCAGCCCATTGTGTACATTGTATAGAGAAACACTGACACACAGATTATTTTTAATTAAAACAAGAAAAGAGGCATGATGAGACAGAGCCGGACCTTGTTCTATTGTTCCACCAGGCCACGGATGCAGCACGGGTGTGTAACTTGCATTCTCCAAGCTCGCAGGCTTCTCCTTTTGTTCCCAGTCTTGTCGCCAGCATCTCCAAATTCAGCGCTTCCCTGGAAATGCTCTCCACTTTAATGCGGTTCCTATAGAGTTCTTGGAAAGCATGAACAAAATCAGTTTATTTTCAGTGCTAAGATCCCTCCAGGCTGTCCATTCAGAAGAGGCCACAGAAGTGATGGCCTTACTCTCAAAATCGTCCTGTCTCCAATGACCGTCAAAGATGGGACAAAGGACAGGATTTCTGCACCCCAGAAAAACAGGAGAAAACTGTTTTCGATCCACTGTTCCTCAAAGTGTCCTATGGAGGCGACCCAGCAGAGTGGCCACAGAACACACCCAAAAACACCCACACCCTTGGCTCTTGACTCAGACCCACTGAGTGAGTGTTTAGGAGAGAAGAAAGTGAGCACCTGACCCCTTGAGTGATGGGGTCTTAAGGTGAAAGCTTTATCCTTAAATAGCCTTAAATCCCTGTCGCTTCTGTACAGGTACCTGACCTTCACAAGCCACACAAAGAGCAGCAATGTGGGAGGATTAAAGATGGAAAACTCCTGCAGAGCCGCGTCTCAAGAGCATGGACTCCTCCTCCCTGTGGTTCAGGTAGACAGTGCGTTGAGGCCACCATTTGGGGTGTGCTTGTGGGAGTCATTGTCTCCACATGAATCAAGATTTACTATGACCATTCAAAAAGTGTATTGGCCACATTCTAATGGAATCATGGAGAGCAGATAAAGTGAATTCCTCTTAGGATTACAGAGTCAGAACCTATTAGTAGGCCTTTTCTGCGTAAGTAACTTAGAAATCGTTTCTACCATGATATTTGGGCATGGGCATTTCCAGAGAGACTTTGTCCATCTGAAGGATACGCTATACTAGATAACGAAATTAGTGTTCTCAGTGTGTGTGTGTGTGTGTGTGTGTGTGTGTGTGTGTGTGTGTGTTTTGGGGGAGCACACGTGTGATGGTACATGTGGGGGTCAGAAAGCAACCCTGAATGTCCTTCCTCTCCTTCAACCTTGTTGTCCTTCCTCTCCTTCAACCTTGTTTTTTAAGACTGGGTCTCATGGGTTCACTACTGTTAGCTGATCTACAAGTGTCTGGCTACTGCCCTGTCCCTGCCTCTGCTGTGATGGTGCACACACCCTGTTGTGGGCACGCTGGGTTATAGCACTGTTGCCTCCAGCTGCTACATGGCTTCTGGAACTTGGAATTCAGATCTTCAGACTTGTGTGGCAAGTGCTTTAGCCACTGAGCCTTCTCCCAAGCCTGAATAATTTGGGGAAAACAGCCAAAATATATTATAACCTAGTCTTTTAGAGTAAACTCATAACCTAACAAAGTTTCTGAAATAGAAAAAAAAATCAAAAAGAAAAACCCACACTTAACATGTCTTTGTCCAAATTGTCTTGTGTATGTTTGGACAAAATACATCTAGGTATTTCAACTAACACCCAATAAAATGAATTCGTCCGAGTCTCCCTAGAGGCTTAGTCAGTCCTTTCCTCAAGTTTTCAAAGCCATAGTTGGGCTGCATTGTGCTTATAACTTGACTCTTACGACTCCACGCTTACCCCAACACAAGAACAAGGAAGTCACACCTAAGAAACCTAGAGAACAATGAGGTCACATTTTTATGATCATGTGTGTGTGTGTGTGTGTGTGTGTGTGTGTGTGTGTGTGGTGTACAGGTACATGTGGAAGCCAGGGGTTAAAGCCAGGCATCTTCCCCCAACCACTCATATTTTTTGCTGCTGTTTTTTGTCTGTTTTATTTTGTTTCTTTTGAGATAGTGTCTTTCTATGAAGCCTTGGATGTCTTGAAACTCACTTTGCAGATCGAGATGGACTCACAGACATCCATCCTCCAACTCTGCCTCCCAAATTCTGAGATTAAAGGCATGAAGCCAGGTGGTGGTACATGAGGCAGAGGCAAGTGAATCTCTGTGAGCTGGAGGCCAGGCTGGTCTACAGGACAGCCAGGGCTGCACAAAGAAACCTTGTCTCAAGGAAAGAAAGGGGGGGAAAAAAAGGCATGAACTTCCATGTTTGGCTCATTATCTTTTTTTCTTTTTTTTTTTTTTTAAACAAGATCTCTCACTGAACCTGGAGTTTCCCTGCTATCTAGACTCCCCAGGGATTCTCCTGACTACATAACACAGAGAGAGAGAAGGAGAGCTAGCACTGGGGCTACCCACTCCGTACTTCGCTGCCTGTAGCTGACCTGTATCGCTCCCCGTACTTAAGCAGCAAGCCCTTTACCAACAGAGCCAGCTCTCCAACTCAAATGATTTCTTCGTAGCTTGGCGATTAGAAATTAACTTGTTGAGCTTTGTTTTGTTTGTTTCTGTTTTATTTTTAATCAGATAATGCTCTACAAACAACAGAAGACTAAAGACCAGTTTGGGAGACACTTTGTTATTTTATTGCACAGATTTTTACCTGAACAAAATGCACCAACCCTGTTTGGAGTGGCCAGAGTCTCCGATATTGATAGACCATCAGGGCTTACACCCAGGAAGCCAAATTCATCAGCACAATTTATGTTAAACAACATTGCTTCAAGATCGCTAACAGAATGGAGACAGGGACAGAGGGGGAGCAAAGCTTTTACAATGTGTTAATTGTGAAGCACACACAACTGGAGAATTAAGAACCACAGCATACAAACCTGGAAATCGTGGCTGGTCAGTTAAAGTTACAATCTTCTTACTACTACTTACTGCATATTAAAGTCTGCTTGGTTCATTTCCTTCATACTGGTGAATTGAGAATTTCAGGAAACCCATGGTTATAAAAATGATCAATCTTGAAAAAGTACATACAGATAAATGTAAAATCACAAATTAAGGAAGAGTCCCAACCCCACACTTATAAAAAGGAAGCATTCTCACAGAGAGAGCGCTCCGAAGTCCCTCCCACTTGTGTTCCCAAGTCTATCATCTTCTATCTCTTCTGTGTAAGTGACCTTGAAACTGAAGAGGGAAGAAAAACAGAGAGGTGTCTTTGTGAGGCTCCCATTGTCATCGGTAACCATTTGAAAAGTGTCTTTTATTTCTCATCCAATCCACACCCAAGTCAGCTATGTTTCCAAGACATTTGAATTTAAGAGAGAAACAAAATATTTTTTTAATCAACAACAATGGAATGCCCAAGGAAAGAGCTAACAGCAGGCAACACCATGAGAAAACTATGTGGGCACTATCTGAGCTAGAGATTTCTTTTAAGAACCGAGAAATGGTGGGGTGGGTGGGGTGGGTGGGGTGTTAAGACTGCTAACCACCAGGCAGGATACTTTCTAGACCTTTGGCTTTAGTGCCTGGCAGAGAAGTGGGCTTCTCCCCACTGTGGCGAACAAACCCAGGGCCCCAGGCCCAGCATCTACAGCACCTCGGTGGGCAGTGGAGAAGCCCTCTTAGACATGGGCACTTTTGGCATGTGTTGGCGAGCTGGAGCCAGAGGAGTAATAGAAACGGTTTTCTCCAAATGACTGTGCATCCCCAGAGCAGCAGACGATGACACAGCCACCCACCAGGCACATCACGGCACCGATCCAGCCTGCATACAGCGAGTAGCCAAAGCTCACGATGGTGATCTCACGGTGGGCACATACGGGGAACCAGATGGTGGCAACAATGGCGCAGAGAGCTGGGGAGACAGGGAGAGAGGGTGACTGGGCACATCCATCACACACCAAGTGCACTGGGCAGGCAAGTTCACTCCACAGACACGCCCCTTTCAATCAACTACAAAAACACCAATTCAAGCCAGGCAGCGCTTTAATCCCCCCACTCAGAAGGCAGAGGCAGGCAGATCTCTGTGAATTTGATGCCAGCCTGATCTACAAGAGCTAGTTCCAGGACAGGCTCCAAAAGCTACAGAGAAACCCTGTCTCGAAAAATCATAAATAAATAAATACACCAATAAACAAAGCACCTGTTCCTTTGGCAACCTTTGCCCTATAGAATGAGATGACTTACAACAGACTGTGTCCAATTGCTGGTTCTTGTTTGTCTCAACAGGTACAAACACCCTTGTAAGGACTTATATACATGGTGTTACTTTTAGTTTGGGTTCTGGTTTTTTGTGTGTGTTGTGGCTGTTGTTCCAGGTCAAGTTTTTCCAGGTCAAGGCCTCACATAGAGCCCAGGGGTCCCTGCACTCATTATGTGTAGCTAGCGACCTTGAGTCCTGTCCCCTGAGTCCTGAGGTTTCAGGTATGAGGTGATACAAGCAGTGTATGGGGTGCTGCTAACGGAACCCCGTGGTTTGCTAGGCACAGCTCTCTGCCTTTACAATCCTGCTGTTCTAGTTACCTAATCGCACTAGACTCATGGCTCTAAACGTTCTGAGTTCTGTGAGGGCAGGGGCCATGCCTTAATTATGTGTAGGAACTCAGTGCTCGGCTCAGTACCAGACACAGCTCCATGTTTCCCAGCTGGATGAGCAAATAATCAGTATCTTCAAAAATGAGAAACAAGATGGTACCCATCCAGTTTCCCACACCATGTTCTTGAGTTAGTCAGCCCACATCACAAAGACCTGGACGAGCTATTCCTTTTCTCTTGTTGGCACAAATGGTGCTAGGTATGGACAGAGGACCAGGCAAGGGTCTGAGTTTGTGTGGTACCAGTCATCATCACAGAACACCAACACAAACGAACGGTTCATGGGGTAAAAATGCTCATCTATTCAAGGGTTTTAATTGCTATTGTACTTTATTCGTGGCATGTATGTGCATCAGTGAGCACACACATCACAGGGTGTGTGCAGAGATCAAAGAACAAGTTTCAGGAGCCCACAATGTGGGTGCCAAGGACCGAACTCGAACTGCCAAGCTTGGAGGCAAGTGTCTCTCTCTGCTCAATCTTCCTGCTAGTCCAGATTTTTTAAAGGAAACTTAAACATTTAAACCAGTTCCACCAAACAGGGTAGAAACAGGCTATATCGGGCCATTTCACCTATGCCGTGGGGCTAGTGAGATTGAAATTTTGATTTTTTTTTTAAATTTTAATGATTTTCATTCTAAAGGCCACACATGTCTGATGACAGTTTTACTGAAAGACATGGCTTGAAAAGAAAACCAACCCCATGACTGCCTTTAATATAGTCTGACTTCTCTCAACCACAGCAGGACAGAAACTTTAGGAAAAGTTTTAACTAGAGATGTCCTGTTAGAGTTGCCAGATACGACACTGATGATCAGAACAAGATTTCCAGTCAGCATCCTAGAAACCATGGCCAAGTTCAAGCAACAATACCACACCACCAGCCCAGCGCTTGCCTCCTGGGGACCTTGTTGCTTTCCACACAGGATGCTATTTTCTGGTTTCTACACAAGCTCTCTGATGTACACCGTCTGACCATGGGGAGGAAACACAATCTATCTAGTATCAGCTGTAAACTAAGGATTCGAGTCTTACCCATTCCGAAAGATTTGAAGCTATCCCACTTGTCACGTAGCCTACAACAGTTCTTATTAACTATGGACTAACTGCACCCCCTGAGTAAGATGGAGATATACAATAAGAAGAGGTCATTCCTAGCCTTAAAGAGTGCACACCCAGTCACCAGAAAAAGCTTCCCAATGCCTAGGCGCTCTGAGCAGGGGAAGGAGCGAGAAGGTGAGGAAGAAAGGTCTCATTCCCAAACAACTGATCTGAGTCAGTACAACCAGTCCATCCCATAAACAGCTAACTGGTTTCAAAACACTTCGTGGTTCAAATAAGTGTTATTCTTTTGGGCTACTCCTTATTTGCTCGTAGAACACACACCCACACTCGTGCACGTGAGCACTTACACCACTCCTTGCCTTTGTGAAAACTAAGAACGTTCAGATTCGCTTCAGATTTTACACAGGAAGAGCAGAAATGGTCTCCAATCCAGTTAGCGTTCCTTTATTTCCTAAGCACAAATAAAGCGGCCAGGAAGAGTCAGGCTCTGTCCTCCAAGAATGATGGCTGGTTTTGCTTGTGTTAGAGATGTTAGATTTACTGTATGTAACTCACTAGAAAAGGGGGGATGCCTATTCATGTATGTAACAGCCGCAGAGGACTGGGTCGACAAACCACGGATGGACAGGCAGCTGGATGAAAGGATGCATGGATGGACAGACAGAAGAATGAAAGGTAGTCTTGTTTTGGTCCTACTTCCCCTACACCCCAGTCACAAATTTTAATGTGACTTTAACAGTGAGAGCCACAAACTCACAGTTTACCTCATTAAACCCCCTCTTCCATAATCCGTGCAAACTAGGCAAATGAACACCAGCTCTTTCCTTCCTGCAGACAAATGAACTCAACGTGGAATTCCCACGGCACTCAGAGACCAGGCACATCAGAACCGCGAAGAAATGACAGGCCACCACACAACATGAAAGGGAACTAGAGGCCAACCTGCGGTGACCTCCAGCTGAACTTGAAAGGAAAACTGTTTAGACAAAGGAGAATAGGAGAACATACTCCATTTCAGCAGTAGCTTTGGGCGGGTGAGGGGGCGTGAGGGCGCTGATTGACCAGTAAAGTTAGGAAGTACAAACCAAAGCACCACATCACTGAAAAATCCGGAAGGTTTTCCCAAAGGCGGAGCCTCGCTAGGCCTGTTTCCATCTGTACCCACCATCCCATTCCAAAAAACCGGAGTCTGAAACAGTCCTGCTATCTAGGAAAAAAGAATAGATTTTCATGAAAAGTCACAGTTACCCATAAGGTAAAGAAAGATGAACAACCGAATGTCTCCCTTCTCCATTCATGTCACAAGTTATTTTTAAATTAAGTCTCTAAGACAAGACAGCAATCCTGTGCTCGCATTTCTTACTCCTTCGATAGATGCCATCCTCACCTGCACGGGAAGGAGCAGGACTCTGCAGTCTGTTTAGGGGAGGAGAAGCTAACAACTCAGGGAAGAGGTGGCAGACGCACAACAGATTTGCCCTCTCATAAATAAAATCCCCTCCTTGTTAAAGAGTGAGAACATTTGCCGGTATCCAGAACAATTTTCAAATAATACATTACAATGTGTTCCTTAGTTGACAGGACACGTCTTTGCTAAAAGTTCATGATGTATCTTAACTAAACAAAGTAATTACAAAAGCAATATCTAAGTGTATCTTCCCACTTTTTTAGATGTTAAATAGCACGTGGTAATATTCAGAAACTAAATAAACAAGATACACACAACCTCTTAAATGTGTACAATTATTAGAGGTCAACCAAAAAAGTAGCAAAAGAAAAGGAAATAAGTGTGAGCTGAGGAGGCTCAGCGGGTAGAAACCATAAGAACCTCAGTTCAAGTCCCCAACACCCGTGTAAAGGTACAGCCACCTGTACCTATCACCCAGAACTGTAGGAGGCAGGAGACGAAGACCACTGGAACCTGCTGACTTTCAGCCTTGCTCCAAGCTGAGTGAAACCTGTCTCAGAGGAATAAAGCAAAAGGGATAGAGGACAGGATAGGTCCTCCTCAAACCCCCTCAGGTGCACGTCACGCACGCACAGAGAGAGAGAGAGAGAAAAGATACAAGGAAGTTAAAAAAATTAATGCAGATGTGTCTGAATTTTTAGGTAACAAACGAGAGAAAAACAGAGAAAGAAGATTAGGAATGTGGGGAGTCCCCAGACCAGTGCCTCTTCTTCCATGATGTGAGCTTGTGTTTCAGACCCTGCTGCAGCTACACTAGGCACCAAAGGGGCTCTTTAAAGCACTGTTAACTGCTCGAGTTGTTCTGACCATATCTTCCTTGGTACACTGAGGTCATCACCAGAGTCATCTAAGGCCTTGGGTGCCGGGGGATGGAAAGTTGAGGACGACCGGGAAGCCTAGCTGAACTGCACTGGGAGAGAAAGTTTGAAGCCTTCACATGGGACTGAGGGGAGGGGCAGAGGGACAGGTAATAGTTCCCATGGAGCTGTGGAGTCATATCTGTTGTTCTTTTCCCATATGGACCTGGAGAAGCCTGAGTTTCTCTTTTCTCACCTACTGCTTCCCAGAGCTCCTCCCACACAGTGACTGTCAGGAAAACCTAGCAGTCACCGCTGTCATCGAGTCAATGGAATATTCAAGTCCGTGATTTTCCTGGCCAGCCCTCAGCACTGACATTTTTCCCATCGTTTACAGTGCATGCGTCATCGTCTACGTTTTCCTACAGCATTCTAAACCAGGTCTCATGGTTATCTGTCAAACTTAATTTTATTCTTATTTATTGTTGTGTATGTGTTGCTAGGGTTTGAAGCTGCACACTATGCCACATATCCGGGAAGTTGTTAATGTTTTTTTTTTTTCAAAAAGAAAAGTCAAAGAAAGGGTTCACAAAGCATTTAGGGTCGCCATTCACTGTCGGTGCCCTCCTGAGAGGCCCCATCATTCCCACTACCAAGAGGAATTTTTATTTAGACAAGGGTCTAAATATATGTACACAGTAAATAAGTCTGTTCTCCTCTGCCTGGATTAAGAGCCTCTCTCTTTCCAAAGGCAAGGATCCCCTCTCCCTGTAGGAAATCTGTAAGCCAACAGCAGGCCGTCTCACACTCGCCCACACCCTTGATTCTAGCACAGTGCACCACTAACCCGAAAGTTTGCAGCTGAAACAACTTTTTCCTCAATGAATAAAGCCACCAGGCCCAGATGTGTAAAAGGAAAGAAGACAGAAGTCCCTGAGGAAACCGAGCACCGGTTCCTCCTGCCCACTCCCTGAGAGACGTCGAGCTGAAGGGCTTTCCACGGCCCAGCAAGAAACGAATGAACTGAACCAGAACGAGGAGTCAGGGTTCCTTCGTGATGGGACCAGTGACCATCTCCACTGTGGGGCCCCACATTCTGACTTCTATGGATGCAGGTGATGTCTCTGGAAGTGAAAAACCGTGCCCCTCCTCTCCAGCAGTGTGCGTGGACATGACCCCTACAGAACTCAAACATGACTGGGTTGGCTCTCTGTTTCCTCCAGCCAACACCATGGCATAATCATGGCAACCATGACCTACTATGCACCAGATGCCATGTTAAGTATGGCCCATACTTCCATACTTCATTGCGCTGTTCTCACTAAGCTGGGAAGGAAGCCTGGCCGTGCAGAGACCGCAGCGACCCTATTGGACATTGCTGGAGGGCAGTGGCATCCTGATTCAATACAGCTGGTTTGAGTCCAGCAGACAAGGTGAAAAGAGTCAGGTCCTAGGGCCTTGGGCCTTAAAAGTTGAGAGGCTAGATTCTCCTCCACTCTTCCCTAGCTGTGAGCCATCTGTTGCTCTTAGAATAGTGCCTCTGGCTTAAGAAGCCACAGAATCAAGCTCCTATTCCTCCCCACTCAGACTTAAAAAGACACAGCTGGCCAGCAGGCAGGCTTTCTTTCAAGCCTTCAGAAAAATAGAGATTCTCAGGACCAGAAAGAACTGAATTCATGTTCAGTTTCTCCAGCAGAACTGGCTGGCACTGCCCATTTCCAGCCCCAGCCCCACCCCAGCTCCAGAACTACTTCATGCCAGCAGCCATACTTCAGCTGGGGTATCATCAGTGACCCCCCTCCAGGACTGAGCATGGGCCCAGGGCCAACTTCTCCCCAGAGAGTGAAGAGTGGCAGAAAACAACCCAGAGCCACACACAAAGGTCCCTCACACTCTGGCTTCTCCCGCCCATCCCTGAGGTGGGAAAGCAGGGGTCTTGTGGCTGGGGATGAGATGACACTTGAGACAATGACCTCCACATTCCAGAGCCAGCTCCGTCCAGTCAAGACAACATGAAAGTCAGTGGAGACCTGCTGAGAAATAAATCTGACAGCAGTAAGAGAAGAGGCGGGCAGTATCAAGATGAGGCTAGACCCAGACTGCGAGGCCCTCCATCCATTCTTCCCGTGATGCTTCCTTGGGCTCAGGTTTCTTTTCACCCACAGATTGAATGGAGACAGACAAGCAGGGCCTGACAGATGCACATCCTCTCTCCAGCCCCATCTCACTTTCCTTAGCTATCAAACTGTCTTCCTTTTGAAGACACCAAGACACCTTCAAAAGATAAAAAAAAACTTGGGCCAGTGAGATGGCTTAGTGGGCAAAGAAGCTTGCTGACAAGGGCGGAAACCTGAGTTTGTTCTCCAGGTCCCCATGGTGGAAGGTTAGAACCAACTGGCCTCTGTGCAGGGTACACACACATAAATATATGGCTTTTTTTTTTAAAGTAAGCCAGCCAAGTGGGGGCACATGCCTTTAATCCCAGTACTTGAAAGGCAGAGGCAGGTGGATCTCTGAGTTCAAGGCAGGCCTGGCCTACGGAGCAACTTCCAGAACAGCCGGGGCTATATAAACTCTATCTCAAAAGAAGGAAGGAAAGAAGGAAGGAAGGAAGGAAGGAAGGAAGGAAGGAAGGAAGGAAGGAAGGAAGGAAGGAAGGAAGGAAGGAAGGAAGGAAGGAAGGAAGGAAGGAAGGAAGGAAAAAGGGAAGAAAAGGAAAGATAATTCATCTGGGAAGTTTCAAATTACACATTACTTTCCCACCACTCAAAAAACAGAAATAAAGCAAAGCAAAACCACAGTTTGTATCTCTACACTTTGCTTGTAGACTGGCCTGCAGCTGTTTAAGCATGCTGTCTCACTTGGAGGTATTCTGGAACTCTTATGTGTAAGAAAAAAGAGCTAGTTTTTGACACAGTGTATCTCATGTATCCCAATGAGTCTTATGTATCCCAGGCTAGACACATTAGCCAAGAGGATGACCTTGAACTTCGGATCCTCCTGCTTTCACCTTGCAAGTGCTAAGATTACACATGTGCTTCTTTCCAGCATTTCTTTTTGCAGTACAGGGGACAAGAGCCTCAGCAGGAAGTTAGATCAAGCTCCTACATACAGGTATGATGAGCAAAACTGAATGAGCACGAACCACTTCCCCAGTGTAGATTGTTCCTTCCTCCACCCCATGACTTGTCAGCTTCTCTTCAACTCTCTGGATTCCTGTGTGCTGGGAAACCCCTCCAGAGTGACCTAGCTGCTGTCTTCCCTGTATACTTCATATAAGTCATTTTAAGGTGACCTCCCCAGACTCCATATCCTGGAGTATCTATACACACCCAAAGCAGACATTTCTTTTCTTCATCAGGGTCCCCACAGCCTACTACAGTGCCTGCTATTCTTGATTAATGGATAACTAATAAACAAAACTCTCATCCATCACCTACTGGTCTACCATGTCCCACCCCTGTTCCTTTGTGCTCCTCCTTCCCTGCCCTTTATGTTATTTATTAATGAGGCTCTCATTTCTTACTGCAGTGAGAATCACCCTAGGAGCCTCCTAAAAAAAATATCTTTCCTGACCTGATCCCCAGAAAATTCCAGTTTAATTGATCTGCTATGAAGTCTGTGAACAAGTCATTCTAAAGGGATTCTGCTGTAGAGCCTGCTTAGAGAATCACCACATAAACCCCTTTCTTCCAATTTTCCTTGTTAACCTACCAGCCCTTCTCATAGATGTAACCAGAGCCCTGCCTAAATTCCTCTGGAATATGACCTAAAGGACACAGATTGTGGGTGTCTGTTGCCCGGTATGTTCTCTTGACTTCTTTCACATTTCTCTTGAAGTAGCAACTGCAAGACCTGAGCTTTTCCACATTCACTAGAGTTGGGGAGCCAGGGGGAAAGCTTACCCAGCAGGATGAGGAGTACCCCCGCCAGCTGGGCTCGCCTGTACTTGGCCACTCCAGGCTCGTGGCCCATTCGGATGCAGGGAAGAACCGTCAACAGCAGCAAGATGGCTGGCAGACCCAGAACCGAAGCAGCAATCATGAGAGCTCTACAGGCCTGCACATAGCCTGGGAAGGAGAGAACCGAGAGGGTGAGTTAGACCCCGGTGGGGGTGGGGAGGGGTCCTCTCACTCCTGTGTCCCACCTCTCAGGAATTCAACACCACCTTCCTCCTTCTGGTCTTCTCTAAGACTTAAAATGTGATCAACGTTGTCCAAGATCACCCCGCACCTCCGACTTTTAAAGGAACTGGGTGATAACAGCGGTGAGAGAGCAAGAGAAACAGAGCAGACAAGGGTGCAGACCACTTGGCCACGGGCGAGCAGTCAAGATTTACTTACAGCATTATAACACCTTATTAAAGATCCATCTAGAAACTCAAATGTTCAGAAGCTCACCGATGATGACGGTTGTTGACTGTCTACTGTCACACAGTCTGCCTATGGAACCCGAGGGAGTCAGTGACTTACTGCATCTTACTTGCTTGTCTCCAGAGTGATGATAATAACAAAGGCCCTCCACCTCCCTACTAGAACTCCACTGGCAATAAAATTCACAGTTCAAAGAGTCTTTAGAAAATAGTCTACGCTAAGCATTGAAAAAATGGGGAGCAGATATTGATATTATTGTTGTGGGTCGACACAATGCTGTTTTTTTCAGGACAGGAACTCTCCATTGTCCAGACAATTCTCAATCTATGATCCTCCTGTTTCAGCCTCCCCAGTGCTGGGGTTACACTCACACTCAGCCTAGTGAGATACTGTTCACTTCAGTGTGCTGCATGATTTTGTCCTCGGTTCCTATTGGACGTGACTGTATGTAGCCCTGACTATATTAGAAGCTAAGACTACGATATTCCCTCTCTCACTCATCCCCAGAGGCTGTTGTCCTCATGGCTCCTATGCTCTTGGACGATCAACTTCCATTTCCTGTTTTATTAATGGTGTCTGGGCATGTTTCTCCACGGGTTTGTCAATGCTTAAAAGATGTCAGCCCTGGGGATTCCTGTGGAGTAGACACCTGCCTTGCTTGGTCTTCATGCCCCCATAACAGGTGACAGAACTATCAATGAAGGAAAAGGTGAGTTGAAAAAGAGATGTAGAGCAAAGGTATCCATTCTATATTGTCAAATAAAAATGCTAAGTGAGAGTTTTATGAGGACACAGAATATGGTATGAACAGTGTTACATAAAATAAGCTGGACAGATCACCAGGAGAGCTTCACAGACGCAAGCTTACTGTTTCCCTTTACATCGGTCATTGTTCCCCACTGAAGCATTCCCCCCACTTTAAAAATAAAAGTCTTGGGGTTATAAATGTCTGTTTTGTTTCATTTGCTTAGGCAGAGCAAGTGGCCTGAGTGAGGCTGAGTTACCGACAAAGCCAAGAACTGACTCTTTCCCACGGACCACGACCCCATGTCAGATCCGGCCAACCTCCCTTTTGTGCCAACATGCAGCACCAACGCTGCCCCTTAGCAAGGTACGCCACATGAGCTCTCTTCCAACTACTGCCCATCGTCTTAAGAATGAGATAACCTGTCAGGTATCCCAGAAGGAGCCCCAGAAGTCTGAGGCCCAGCCCCCCCCCACCTCCTGGCAGAAGAGCCTGAGAGAAGAGCCAAGGCCCACACAAAGGCAGCAGTCAACTCAAACCGATGCTCTGAAATTTACGGCACGAGGCTGTCCATGTGCTACAGTCCCAGGGCCATGTCTGGAATCAGAAGTCAGAGACAGGGCAGTGTTCCTACCCCCACCCAGTTGGTAAGGTAAGGAAGCATAGGACAATTAAACTTCTCCACACAATATACTCCCTGCCCCCAGCATGGCCTGTGTGCTCTGAAAACAAGCCATTTGGCAGCGGATGCTCAGGAAATGTAATTTCAGGGGGAGGAAACAAAGGGATTTTATACATCAGTGAGAAATCTCTACCACCAATGACATTTGCCCTTCCTAGATCGTCTCCTACTTCAAAGGGGACCTTCGTTTCTTGTCTCACTGAGTCCTGCAAGCAATCCTGAGAGACAAGTGGTTGGCTTGTCTTTAAATTCTTTTTAAAAGACCTACTAGGGTCTATTGGGGTTAGCAACCTGTCCTGTGTAACCCAGATTGTGAGAGCTGGGTCCTGAAGTCTGACCCATGTCTATCAAAGCCAGGATTCCCCAACCCTGTCTTTCCAAATGTCCAGATGGAGAAAAGGGTACTGAAAGGCAGATCTGATATGCACTGTGCCCTCCTACTACATGGTAGAGGCGAGGTATGGACCAGGAGCAAATGCAAAGAGAACTTAAAATGTAATGTAGATGTGGGAGTAGCTCAGTCTGCAGAGAGTTTGCCTAACACCGACAAAGCCCTAGGTTCAATTCCCAATACCGCATCCTGGGATAAGGACAAGAAGTTAGCAGTAAGTGGGCTGGGTGGAGGGAGGTGAATTCCAAATGTCCTGTCTGGAAAAGAGGGAGCAACTGGGGGTACAGGGTCTCTGGAAAGCCCAATGGTCTGGAGAAGGCACAAATTCAGCTACTCTCAGATCAGTAACTTTAGGGCTGATTTCTTCTCATCTTAAGACCTGGCTATGCCCTTAAATACAAATATCATCAAAGGCCAGAGGCAACCTCAACTAGGTGACAGTAAAGCCACAAGGCATGACAGAAACCTACAAGTGGTGCTGACAACCCCCAAGTCATCTTTCCCATAGGACCCAAAGGAAGATGTGCCCTCCCAAACTCCCTCACCCAGTGTTTCAGAGACTCATCAATCTTCCCACACACACCCAAAGATACAGCTGCAAGCCCTGGAGTGACCCTCAGCACTGACCTTTGTCTCTGGTGGAGTGTCCCTCTCTCGGGGTGCTGATTCTTCTCAATATAAAGCAACCCGCTTGGAGGAAGGGTGACACTCTAGCAGGGGAGGGGTGTCACTGCAGCCTGCTTTTGAGGGACCCCCGGGCAAAGGATATGGGTGGTGACAGGTCAGATAAGACATGCCTTGAGATCTGAGAGAACCGTCCAAGATTCACTAATCTGGCCAGTCCAAAGAGTCGGGGATGGCTGAGTCCCAGACGGTCTCAGAAGCTCAGCAGAAACTTTCTGAGGCACCAGTGTGAAAGCACTCACACTGTGCGCTTTCCTTCTCAGATCTATAGACTGGCTCTGATCAGAAGCCCGGCGGGGAAGGCAGGAGCCAGGCTTCAGGATATTTGGTAGATTAGCTTGGAAACCTGGGATGATGAAGCAATGGGAATTAACAAGAGTGAGTTCCTACCATGTGTATAGGACTGGATTCATTAAAGTCTCACAGTGTTACCAGTGGCCAAATTGCCTTTATTATCCCATGTTCCAGATAAAGAAACTGAAGCCGACAGGTGGTTGGTTAGGGCTAATTCTCCTACAAGGTGGGATTGGAGGTGCCAAAAATGTCCCCAAACTTCTGAGAACCCTGTCTAAAAATCTCCATTTCTAGCCCAGCCTGCCTCTGGAAGCTGCTTCAAGCTCGGGGTCCTTACCCGGGAGGATGAGGATGTCCACGAGGGGCTTGCAATGGTAGAGACCAGTGGCCATGACGCAGTCGGCCCACAGCCCCTTGGAGCCCAATTCGTCCATTTTTCGGCAGGTGGGGATGGTGTAGCTGCAGGTCACCACCCAGTCATTGGTAGACGTGGTGACGATGATGCCGATCCAACCCACGAAGCTCGTAACGAAACCCACCACCTGCAGGCATGTGGCTACCATGGTGGCAGCAGCGACGTTCACGTGGCTCGACCCTCGCAGACTGTGCCCCCTGCACCGGCCTGGACAAGGCCTGCCCTAGGCTTGCCCTCTGCTGCCCTAGCGAGCCGTTGGCTCCGGGACAGTCGAGGTGGAGCGGGAGATGCTGCTAGCGCTGCCGCGAACACAGGTACGTCCGGTGGGGACAGCAGCGCTGCTGGGCAGCGCGCCTCCGCCCCCTCTTTAAACTCGGTGGCCCGGACCAGCAAGCGCCAATCCGCGACAGCCCCGGGCCGAACCGACCAATCGCGAGCCGGGCTCAGGAACGGGGTGTGGCAGGGAGCACGGGGAGGGGGCAGCAGGCCGCCCCGCCGGGCTAGGTGACGCACGGTCAGCGATGAAAAGTAAATCAATCCCATCCCGATGGCCCGCAGAGTGCAAGGGGCGCGTCGCGCTCCTGTTGCATTTCCTGAGCGTAGTCTCTCTTCTTGAGGCCTCTCTCTTGTCTCCGTGGCTGGGTCTTCCTCTGCAGCTTCTACCCACAACCCACTCGCTCGGTCTTCCCAGCTGTAAACTCTTCTAAGGGCACCCAGTACAGTTTCCTATGACCCTAAGGAGCGGAGGGGACCAGCACTCCGATGTTATCACGAGAAAAGACTGGATGAGAGCACTTGCTGCGCGTGCACAGGCGAGAACCTGAATCCCAATCCCCAGCGCCCAATTAAAATTAATTAATTAATTAATTTTAATATTATTAAAATTTAAATTTTTTTTAAAAAGCCTGGTGTGAAAAAAAAAAAACTGGTGTGACCTGCACTTCTATAGCCCCAGTGAAGCTGGGCTGAAGCAGAGGGATCTCTGGGATTTGTTAACTGTCTCCCTAGCTCCAGGTTCAGTGCAATTATCTGTCTCAAAGGAATAAAGTGGATGGCGACAGAACAGGACATGGGACATCCTCCTAAGGCACACCGTACATAACACACACACACACGCACACGCACACGCACACACATGCCACAAGAAGCAAGTAAAACAATAAAGATGCTTTCCTGTGGCGTCAAATCAGCAGCTCTGGTCACAATAACGGTGACAATAGCCACCCTCGGTCCTGCTCTTAATGTTTACTGTGTACATGTGTTTTTCTATTACAGCTCATAGAATTCTCCAAAGTTTGTAGTGGAAACAATTGTTGATGCCACACAGAAAGGAAAAAAAGCCCCCAAATGATGAGTTCCTCAAGTTTACACAGTTAGGAAGGAGAATCTGTGGGTCCGTCTCATCACTGTCCCTGACCGTTCCTGGGAACCCATCCTGGCTATCGCTTCCTGAATGTTCTGAAAGGGCTTGGTGTTCCACTTCTGATACATTGAAAGCGATGCGCTCTGCCAGGATCAGGGTAAATAAGTGAGCTTCTGTTCTCCGCTGAGGAAACCACCAGCCCGGACTGAGTGGGGAGCGGAAGACATCAGCAACCACAGCCTAGCAGCCCCCTTCTCTAGTGCATTCGGATAAGGCTCCTTATGTGCCCCTTGAGAAGGAGGTACTAGGTAGGGATGAACCCAGGGACTTGAGCATGCCAGACAGCATTGCAGCTTCAGGTTTGCTGGAAGTGTTGAAAGCCTTTGGCTTTTCTTACTATGTCCTGATCTAGTCTTGAAAGTATTCTTGATCGAGTCATCTAGGCCACTTCCTATTTAAAATAGTGAAGGATTTCAGCAAACACAAACACTTGGTGCTCAACATTCTGAAGCCTCAGATACCAATTCCGTACCATTGGTGTTGAGTTTACCACAGCCATCCTCATGCTGGAGTCACTGCTAGTCACCCAGTCTTCTAGGGAAGACTGGCCTTGAGGAGCCTGCGGGCTGCCTCTTAGCCTGGGGGAGTAATGGTAAACACTTCATTAGTGTTACTGTGGCTCAGTGGGACAACCCTACAATGTGCTTGACACGGGGCTGGTACTGTTGACAATGTCAGCTCCTCTTTGTGCTACCAGGCTGCACAGTTCGAATCCTGGCTCCGTTACTACTGGCTATGGGATCAAAACATATTGGTTTTTTTTAAAATATAAAATTTGTATCCATTCCTTGGGAATTTCATGCATGTATTTTTTATTACATTTTATTTACTTATTTTGTGTGCATGTATAAGTGTATGGGTGTGTGCATGGCACATGTGTCAAAGAACAACTTGCAGAAGTCAGTTCTCCCCTTGTGCCATGTGGGTCGCAGGAATCAAATTCCAGCCTTCAATTTTGATGGCAGGTGCTTTACCTGAGCCGTTTCACCAACCCTACTTAGTGGCCTCCTCCCATTTGTAAAGTGGGGAGAAAACCCACCCTTAGAGTTATCTTTATGTGTATGTAAGTCACTATACATACAGAGTTGAAAGTAAGGTCTGGTACAAACCTGGCTACTATATTATAATCTGGTGCTCAGAATTCTTGTTTTTGCATTCTTCTTGCATTCATGCAAGGTGAGGATTTGTACGAACTATTTTATAGGACTATCTATTCCCCCTTGGAATGAACCATCAGGTCTACAGAGGTATATTCATCTGGATGTTGTCAGATATTCTCTTATAATACCCAAAACTAGCTTTGTGCTAAGTACAATATAAGATATGAAAAACCCAAGCACTGCAAAATAATTAGGAACTTTACATTCTTGGCACCTTATTAGAACTAATGTTCTACACGTGACAGCCCAATCAGAATTTAGCAACGGTCTGCTTGCCCACAGGTCTCACACATGTGCACTGGTCACTGGTGCATACAAACTCATTCTCTCTCTCTCTCTCTCTCTCTCTCTCTCTCTCTCTCTCTCTCTCTCTCTCTCTCTCTCACACACACACACACACACACACACACACATACATGGGTGTGTGCTTGCAAAGTCAGTTTTCAGAACTCAGGCACAATGTAGTAAAATGAGAACTAAACACTCAAAGTTTCTGTCTTGGAGGGCAACACCCAGGGCACACATTCCTTCTAGATCACTTCCTTCACCCACGTGACTCTCAGGAACTTCACCTGGGAATGAGAAGTGAGTTTTCCACTAGGGGTGTTGTGAAGATTAAGGCAACCATGTATCACTTGTAAACACAAGCTACATTTACGAGATAAGACACTAAATAATTATTATGATCATCTTCTCATGACAAGCACACACAAAATGCTACCTGAGGGAGACCAACAGACATATAATGGGGCTGAATAAATTAGCCATGGGTAAAAAGGTTGTCCACCCCAAATGAAGTCAGGCAGCCACTGAGACACAGAGCCCCATCACCAAAAAGTGGACAGAAGGCCTGAGAATCCGTCACTAGCCACGGATATGGCTTCATGGGCCCCAGATGTGGAGGATGTAATCCACGGCAAGGCTCTCTGAGTAAAAGTTCACCAACTCTCTCACTTTCCTTTTTCACTTTATTTTATTTGAGGTAGGGTTTCTCCCACATTCCTTACCGTGCCTGCATTTCACATCTTACCTGTGATAGAGATCTGACTCCCCACCTAACACAGCCCAATAAAACAGCAACACAGCCCTACACAGTCTCAGGCACCCTTCCACCCTAACTGAGTCTCACAGTCAAGACACACCCAGAGAGTGTCACCATCCCATCTCGGTTTGTTTTCTTTTTTCTTTTTTTCTCGGTTTGTTTTCTTCCAGAAACTCTGTCATCGTGTCCCCTCTCCACATCCCCACAGAAGCTCCATCGTCACCATGTCCCCTCTCCACATCCCCACA
>JAQHUG010000192.1:243267-279150 GCA_028555095.1 Dicrostonyx torquatus | reverse complement strand
GTACGTAGGATGGTACTATCATTCCATCAGTGTACGTGGGGTGGTACTATCATTCCATCAGTGTACGTGGGGTGGTACTATCATTCCATCAGTGTACGTGGGGTGGTACTATCATTCCATCAGTGTACACTGGGGTGGTACTATCATTCCATCAGTGTACGTGGGATGGTACTACCATTCCATCAGTGTACGTGGGGTGGTACTATCATTCCATCAGTGTATGTGGGGTGGTACTATCATTCCATCAGTAAGAATCCTCTTAGGAGGAACTTCATTCCACAACCTGAACAAAATAAACAGACTTGGTATGTAAAAATGAGGAGATCCCAGCACTCAAAAGGCAGAGGCAGCTAGATTTCTGAGCTCAAGGCCAGTCTGGTCTACAGAGTGAGTTCCAGGACAGTTAGGGCTACACAGAGAAACCATATCCTGAAAAACTAAAAAGAGGAGATTCTGTAATAAGAATAAGATATTCTGTAATGAGAAGGAAGATACAGAGTTGACTGGCTCTATATAATAAACATTACCACTGTATCTAAACTCGAGCCTGAAATAAGCATACAAAACTGACATTGCTCTTTTCCACCACATAACGCAGCTGTGAAAAGTATGTAACTGTTGGGCTTGCCTTAGGAATACAGGTAGACTGTCCACAGATTGAGATCACATAGGTCAGCATTACCAAGCTGACTGAAAAAAATACAAGGAAGCAAACATGTTCATTCATTTGGAAAATGGAAAAACTGATGTACTAACATATAACTTTTGCACTTTGTTGCCCTACAAATGAACAGAATGTCTAGTTATCTTCATTCATATAAGATGATAAAATTTAATTTCCAAAGCAAGCAACAAACATAAATCTCTGTCAACCAAATACAGACGCATCTCTTCTCCTATTCCTTGGTGGTCTTTGATGATTTCACAATCTGCAACTTCAGCTCCTTTATCATCATCTCTAACTTCTGTCTTGCCTCCCGCTCTTGTCTGAGTTCATCCTGGAGTTCTTGCCTGTCCGCCTCAGCATGGTCTAGTCTCTGCCTCAGTTCTGCCAACTGTAGGTTTAAAAGACTGTTAGTGTCCATCCCTTTGATTATTTCCATTTAATCATCCTACCGTGGTTACAAACAAACTGCCATTTCCTTTTACAAAATGAACTATTTCCATGCATATCTCAGAACACCAGTACTTTTGACATCTGACATGACAGTGAAGTGTAGAACAGGAGAGGAACAAGCATGCAGCATACTCTCCAAAGGCTTCTAGCTCACTCCGACTCTCTCCACAGTTGCTATGATAATGTGCTCATCTCCTCCGTATTTGTGATAACAGTAACAGAATTACTCATGTTTGCTAATTTGGAACAAAAACTCATCATACTATATCAAAATAACAAAAAACTATATTCTAATTATTTGTTTATTCATCTATATGGTGCTAGAGATTGAACCTAGGGTCCTATGCATGTTAAAGTGTTTTAATACTCATCTATATCCCTAGCCCAAAAGGATGCAAAACTTTATATACAGAGAGTATTAGACAGTAATTACTAAATTACAGAATCCCAATAAAAACTGAAAATAAAGCTGGGCGGTGGTGGCGCACGCCTTTAATCCCAGCACTCGGGAGGCAGAGGCAGGCGGATCTTTGTGAGTTCGAGACCAGCCTGGTCCACAAGAGCTAGTTCCAGCGCAGGCTCCAAAGCCACAGAGAAACCCTGTCTCAAAAAAAGACCAGAAAAACAAAACAAACAAAAAAACTGAAAATAATAAAGGTTAAAAAAAATCTTACTGGAGCCGAATGTGGTGGTATATACCTTAAGTCCCAGCATTCTTAATGGAGAACATAAAGCTGTATTTAAAATAGTTTTCCATTCTGAAGCCTGGCCTGGCTTGATAAAGGAACTCCTTGGAAGCAAGTGCCCACCCCATGCTGATGACTGGAGCACTCTCACCTGTGCTGCGTACTCGGCCTCTTTATCTTTCTCTAAGTTTGAGTCACAGGTGCATTTTTGCTTCATCACCTGCTCCAACTTCTTCTCTAAGTCTCTCTGTTCAATATAAAATTCCTCCATCCTCTGAGCATGCTCATTCTGCAAAGACTCAAGCTCTTTCTGTAGATTCTGCTGCTCTTCAGTGAGCTCCTTCATTGCCTTAGAGCTGCTCAGCATCTCCACTTCCTGTAACATAAAGTGACATTTCCTTATTTCCATCCCCTTAGGAAAACGTAAATCATGAGGTACCTAAAGCTCAGCTATGGTAGCATACCCACAGAAGTGACTTCTTAGTATAAAACTACACCACCCTGAGTCCATCTGCTGCATCTTATTCTGACTTTCTCAACATGAAAAACTATCATAATAATGACTATTTCTTAGGTCAATTTACCATCTGAAGCTGTTGCTTCTTCTGCAGAATTGAATTCAGCTTCTCCTGCTGTTTTACATAGGTTCTCATCACTTCTTCCATAATCTTTCCCTTGTCGTCCTCACAAGTAACATCTCTGACCAGAAACGGAGGCGAAGCTTCACCACCAAGCTTGCTTATGTCTCTCACGAAGTTGCAAACAGTGGACTCAGATTTCTTTTTACTCACAGAATTATTTGAGATCAATGGATCTTTGGAAAGAAAGAAACAAACAAAAAAAGTATTAATATCAATGGCAAAAAGTCCCTGGAACAATCCATAAGCAAAATTAAGAAACAATTCCATTTCTAAATCAACCCCAAAGCAGTAAGATACATAGGGAAGAACATTAACAGAAGCAGCGCCAAATGCATACAATGACAATTAGAATGCTCATCAACTAAAGACTTTACCTACTCAGTGTAATCCACATCAAAACCCCAGCTCCTATTTTCAGAGAAACTGACTAGCTCATTCTAAGATTCACATTTAAATGTGAGAAATTCAAAACTGCTAAAAACAATCTTGAAAAATAGTAATAAATTTGGAGGGCTCACAACCCCAAACTTCATTATCTTCCTACAAGCTACAGAAATCACAACATGGGGCTGGTAAAGTGCTTGTCACTTAAGTGTGAAGACCTAAGTTTGAATTCCCCAGAATCCTTGTGAAGCTATATGCACACTGGCAAAAAAGAAAGGCAGATAGAGACCAATCCCAGAAACTCAAAAGAAAAATAATGAAAACACTGCCTCAAGATGGAAGGTGAAGACCAATACCCAAAGCTGTCCTCTAACCTCCACATGTCCTCACACACAAATGCATACACATAAATGTACAAACATACATTGTACATACACAATCAAAATTGTGGTACTCACACAAAACTAGACATTTAAATCAGGAAAAAAAATTCAGGGTCCAAATGCTCACTTTAATAGCATATATGCTAAAAGTAGAATGATTCAAAATTAGACATGGCCTCTGAGCAAGGACATGCAAACTTGTGAAGCATTCCCTATTTTTAGAGCAAAGTATAATGATAAGTATGTATGAAAATATAATAATGGACCCTAGTATTTTGTATGCTAACTTAAAAAGCTAACAAAAAAAAAAAATTCAGAACCCAAGCCAGGAATGGTAAACGACATACACCTGTGATCCCAACACACAGGAGACTGGTGTAGGTCACAACCTCAAGACCAGCCTGGGCTACCAGTGAGGTTCTTGTCTCAAAAGACCATTTCTCAAGAATTCAAGAGTCCAGAAAGAAATCCATGTTCATCAATTGCTGTTCCTATTGTTCCAAGACAATTCAATCAGGAAAGAAATAATTCAACCAAGAAAGAACAATCTCTTCAACAAGTGAGCAGCAATACTAGCATGTTAAGAAACAAAAGTGGACCGGGCAGTGGTGGTGCATGCCTTTAATCCCAGCACTCGGGAGGCAGAAGCAGGCGGATCTCTGTGAGTTCGAGACCAGCCTGGTCTACAAGAGCTAGTTCCAGGACAGGCTCCAAAGCTACAGAGAAACCCTGTCTCGAAAAACCAAAAAAAAAAAAAAAAAAAAAAAAGGAAAGAAACAAAAGTGGGACTCCCCACAGTATATAAATATTAATTCAAGGCCAGGAGGTGGTGGTGCACACCTTTAATCCCAGGCAGAGGCAGGAGGATCTCTGTGAGTTCAAGCCTAGTCTACAGAGCGAGTTCCATGACAGCCAGGGCTACAGAGAAATACCATCTCGAACCCCCCCAAAATGGTACAAATATTAATTCAAAATGACCTAAATATGAGATTAAAGAATTAACTGTAAGAGCTGAAATCATTAAGTATACATCTTCCTGGCCTTGGACTAGACAATGCTTTCTTATGTAATCAAACTGAATTGCATAAAAAATGCAACCTCATATGCTTTAAGGATCACTAAATAAGAAAGTGAAAAGGAACTTCAGAATGGCAAATCATATGTATAATAAGAACCAAATTATAAAATGAGCTCCTGGAACTTAACAGGAAAAAGATACAACCCAATTTAAAAACAAGCAAATTGGACTTTTTCCACAAATAAAATATCCAATGTCCAAAAAAATCATAAAAAGATACTCAACTTTATCAAACTGAAAATTTTGGGAATTACAAACCAAAATCATGTACAACACTATACCATAAGCACCGCAGTGCCTCCATTGAGAACAGACAGTAACAAGTGCTGACACAGACGTGCGACACTGAAACCTTGCCTACTCAAAATCACACATTATCCTTCTTTTTATCTAAAATGTCTGAATAAGCACATCCATATGAGCACACACAGATAAGGAGCTAAGGGAAAGGAGAATAGGGGTGACTGCCAGAGGGTGCCGGGGATCCGTATGGGAACCACGACAATGCTCGGGATCAAACAGTTGTCAGGCTTTTCACAACATGGTCATTACACTTAAGACAAATGAATTGCACACTTTTAAGTTACATGGTATGTCAAAGGTAACTCACTGTTTTTTTAGATTTAGTTTTTATATGCACCAGTGTCTTGCCTGCATGTACATCTGTACATCATGTGTATATATGTATGGTGCCTGCAGCGGAGGTTAAACCCTTGAAACTAGAGTTACAGGTAAGTTGTGATCTACCATGTGGGTGTTGGGAATCAAACCCAGGTCCTCCCAAAGAGCAATAAATGCTCTTAATCACTGAGCCATCTAATTAACTGGGAAACCAAATAATAAAATTATAATGATATATGAATTAGTCCCATCATAGTTTAGTTCAGAGGAAACCGAGTCACAACAGTACCAGTTCAAACACAGGAAGCTGTCAAACTTTATGAAGGTAGTGTAGCGTAACAGCAAGACTGCCTGAAAACTCACAGGATGCAAATGATTTCAACCGCATGGCACTGAAAAAGCTGCAATGTCCAATGGGACGGGGCAACACATACATGCACACCTCTCCTGTGGTCCGTGGCAATTTTTCTTTTTTTTTTTTTTAAGGGTTTCTCTGTAGCTTTGGAGCCTGTCCTGGAACTAGCTCTTGTAGACCATGTTGGCCTCAAACTCACAGAGATCCGCCTGCCTCTGCCTCCCCAGTGCAGGAATTAAAGGCGTGCGCCGCCACCACCACCCGGCGGTCCATGGCATTTTTAAAGGCACAGGAAACAGGCAGCTTTTCTTTACCTGCATCAATGCCATCTGTTTTACTGTGTAAGCAGCCCCACTTCTGTATTCCTGAACCATGAGTTCACTATTAAACACTTAACATCACGTAAACAGCATCTCAGCTCACAGAAAGAAATCAGAAAAAAGACAAGGAAGTGCTAAAGAATGCTACCAACAAGAGGAAAGAAGAAAGGGCAAGTGACAAAGCCATCTGCACTGAAGCCGTGCAGCTTCCTCTCCTTCACCAGCCTCCACAGGCTGCCACCACTCTAGAAAGCTCACAACTGAGGTGCAAGAAATCACCCTGAGTTTTCCAAGTCAGAACTGTTTTAAAGTAAAAGCTGTGATTATATGGGGGAAAAATTACCTTAAATAGAAAAGGCTTTTAAAATAATGATTAAATGTGTTTCTTAACTAGCTGATTTTAAAAATATAACTTCTAAATACTTACCTAAATGACCGTATAATTCTCTACTTGTTTTTAAATCCATTTTCTCCTGTTCCTCAAGTGAGACGTCTGGGTAAGACACTGTTTTTTGATGTTTACTACTACCATGAGGCTTTTCTGCCTGTTTGGAGATGAACTTACTTGTCTCTGTCTTGGTGACCTCTTTAGACTGGGAGGCAGCAGATGTGAGTGACACATTTGGTGCAACCACTTTATCACACATGTACAAGTAGTAGCTGGAAACAGAGAGGTAAAACAAAACACATATTACATATCATGCTTAAGTATAAATCCAGATGTGATGTCTTTCTATAAACTCAAATCTCTGCTACTAGGACAATCAATGTAAAATACAAAGAACAGAGATCACAAAAAAGATTTCTTAGAGAAAAAGTCAGGACTTAAGGATAACAAAACTTTGAGGAATTTTTGTTATTTTATGAGTAATTTCAAAATACCAAAAAAGAAACTGAAGAAAGTGAGTCTCTTCCTCTTCCCTCAAAAGCACCTGAGAACTAAAGCCATGAAACTGAACGTATGGCTCCCCACATTTATAATCCCAAAACCTGGGAGCTGAAACAGGAGAACTTGCCATGAGTTAAAGTTAGCCTGGGCAACACAGTGAACTGCAGGCATGCTTCCCCAGGCTGACACTGAGACCCTTTCTCAAGACACAGGTAACTATGGGCATGAAGTTCCTTATGGACCTTCTTAGCTGCTGTGCTTCATTCAGTGAGGCTTGCTGCAGGGAGAGAACGGTGTGGGTTACTCTGGATGCCTGTCTTCTTATCCACAGGTAAGCAGTGTGTGACTGGGTCAAAGACGTGCTCCCAGGAGCCTTTTTCTACACCTCAGAGAGAGGACACATTCTTGGAATATTGCCCAGCTACCAGGCAATGCTTCCATCAAAACCTGTCTTAGTTAGGGTTTCTATTACTACAATGACACACCTCAATCAAAAGGAAGTTGGGGAGGAAAGGGTTTATTTGGCTTACTCTTCCACAGAACTGTCCATCATCAAAGGAAGTAAGGACAGGAACCTGGAGACAGCAGCTGATGCAGAGGTCATGAAGGGGAGCTGCTTACTGACTTGCTTCCTATGGCTTGCTCAGCCTGCGTTCATATAGAACCCAGGACCACCAGGGATGGCACCACCTGTTGTAGTAGGCCACTTGTTTGTTTCTGGCCGCCCAGAACCGAAATAATCACACAGAAACTATATTATTTAAATCATTGCTTGGCCAATTATTAAGTGTATTGTTAGCTAGCTCTTATATCTTTGGTTAACCTGATTTTTTGTTCTTTGATATTTACTGAGCTCTACATTTTTCTCTGCTCCCCTCCCCTCCCCTCTTCAACACTCCTCCAATGTCCCTATGCTCCTAATTTACTCAGGAGATCTTGTCTTTTTTGTTTTGTTTTTGTTTTCGAGACAGGATTTCTCTGTGGCTTTGGAGCCTGTCCTGGAACTAGCTCTTGTAGACCAGGCTGGCCTCGAACTCACAGAGATCCGCCTGCCTCTGCCTCCCGAGTGCTGGGATTAAAGGTGTGCGCCACCACTGTCCAGCAAGATCTTGTCTTTTTATACTTTCCCACGTCTATATAAGTCTCTCTAAGTGACTAAGTTGTCTAAGTTCTCTGCAATTATGGTTTGTAGGCTGGCTTTCTCTGCTTTATGTTTAAAAACCACCTATGAGTGAGTACATGTGATAATTGTCTTTCTGTGTCTGGGTTACCTCACTCAAAATAATGTTTTCTAGTTCCATCCATTTTCCTGCAAAATTCAAGCTGTCATTTTTTCTGCTGTGTAGTACTCCATAGTGTAAATGTGCCGCATTTTCTTTATCCATTCTTCGGTCAAGGGGCATTTAGGTTCTTTCCAGGTTCTGGCTATGACAAACAAAGCTGCTATGAACATAGTTGAGCACATGTCTTTGTGGCACGATTGAGCATCCTTTGGATATATATCTAAAAGTGGTATTACTGGGTCTTGAGGAAGGTTGTTTCCTAATTTTCTGAGAGATCGCCACACTGACATCCAAAGAGGTTGTACCAGCTTGCATTCCCACCAGCAATGCAGAAGTGTTCCCTTTTCCCCACAACCTCTCCAGCATAAGTTGTCATCAGTGTTTTTGATCTTGGCCATTCTTACAGGTGTAAGATGGAATCTCAGAGTTGTTTTGATTTGCATTTTCTAATGACTAGTAATGTTAAGCATTTCTTTAAGTGTCTTTCAGCCATTTTAGATTCCTCTGTTGAGAGTTCTCTGTTTAGGTCTTTACTCCATTTTTTTATTGGATTATGTGATCTTTTGGTGTCCAATTTCTTGAGTTCTTTGTATATTTTGGAGATCAGCCCTCTGTCTGATGTGGGGTTAGTGAAGATCTTTTCCCATTCTGGAGGCTGTCATTGTGTCTTGTTGACCGTGTCCTTTGCTTTACAGAAGTTTTTCAGTTTCAGGAGGTCCCATTTATTAATTTTTTCTCTCAGTGTCTGTGCTGCTGGGTTTCTATTTAGGAAGTGGTTCCCTGTGCCAATGCGTTCAAGGGTACTTCCCATTTTCTCTTCTATAAGGTTCAGTATGGCTGGCTTTATGCTGAGGTCTTTGATCCATTTGGATTTGAGTTTTGTGCATGGTGATAGACATGGGTCTATTTTCATTTTTCTACATGTTGATATCCAGTTATGCTAGCACCACTTGTTAAATATGCTTTCTTTTTTCCATTTGATATTTTTTGCTTCTTTATCAAATATCAAGTGTTCAAAGATGTGTGGACTGATATCCAGGTCTTCTATTCAATTCCATGGGGTTAACCCTTTTTTTTTTTTTTTTGGTTTTTCGAGACAGGATTTCTCTGTGGCTTTGGAGCCTGTCCTGGAACTAGCTCTTGTAGACCAGGCTGGCCTCGAACTCACAGAGATCCGCCTGCCTCTGCCTCCTGAGTGCTGGGATTAAAGGCGTGCGCCACCACCGCCCGGCGGGTTAACCCATTTTTATTCTTCATTTTTTATCACGTGGCCTACTGGCAAGGTTCTGGCTAGTGGCTTTCATCTTTGTCCTCTGGTGGCTCCATGGCTTCTCCTTGACTCTGCCTATTCTCTCTCTATATCTATCTCTTTCAGCCTGGCTATATACTGTTAAGCCATTGGCTGAAAGCAGCTTCTTTATTCATTAACCAATGAAAGTAACACAGAAGGACTTCCCACACCAACAACCTACCATGGGCTGGGCCCTCCCCCATAAATCACTAATTAAGAAAATGCCTTACAACTAGATCTCATGGAGGCATTTCCTCCACTGAGGCTCCTTCCTCTCTAATGACTTTAGCTTATATCAAGTCGGCACAAAATTAAACCAACAGAACCTCTTATGTGTTTAACAGTACCCTGAAGACTTATTTGGGAACTGCATGATTGTGATGGGGTGCATGAATGAATTATAAAACTAATATTGACAACCAGGATGCACTTTTATTGAAATATAAACACTGAATTGTGAAAGATGTGGTTATTATAAAATCTCCAAGTTTCAAAGCCAATTTAAAAAAATAAACTAAGGCTAGGGGCAGGGGTGCACACCTCTAATTTCAGCACTCAGGACGCAGATTTCATGAGTTCAAGGCTAGCCTAGACTATCTAAGGAGGCCAGCCTGGGCTATCTAGTGAGAATCTGTTTCAAACAAAAAACAACAAAACAAAACAGCAAAGTAACACACTCTTGAAGAGTCAGTTTACCTCTTAAAGGTAAATAAAAGAAATTAATTCTTTCAATTTCTACTTCAAAGTAGAAATTTTATATTTCTAAAAAAATACACTTTATAAAGATTATTGCAAATATTCAATACAATTTACAACTCACTTCATTTTAGACTCTTTGATTTTTTTCCTAATAAAATAGCTAAACAACTTTCCTATGATTAAAAACAAGCAAAGGTGTGTTCAATCCTCATGTACTTGTCTGAAACAACTCTGAATCTTCAAAGTCTATTATCAGGGAAAACCTAAAGGTAAGTGATTTCAGTTTTCATTCTTCATGATACCTAACAGACAGCTGTTATAAATCATAAACAAGCAAACAAATGAAAACTCACTTACCTGGGGTGTAAAAACGAATGCGTCTGAGAAACATGGTCACCTTCCTGCTTTATAACAGGATACCAGGATGGCAATTCCATTCCTGACGGTGTATCTGTCTGTAGAAGTATGTGGAAAGGAACGTTACTGAGTGCAAGGATAACTTCTTTATGTTTAGTGTCTTTAAGGGCTAGAACTCACGGATTAAGCCCAGGGCCTTGGCTGTGTTATGAAAACACTGTGCATTGGGCTTCATCACCACCCCCTGGCAGGGCTGCAGAACAAGTGTCATATTTTAGAGTCATTGTCTACTAAATGCTCTCCCACAGTGCTCTGTCTCATTTCAACTGCTACTATCTGGTCTCAAGTTCTAATATGTACATTCAAATGACATGGCTTAACAGAAACAATTTCACACTTTGGGAATATTTCAAATAATATAACAGGACCCCAAAAATACACAACACTGGGAACCTCTGACTCTCACTTACAACCATACCCAGTCTCTACCTGACAGCACAGCACTTTCTAGAATTTTAGCTAGATACCATTCTATAGCAGTAAATACTCAGGCGAATTAAATCTAAAACTACTGTGCTTGCTAATAGGAATCAGTAAACCTAAACAGGTTATTGAACTTAAAAAAAAAATCAGTAAACCATATTCCTCAAATATTAAAAGATTTTTGTTTTGTTTTTCAAGGCAGGGTTTCTCTGTAGCTTTGGAGCCTGTCCTGGAACTAGCTCTTGTAGACCAAGTTGGCCTCGAGCTCTCAGAGATCCGCCTTGCCTCTGCCTCTCGAGTGCTGGGATTAAATATTAAAAGCTTTTTAAAAACCACCTATAAAAAAAGGAACAGGGGGATAACTGGTAATTTCATAAATATAACTGGCTGAGAATTTTACACACTCTGCTTAATTCTAATAAATGGCCCACTCTATAAAGCAGTGAACACATAGTTTAAAACAACCTTAGAAGAATGAACTATGGTTCTAGCATCTTCCTAATTTGGGCCTGCTTTATATTTTATCCTCCTCAACTATTTTCATCACAGTCATTACCTGCTCTTGTGGGAAAACAGGGAGCAAGGGTTCCTGAGAGAAAAGTGAAAGAGGAGCCGGAAAAGTGAAAGGAGCCAGACACCAGACAGGATGTGGACAGATCTAAGACAGTGAGTTAAAGGAAGGCTAGCCTGAAAAGACAAGTTGGATATTTTCTGAACTCCTGCTTCTGAGAGGCTCCGATCCTATCTGCAATTCAGAAGTACATGGAACAATGACAACCCCATGATGAAAATACAGGGCTGAGGGTGAGGCTCAGAGACTCTGAGTTCAATTTCCAGTACCACACATAAAAGTGCCCCACCCAAGAGAAGGTCACCAACACTAAGAATTGGGGAAGCTGGTTTCTCCATCCCAGTGTTTCAGGCCAGGAAAGAACACATTCAGTTCTTATCAAAAAGTCAAATCAACTCCAAACTGGTCTGGGGGCTGGGGTGTGGGACATCTTGTTAATGGAGAAAACCAAAGTAAATGAAGAAAAACTTTGGATAGATCAGACAAGCAGCCCAGAGACTAAAACAAGAAAGAGCCAAAAACAGAAGCAACAACTCCTAGAATAAATATGACACAACTTCATAATCCAGAAATGACTTTAACTCCAATAAAAAAGTTTTTTAAAAAAAGAAAATATAAGGCAAGGCTGAGTGAGATGATTCAGTGTGTTAATAGGCACTTGGCATTAAGCCTGATAATCCTGAGCTCAACCTGTGGAACACAGACAGGAGGAGAGAACTGACTCTAACCTCCACACATATGCCATGGCACATGATCTCACCCAAATAAATAAATACAATTTTTAAAATTTAGAAAAATTAAAACATGATAATTTGTATGTTTTCTAAGAATTATTGGATGAGGAATTTGAAACACAAATAAGGCTACAATATTATAGAGGTAAAGAATATTTTTATAAGTTAATCTTTATTTTTATTTCACATGCATATAAATACTTTGCTTGTATTATGCCTGTGGATCATGTGTGTGCAGTCTGTGGAAGCCAGAAGAGGACAGCAGATCCCCTGGAAGTAGAGTTACAAGATGGAAGCCCTAAGCCACCTTGCAGGTAGTGGGAATCAAACCCAGGTCCTCTAGAAGAGCAACCAATTAACTGCTGAGCCATCACAAGAACAGAATACTTGAAAGGGTTTAAGAATTGGTTATCTATTGAAGACTTCTATGTGAGTAGATGATTTCTTTCTGAAAACTTCACAAAGCAGATAAAATAGTCAAGATTCAAATAAACGCCAGAGTTCTGATGGATTATTCAGAATCTTGGCAGACTCACCACTTATTTACAAAGTAAACCAATCAATTATTTGCAGTTTCTCGGTCTACAGCAGATTAAAAAGAGAACTGACTTCTGGCAACAAATACTAAATGATAAATGTTCACAGACAGCTGACAACCTGATAGAAAAGAGAATTACAAAATATAAGCATAAAAATTGTCATACAGGGGGGCTGGAGAGATGGCTCAGAGGTTAAGAGCACTGACTGCTCTTCCAAAGGTCCTGAGTTCAATCCCCAGCAACACATGGTGGCTCACAACCGTCTGGCGGGCAGGCATATACTAAATAAATTAATTTAAAAAAAAATAGGAGAAACTGTTTTAAAAAAGAAAAGAAAAAAAATTGTCATACAGCAAGATAATCTGACGGTGCCAGCATAGGGCAGGCCAAGTCGTTTACTACATTTTAATTGTGTACTTTGAGTTCTATGGTAGCTGGTACTTAAGTCATGAATCCAGATGACATCAAATTATATTCTGTATACTACTTAGATCTAAACTTATTTGAAGCACTTAAATTCATCTTAAATGTTTACACTTTTAGGGATCTGAAGAGTGGCTCAGTTGTTAAGAGCCCTGGATACTCTTGTAGGCAACCTAGGTTCATCCCAACACCCAAAAGGAAGCTCACAACCAACATCCAAAAGGAAGCTCCAGCTCTAAGGAATTCAATATCCTCTTTTGATCTCCAAGGGTACTAAGCATGTATGTAGTGCATAAACATATATACATACAAGCTAAACATTCATACACAGGAAAAATAAACCTTAAAAATTAAAAAATGACCCAAGTGGAATATTTATTTCAAAAGCCTTTATTTTTTTAAACATTGTAATTCTTAAAAGAGTAGCTTAATAGGCAAAATGTTTTGCATCCCAACTCTATTTGCTAAGAGGATGTGCAGATAAGCATCTGTAAATTACTCTAACCAAAGAAAGCTAAGATTACCTTGAATTAAATATAATTTTTTAAACTCACTTTAAAAAGAAAACCTTTAATTGATCTTATATATTAAACAATTCCTGATATACTGCCCACTAAATCATTTTCAGACTTTTTAAAGTTAAAATCACTCAAATGAACCACACATTAAAAAGGTTTATCTGGTACAGATGCTGGAATCTGAAATCTTCAGAATAGCTTGCAAAAAGTTTTCAAAAACCTTGAGCTGGAATATGACAACTTTAAGCATTAAGTTCATTTCAAAGCTCTACTTTGACTTGTGTGATAATTTTATTCATAATCTGAGCACAATACGTCTTTTTTTATTTTTGAGACAGTGGTTCATTATGTAGACTAGGATGGTTTTGAACTCTGAGATCTACTTCCTTTGCTTCCCAAGTACTAGGTAAAATTAAGGGCTTGAGCCACCATGCCTGGTCATGCCTTTATTTCAATATCTCTGAAACATTACCTTAAATAGCTGTATTTGTTTATTTTAAATCATTCATCCTCAATTTCTATTCTTTATTTCCTATTCTCACATCAATCAACCAAAAGAGTCACAGACCACGAGTTCTGAGCAAATCCCATGTTCTAGTTTGCTTTCTGTTGCTATGCTGAATACCATGACTAAAAGCAATTTGGAGAAAAGATTTGGCTCACACTTCCAATTATGAGTTCATCACCATGGGAAGTCAAGACAGGAACTTGAGGCAGGAACTGAAGCAGATACCCACAGAAGGCTATTTACTGTCTTGCTCCCTGACTGTCAGCTAGTTTTCTTACATAGCACAAGATCTCCTGGCTATGGCTGATACTGCCTACAGTGGAGTGAGCCCTTTTACATCAATTAGCCATCAATACAATGCCCCATAGATAAGTCATATGCAGGCTAATCTGATCTGGGCAATCCCCAATTGAGGTTCCTTCAGATAACTGGACTATGTCAAGCAGACAACTGAAGCTAACCAGAACACTCTCTTTAATGATTATCTAGACTGTCCCTAGCCAATGTCAGAATTCCCAATTTCATAGTAAGTGGATATCCAGACTCTGAACAGTAACTTGAAGTCAAGTACAATTTTGCTTTTGTATTTTCAGTATCTAGCACCATGCCTGCAGTATTTGTTGAGTGATTTTGAATGTCGGGGTAGCTCAGTAATTCCAGGATAGCACTGTAAGGGTATTGAGGCAAGGAGCTGCAATGGTTCCATGGCCAAGTATCTGCCCAGCATATGTGAGGCTGAGGATTAAATCTCTAACACCAAGAAAGAGAGGAGGGCAGGACAAAGGATGAGAGGGAGTAGCACACGGTTATTGGCTACCGTGAATCTCAAAAGACAGTCGTCATATTTGGCATCTTTAGCTGAACATGTTTGGCTACATTTTCTCCGATGTGCAAATTAAATAATACAAATCCAAAGAAAATGCACAATGCCAACAGTGATAAAGTACTGCAAGTTAATTTTGCCTAAAATGCTGTGGTAAGCCATAAACACATCTAACAAATTATCCTAACTACATGTTAAAAAAAATTAAGCACGTATTACAAAACGAAACATTCATAGACATGCCAGATTTTCTCTCTGAAGCCTACATTTGTCTCAACATACAAATTACGTTTTCAGAAAAAAGAATATAATTAAACAGAACAGCAGTAATGCTTCCAATCAGAAATACAAATTAGATATCAAAATGGGAGCCTTTTATCTTACCACTCAATGTGGGACAATTTATTCCTTTCTGTACTTAAATATTAAACAATAAGCATTCCATCCCTTGGCAGACAGAAGGACACCATGTGTAATTGAAGGCAGTCTTCCTATTTTAGAATGCTTCTACTGCTGGGCTGTCCCACTATCAGCATCCTTTCATACAGACAAAGTTTCAGATACATTATTTCAACCCAAAGTTTCTTTTTCTACTAGACACCAATACAACACCTATGAGAGCAAAATTTAAAGGACCCCAATATATTTTTAATAAATAATAACCACTTTAAATACAAAACCACACCCACCTGCTCAGCACTAGTTGTATTCACACTGCACTGAAATCCTTAGGAGTACTAGACCTACATTCAAGAATAAACTTGGCTTTTAAGTGGTATACTTGGTTTTAATTATAACATCAGATTAATATTATACTTTAATTTGTAATGATGAACACTGATTGTAAGTTTTTAATGTGTTTATATTTAGAGTGAATGTGAGACTATGTGTTTGTGTGAGTTGTGTGTTTTCAAAACACAATTTTCATGAAACAGTTCTCTCTACCATGTGTAACCAAGGGACTGAACTCAAGTCATCGGGTTTGATGGCAAATGCCCTTACCCACTATCATCTTGTTGCCCCCTTTCCCAAAAATTTTTTAAAAGCAGAATTGTTTTGAATGCTACAAATATGCCAGGCAGTGGTAATGCACGCCTTTAATCCCAGTACTCTGGAGGCAGAGGCAGGCAGATCTCTGTGAGTTGGATGCCATCCTATTCCAGAACAGCCCAAGATAGTTACACAGTGAAATCCTGTCTCAAAAACCATAAAACACAAACAATAAAAAGCTACAAATGGGGGTGGAAAGATGGTTCAGTGGTTAAGACAACTGGGTTCTCTTTTAGAGGACCCAGGTTCAATTCCCAGCACTCACACGATAACCCACAAGTATCTGTAACTGCAGTCTCAGTGGGTCTGACACTCTCTACTGGTCTCTCTGCAGGCACAAGACATATATTCAGACCAAACAACTCACACACATACAATAAAGGTTAAGAAATTCTACAAATAATAAGCATTTTTAAATTTTTGGGTTCAAAGATAGTACACCAGCTGGTAAGTTTAAGAGTCTTAATGGAGCGGGGCGGTGGTGGCGTACACCTTTTATCCCAGCACTCGGGAGGCAGAGGCAGGCGGATCTCTGTGAGTCTGAGGCCAGTCTGGTCTACAAGAGCTAGTTCCAGGACAGACACCAAAGCTACAGAGAAACCTTGTCTCGAAAAAACGAAAAAAGAGTCTCAATGGGATGCTTATATAAAAAATAAAATACAATGCACATTAAATGCACCTCACTGTGTAATGCATTCAACATCAATTGTCAGCAACCTTACCAAGGACACTAGATAACCTAGACGCTATTGCTGAAGAAATGCCTCCTTTGGTATAGTACCCCTTGCACTGAGTCTTTATATCATATATAACAAAGACATTCAAGTGGTC
The DNA here is from genome assembly GCA_028555095.1 of Dicrostonyx torquatus. Taxonomy (NCBI): domain Eukaryota; kingdom Metazoa; phylum Chordata; class Mammalia; order Rodentia; family Cricetidae; genus Dicrostonyx; species Dicrostonyx torquatus. Next base: position 262,566 of record JAQHUG010000192.1, on the reverse strand, counting down.
AATAAAAGATTTCAGAAGTATACAAAGCACCTCCTACCCAATAGCTGCCAACAACTTTTACTGAAAGAAACCCAATCCCTCAGATGGTATCTAGTTTCCTCAGTGTGCCCAGCATGTTGTGAATGAGTGTATCAACAACTGAAATAAACATGTGTTACAAGGTAGCAAACAGCTACTTAGGAGCTTTTCAGGCTTATGTTTATGCCTCAACTGACTGAGAATTAACCTAATGCAAAACTGAAACACTATGATCTAAGCACCTATATTAACTTATCAAGGGCTGATCCCATGGATCACAGGGAGTCACATCAGAGCCTGCTGCTCACACTGAAGTTCAAACTTCCCACACACCTGACAAAGCCCAGTTGGAAAGCAAAGGCTACACTTCTTATATTAAGTAATAGAGTCATTATCTTACACTTCATGTGAAGTCGGTAGCACAGCTCTCCCTTTGCAACTTGAACTGATAAAGCTCTTGTCAAGGAATTAACAAAGAAATTAAGAAAAACTGTTATGCTGTAACTATTGCTATAAACTTTACATAGGAAATTACAAACATCAATGTGCTGGACCCCTGCCCCAGGTGCTTGGGATCAAAACCCCAAAGCCTTGCACACACCAGCCAAGCCTCCAGCCACTGAGTCACATCCTCAGACAGTTAAGCAGACAGAGTTCTAGTTTGTTTTCTGTCACTGTGACAAAACACTGACCAAAAGCAACTTGGGGATGAAAGAAAGGGTTTATGTAACTTTCACTTCCAAGTCACAGTCCCTCACTGAGGGAACTCATGACAGCTCAGGCAGGAATTGCAGCAGCAGAAAAAAATGAAGCAGGAAAGTTGGCTTGCTCAGCTTCCTTGCTTCTACAAGCCAGAACATCTGCCCAGGGGGTGGCCCTCCCACATCAACTAGCAATAAAGAAAATGCCCCAAAGACAAGCCACAGGCCAAACTGATTGAGATAATCCCCCAATTCAGACTCCTTCAGATAACACTGGCAGCTGAAGTCAACTAGGGAAAGCAGCAATCTCAATGTCATAACTGTATTTTCAATGAAATATCTGTCAAAATATTTAACACGTATAAATCTAAGGCTTTCTGCTTGTATGGGTGGGTACCAGAAGGGCAAAAGGATAATGGATCCTCTGCAATTGCCTGTAAATCACCATCTGTGGATAATCAAACCTAAGTTCTCTGCAACAGCAGTAAATGGTCTAACCACTGAGCCAGATCTCCAGATGCAAAATAATTCTTTAAGATTTCAGAGGGGGCATCTTTTTCCAAGCTTCAACTTTTAATTTCACTTACTCTATATCTGAATTTTTTTTCAATTATTTATGTGAATTGGTGCTTTGCCTGTATGTATGTGTGAAGGTGTCAGATTCTCTGGAACTGGAGTTACAGTTGTAAGCTTCCATGAGGGTGCTGAGAATTGAACCTGTGTCCTCTGAAAGAGCAGCCATTGCTCTTAAGAGCTAAGTCATCTCTTCAGCCCCTAAAATTGTTTTCTTTTAGGTAGCACATAATTGTGCTATTTTTAGCCAATCTAGTAAATCTGGCCATTAATTGGGAGTGTTTAGATCATTTACATTTACTGCTATTTTTAATATCATTGCATTCCGTCTACCCTCTTATAATTAGTACTCCATTTGTCTCTCTGGTGCTTTTAAAATTTTCTATTTTATGTTGGCTTTTTGTAAAATACTAATGACCTACTAAAATGATTTCATGCTCCTTCCTTCTGACTTTCTCAACCTGGTTATGAAGAGGGTTAAAAATGCCAAGACACTGACTGTGTGTGGTGAACTAATCCTTTCCAGCAGGCTGGAATGGCACTGGCACACTGTTCTTGGGAGAACTGACAAAGCCGGCTCCCTAGGCATTTCCTGCAGGGCTGACTTCTCTCATGTAGCCTCACAGGAGAAAAAGGTACACAGGAAAAGTTGTAGTGAAAAGGAACAAGATAAAAAGAATCAATATCTAACTTCTTTTAAACACGTCTCTTAAAAAAATGCTAACAATTCCATTTTAAATTAAAAAATTTAAAATTAATTAATACATCCTACTTTTTTATTAAAACATGGCAGTACTATTCCCAAAGCATTCTAAAACTTTACAATAAAATCAAGGAACTCCTACTACTAAAAAAGAATAAACTGAAAACTCAATCACTATAAACTCCCTATCAAGAGTCACTGCCAAAGAAAATGGTGTACCAAACTTTGACCCAATCCAAACAAGTCTGTACTGGGCTCCATTATCCAAAACCTCAGTGATCTCAACTATCCTGGGAATGGGCATCATCTCCAAGGGAACCAATCAACATACCTGTTTGGGCTGCGGTCGACTAGTACAAATAATTTTTAAATGTCTCTGCTTCTTATGACAGACCTGTTTCATTTTTGGTAGGTGAAGATGTGTAGGAGGAATTCTCATGTATACATTAATATTTCAGTAATCATTCAACACCACCTGATATTTCTATACAAAAAGCTTTCAACTTCCAAATGCTTTCACATTAATTCTCTCATTGACAAGTTATACTAAGTTGTACATATAAACTATATACATTTTAAAAGGGTAAGCCATTAAAAAAAAAAAAAGCCTGCTGGATGCTTTTAATCCCAGCACTCAGGAGGCAGAGGCAAGCAGATCTGAGTTTGAGGCCAGCATGGTCTACAGAGCAAGTTCCAGGACAGTCAGGGTTACAAAGAGAAACCCTGTCTTGGGAAGAAAAAAAAATTTCTTGGGCCAGGGAGGTTCACTACTTCAGTCAGAGGTAGAACACGTGCCTAGCAAGGGCAAACAAAGCCTTGGCTTCGACCTCAGAACTATGAAAAAATATAATACCAAATATCAAAATAATGTCTTTGCTTCCATCATTAGGGGTATAACAAAAAACATGTTATAATACACACACACAGACACACACACAGACACATATAAACACTGCAAGAGAGGAGAAATGTGTTCCAATAATCACTACAGAAACAAAAATGCCAAACTAAAGGGAGTGAAACAATTCATGTATTTTTCAGGGAGGGGTGTACTGAAGCTCAACCCAGGGCTAACAGAAGCTAAGCATTTTCTCTACTAGCCAGGAGAAAATACTTTTTAAGTTGTTTATCTTTAGGAAATCTGTCTGCATCACAGTAAACAAAAACCAGTACTCCCTTTGCATACAGTAAAACTATCCTACTGTACTAGAGTAGATGTGTCTAACTTAGAAATCTTAATTTTAATAAACTTCAAGGGCATATAACACCCTTTAAAAATATTTTTTTGTCTGTTATGTGTACAAGTGTTTGAATATTAATTATATGCCTGTTGGTTCAAAGGTCAGGAGGGGCTTTATTTAGATCCTCTGGGACTGGAGTTATATAGATGGCTGTGAGCTGCCATGTGGGTGCTGGGAATCAAAGCTTCATCCTCAGTAAGAGCAACTAGCGCTCTTCTCTCTCCAGCCTAAAATACCAATTTTAACTAGTGAATTAGAGATGATCAGATTAGGTGATTAGAAGATTTACCTAAAATTCTGTGGTAAGCTAACTAAAAATGACCTCTTCCTTTCTACTTGAAATAGTCTTGAGCATCAACCCTCAGGTTTATCTGCCAATGACGTACTTTCTTAGCCTTGCTCTAAAGGCAGAGACTCGGTCTGATTCTTATTTGTCTGAATACCAACTTAAGGTCAAAAAGAATTAGGAAAACAGTATTTTTGCATATTAGTTATGCATTCTAAAACACAACAACCACTTTTTAAAATAAAAAGCACACCAAAAAAACCTACTATCAGAGTCTGGAAATACCCATTCTACAATGAAAGCCAAGCATATCTAAATTTATATGCATTATTTTTCTTTTGAGACAAGGTCTCACGTAGCCTTCAATCTCCCTACATAGAAAGGATGACCCTCCTTCTTCCACTTCCCAAATACAGAACCACAGGTGCCACCCCCCCACCCCCCACACACATACAGCTTATGCAATGCTGGGGATCAAACCCAAGACTTTGTGCAGGTTAGGTAAGCTCTCTGCCAACTAAACTATGTATGTATCCAGACCCATCATGCATCTCTCTGACAACCTAAGAAAGGGTCCAGAATGTTTTAGTTTCTACAAAGAATAAGCTCAGTTCTAGGATAAACTCAGTGCTCTAAGAACACTTAACCTTACCCCACTTATTCCTAGAATCTAAATATAACTATGCAAATTAAATATTAGTTATGCAAATAAACAGCTTGTTGGTAATTACTAATGTAATTTCTGTTATTTAGAATAAGTTGCTACATTTCCAACAAGTGTCTGTATTTTCAGGTTTCTTTTTATTCTAATCCAAAGCCAGTATTTTGACTACATAAATCCTATCAAATTACATTGATCACACTAAATATAATTTCCTTCATATAAAAGCTTAAAATATCCAGCACAGTCTTTGAGCTAAACAAAAGACTGATTTGCCGTTTTAATATGAGTGTCCTCATCAATTTGGTTTGTCTGACGACCAACAACTAAAATTCCCTGAATGCCACACACGCTGTCCAACCTATCTTCCCATGTAAGTACTACAGTTTTGTGCAGTCAGTAAAAAATTTAAGAGCCACGTGCTAAACTAAGCTCTAGTACCACTATTCCTCAAATGCAGCTTCTGCTGCTTCAGGGAAATGTCTAGACTTGAAGTCAGACCCACCTTCAGCTTCTTCTACCAGGCACCAGTTAGTTACACACCAGATACAAAAGACAAAAGTTCAAGTCACTTCCCTCACAGATCCTTAAAACCTACCTCTCCATGTTTAGAGTTTAAAACTGCAGTAATTGCATTTTTAAAACTGCTTAAGCACTGTTAAATACAAACCTTAATTTTCTTTTCTAAAAGGTTTGATGAAATTTTCTTAAATTCCCCTAACTTCCTTCAATTCTCATAAAATTGGAAACACGGCACAAAACCTCCAGCAAACTCTAAGAAAAGCAAAACAAAAAAACTAAAATAAGGGAGACTCTCATCCTTTCCCAAAATCAAATAAAAAAAATGTATCTATATTACTATATCCCAAGTGAAGGACAGTTTCAATTGTTTCAGTAAATTTACTCAGCCATGTTTCTCGATGGGTTTTCACCCAAGCACAGAACAGGTATTCTAAAAACACTTATAGTAAAGGCCAGAGCAAGAGTCCCCGGCAGTAACAGGGCCACTGTCAGACATGGAAGGGTAGTGGCCCTAATTAGCTAGGGCAAGAAAGAAGTATCAAAAGAAACATCCTTCATTTTCAAATACAGATCTCTGAGCAGGAACTCCAACACTGCTCTAGCAGGTTTGAAGTAATGGCATCAAGTCAACCCTGCTTTAAAACCACTTAACACTGCACCTGAATAAAACTTATCTAGTGTCCACTGGCGAGGAATTTCAGTGCAAACTTTTGGGACAGCAGTAAGGAAGGAAGGAAGGAAGAAAAGGTCTAAATTTAATTCTCTCCATGTTGAGCTTCAGCAACAAACTACTGCTTTAGAAGACATTGAAGTTTCCTCAAAAGCTTAAGCACAGAACACCCAATATTAAATTATAATGTAAGCCTACCTAACTCTGCTGTGAACAACCTTGACTTATTTAATAAACTTTCCTCCGTAAATAGAAAGAAAGTGATACTTCAAAGGAGAAAAGAAAAACTAAATAGTGGAAAACTTAAAATGTGATCAATCTTGTTTTCTTGAGTTCTTAAAATGTGATCAATCTTGTCATAAGAATTATTAAATAAAGTTATACATCAAAAACAGCTCCAGAGTAACACTCAAAACATTTTAAACAGTGCTAGGAATATTACATACTAATTTTAAACCAAGTAAAAAAATACATAAAATAACCACATCAAGGTTTAACACTTCAAACCTAACAGATAGCGCTGTAGAAAGATCACTTTGCCGATTGCTTGTTATAGCAATAGTTCATTAATCTGAAATATCCTTTATTCTGCTCCTGTGTCACAACTTTTCAAAAGCATTCCTTTCTTTTGTATTAAAAACAAAATCCTGAGCCGGGCAGTAGTGGCGCATGCCTTTAAACTCAGCACTCTCTGTGAGTTCAAAGCCAATCTGATCTACAGAGGTCCAGGACAGCCAGAGAAATCCTGTCTGGAAAAACAAAAAACCTAAATCCTGGTTACTAGTACCAAATTACTCAAATATCTTAATTTGACTTGAGTTCAGACCAGTCCTCACCAAACCAGTTCTAGCCAGCTGTACCATTTGTGAATGAAGACAACACAACACCGAAGTGCAAACGAGAGTCCTAGGTAATAGATTTTGTCAATTTGCAGGATGTGTGAAAGATTGGCCAAGAGAAGCCTCCAGGTTGAGAAGTCATTTGAAACTCAGAGGCTCATTCTCTTACCTGTAAAATGGGAATGATCCTAGTTCTCTCAGATGAGATTATACAGGAAAAACATTATGGTCAAAACTTCACAAACATGCCACTGCTGGGCTTCTGCTCCGACATGAGTAAGCCGAAGCAGTTTCATAATACAAGGCTACAGACACAGAATTAAGAAACCATTACCACTATTCAAAAATCACTACTTAAAAAAAAAAAAAAAAAAAACTTGCCTTTGATTGGGTTCTCTTTCCATTTCTCATGCTAAACTTCTCCTTCATTTCTTCTAAAATTATCTTCAGTTTTTTTTCCTCGGGTGTTCCTAGATATTTTTGGTTCACATGAAGGTAACAGTGCCACTTGGCTGATTCGAAGCCCCAGTGACAAGTTCTCTTGTCAGGTGACCGGTGAGAATGCATGACAAATGTCTGGGGTGCGAACATTCCACAGCACTCCAGACACTGGATACAGGGAGCATCAGGCTGAACATAGAACTGGGGTGCAAAGAGACCCTGACATTTGCCCAAGCATTCATGTTCTACTTCAAAGGCACTGCCAGTTTCCTTTAACTGGGCCAAAGAGTTTTTAGCAGGAAGTATGCTACCATTTTGAGGAAAGGTTCGCGGCCGCAGTAAGGCGTTGCAGAGTCTTTGTGCATCAGTCAACGTGATAAGCCCACAGGATGGGGCATTGAATGGAAGGATTCCTAGGACTTTTAAGATGTGAAGCTGGTCTGAAGTACAACGTGAACAATATATGTATAGCTCATCACACACTGTGTTTATTTGCTGGAGTGAAAATTCCCGGAGAACAGAATTTAAGACTTGGGGCAAACAGAGTCTCTTTTCTCCTCCAACTTGAAAACAAGAAATAGACTCCCCTTCCAAAACAGTCTGAGTGAGCTCTGTGGAGCTATCAGAAGGGATGAGAAGAGGGCCAGGAAGAACCTGAGGAGATGGAAGTGGCAGGAACACAGTCGGTGACATGCTTTCTTGGGAATAGCGAGCAGAAAATGCTGCTGGTCCACCCAAAGAGCTCTGACTACTCAAATGGAACTGTGCTAGTGTGTGTTTCAGACTGGGGTTTAAATTTAAAGTTTCAGGCATGGAAGTACAGTTTCGCTTGGCATGCTCTCCATCGGTCTCCACTGATGCATCTCCATAGTCATCCAAATGCTCCTTCTTCACCTTGGTTAGCGTTTTCCCATTGGCATGAATGTCTGTCATCATTTTCTTCACGGGAGGGCTGCCATCATCCTCCATTCCATTCAGTTTTTTATTTGAACCTTGAACTAAGGAGAAACTGGACTGTAGGTTTTCCATGACTACACTGATGTTTTAAATAATTAGTCTGCAATTGGCATGTTGTAAGCAGTTGCTAATATGAAGAGAAAAGAATAATGTATACAAAAATTATGACTCCCTAGAAAATATTTAGTTTCCAAAGATGAATTTCTTGCTCAATAAATTTGTGCAAATTGGTTTTGGTTTAGTTATACCTTAGGATATAACAGAAAATACTACAAAATTTCTCATCTTGCTTCTAATAAGTCATAAGCAGACTTCTGGGGAAAATCTGGCTTTCTTGATTTCTTCAGATATTTGTGTTATAAAATAAGGCTAATTTCTCAATTCAATTTGCCTAAAGTTGGTTGTAATGGCTGCATCTGCTGGTTTTGTCTTTGAAGGAAAGCATGCAGGAAAGTTCTGCCATTACTGTATCCTAAAACTACACCCAAACATGAGTTACAATGATGCAACGGATTTCATTTTTGCCAAGGGCACCAAAAAACAATGGGAGAGAGAGAAATAACTTCACTGAAAATGGTGGTCCTCTGCTCTGTGTTAATAAACTTAAGACTTGTCTACACCAGTAACAGCCTAACTCCACCTGAACTTCTACAATTAAAAAAAAAAATTCTGAAAAAAAAAAAACTGCCGGGTTATCTTCAGGGATTACAGTTCACTCTTCTTTTAATTGACCTGGAAGAAGAGAAAGGGTGGGGAAGAGTTACAACTGAATTTGCTCCAGAGGCCAAAGGGTCAATTTAAAACCAGTTTCTTAATCTTAAACTCAGTTCACTTTACCAAAGGTAACACTTGATTTTTTTTCCATCTAACACTAGTTATCTAAAAGAAACTTCATTTAAATTGGAAGCAGCCCAGAAGGTGGATAACAGGAGCATTAAATAATACCCCTCCAAATGAGGAAGAGTACAAATTTAGAATGCAAATGAACAAAACTCAGTACCAGAGGCTTTCCCAACTATACCATTTTAATTAAAAAGTAATCTTTTATCTCATTTTTAAAAAGCCTGTATTTTCAGTTCTCATAAAGAACCAGATACACGTTAATATAGCTACCATATGTAACTAAGTTAGTCTCAAAGTGGATTAATTCAGCTAGTCAACATAAACTACCTTCTGAAATGAAGGGGGAAAATTAAGCTTTCCCTTTAAAAGGTTACCGAATTTGCTTAATGAAAGCCAAAAGCTGTTAAGACTCCATGCCTGGAAATCTCCATCCTTGAGCAAGACTAATCCGGGACAAAAAAGCACAAGGCAGACAGACCTCACAAAGAATGCAAATGGAGGCAGAGTGGGGGGGGGGGGAAGAGTCTTCTTCCACTTCCCTCCGGGGAGAAAGACCCAACAGAAGCCGATAAACGAAAACCTTGGCTTTCTAAACTCCCAGCAATTTATGTTAACCCAAACCCAAAGGATTACGGCCGAAAGCCACCTAGCCGCCGTGCCGTGACTTTCGCCACTACAGGGACACCTCAGCCCAAGGCGAGCCAAGGAAAAGAGCAGGAGGCATGACCTAGCCCAGGGGCGCCCCCAACAGCCTGGCGCCCACACAGACACCCACCCATCTTCGACAGAAGAAGGAAGAACAGCAGGGGACTCCGGACGTCTGGTGAGGTGAGAGGGGGCAGAGGGAAGTAGAGGGAGGAGTCCTCCCAACCCCCACCCGAGACTGGGATCACCCCAAGTGCCCTCCCCACATCGCCCCACCGCGGGAGCCGCCGATGGAAATCCCCCACGCAGCCGGTCCGCGGGAAGTTCTCCGGGGTTACCTCGGCGCCCCGGGGCTGCGCCACCCCCTACACCTACCCCGAGCCGTGGCACCCAGGGGGGCGCGGGCAGGTTGGGCGCCAAGCCCGGAAGCCGGCAAGCTCGCGTCGCCGGACGCTCAGAGCTGAGGCCAGCCCGGGGCATCCCCGCCAAGCGCAGACGGCAGGGGGATGGCGGCGATGACCGGCGTCCAGGTCTCCCGTGTCCCGGCCTCTCGGGTCAAGTGCAGCGCTACCCCCTGCCAGCCGACCCGTCCCGGGACCCGCGAGGCCTGTACCCCCGTGGGACCCCCGCCGCGCGCCCCGTGCCCGCGACCCCGCCCGGGACCCCACGCATCCCAGACGCCACACTCCGGCCCTCCGCGCCCCGGGAAACTCCACGGGGTCTGTGTCCTCCCCATCACCCCCGCCGCCCCTCAGCGTCCCCAGAGGCCGCACGCTCCTCATGTCCCCTCGCGACCTGCGGCCGCACCTGTGCCCGCCGTCGCCGCCGCTCGTCCGCCGCCTTCGCTGTGCCGGCGCCGCTCCGAACCCCACACACATCGCTACACACAGCCTCTGACGTCACCCGGCCCTCGGCCCGCCCACGTCACTGCGGAGACACGGCTTCCCGCAGACGCCGCCGCCGACTCCGGCCGCCCGGGGGACAGCGAGGGCGGCGGGCGGAGGAGGGGAGGGAACGAAGCCAGCGGCGCCGCGCGGCCCCGCGCCAGCCAGTCCCTCGGGCGCGCGCGTCGTCTGGCCTATTGTGGCTCCTCGCGGACTGCGCGCTCACGTCTCTCCATCCCCCCCCGGGGCGCGCGCCTGGCGCCTCCGCCGCGCACGCGCGTGCGCCTGCTCCTCCCGCCCCATCCCCCGCGCGTGCCCCGCGCTGCTGGCCCGGCGCGCCGTCTGGGCGGCTGGCGCACGGCGCTGTCTGCGGTGCCCGGCGCAGACAGGATGTTCCCTCTGCCCCACCCCCGCCGCACTCCTTCCTTCCTCGAGTCGCCCAGCCGGCTGTCTGGGGCCGCCCCCGTCACGCCCGCTGCCGTGTGGAGACGGGCCAGACCCGGGGGCGCCCTGGCCGCTGGGCCGCCGCGCGGCGGGCGGGGAAGAGGGGGCAGGGCGCGGCGGTCTGCACTGTGCGCGACCCCGGCAGCTGGCGGCGCCCAGGGTCAGGCTCGGCCACCCTCCCAACCCCCCCTCCAGGCCGCAGCTGGCCGCCCGGCCCCGCCCCGGAGGTGGCCTGCGGGCGGCTCCCCGCCGCGACCCCTGGGGTGAGCCGGCCGCGCAGACGCCCCCGCCCGGAGCCGGCGACCGCCGCGGCCGCCTTGCCAGCTGCCGGCGCTGAGCCCCGCCTGGCCGCGTTGGGGTGGCCTCGCCCGGTCTTCTGGCGGCCGCCATCGTCGGGGACGCCTCTGTTTCCGCACCGCCGGGACAGACCTGACTGCCCCAGCTGCTCTAGCTCTCCACAGTGACCCGTTCTAATTCACTAAGCGCATCGTTTGGGGTTTTCAGGTTTTTCTTTTTCTTTTCCAGAGACGATAGGAGGAGGAGAAAGATTAACCACTTTAGAGCTTTCGGCTGCCACCTCGGGCGGGAGGGCGGGCGGGCGGCAAGGGGCGGGTGGGGGGACTTCCTAGCCAATGTACCCAGGGTAGTCAGTTCGAATATTCGACTCTGAAGCTGGGCCGTCACATTTCGAAACACCAAGAAATCCCCTTTTCTCCACCCCACCGCAGGATCAGGAACTGAAATAGCGCTGCGAGTAGCACTGCGCAGACTTAGGGAACTCAAGCTTCGGCGGCCGCGCTCCCCCCCCCTTTTTTTTCTTTCCTTTTTTTTTTTCCGTCCAGTTTTTTATTTTTACCGCTTCGGGGTTACTCATGTTTGGGTCCACATTTGCAGCTGTCCAATTGGGAGTACTTTGGGGCTCAAAGATTTTTCTCCCATCTTCCCACACACACACACACACACAATAAGTCTAACAATCACCGCCCCCGCCCCAGCTCCTGTCGGCCCCCATCTCCGTGCTCTCTCAGGTCATGCCCCTCTCCCACCTCCTACCCTCCGCTCCTTGACTGCTTGCCTGTGTGAACATGAATAATTCCACAGCACTTCCCATCTGTTATTGCCATAGAGACAGAAGCTCAGCAAAGATAATGATGTTCTGTGCAGAGCCAGTGGGGGGAGAGCAGCATCTGCGAGTCTAGGAGAATAGATGTCCTAACCGCCAGAATATTCAGAGATCTGCCTGAAGAGCCGAGGTGAAAGCCAGGACAGTCCTGAGACTAAGCATCTGGTCACCTTGCACCTGGCTCTGTATCTAGCCAGAAGAAACAAACTTAGAAAACAAGCTAACAGAGAGAGAGAGAGAGAGTTAAGCGATTCTGAAACTTCAATTAACGCTAAGTATTTAGTAGTCCTCTTACCACCCATAAAAGTTATTACTTGCTACCATGGCCAAAGGCCTAAGAAACAAAATTAATTGGACAATAGATAGACTTTTTAGAAAAATCAAATACATTTTCCTTCTGTTCTGCTCTCTCCAGGAATCTGTTTTTGAGGAAAGAGTCTTTTGTGTCTGATTTTAGGTATATAACAGTTGAGAAACTAGTCACAGCTGTGTGGCTAGAACCAACCAAAACCAAGCTTTGGGGGCATTTGCAACACGATTCTTCAATTACAAAATAAAATTCACTTTACCCTTGAATTCCCAGCTTGGAATATAAATGAACCTAAGCAGAGCCACTCTGAATAACTCTTCAGCAGACGGGTAGGCTTTTTCTAAACCACATCTTTTAAGACTATTTTAGGATTTTCAGAATTATCAATAAAATGTACAAATGTAAAATTAGGGCTATGGATGCAGCCTAATTGATAGAGTGCTTGCCTGGCACACATCTTGGGTTGAACCGTAGCACTGCACACACAGTATTCCCAGCACTCAGGAGGGAGAGGCAAGAGGATCAGAAGTTCAAAGTCATCCTCTGCTACATAGAAAGAGGCTAGCCTACCTGCACTACAAAGAGACTATATCTTATCTCAAAAGAATATTTTACTTAGAGACACTGAAAACATACGATGATGGTTCATTATTCCAAAAACAGATCTGGACAGAGAAAATACAGGCCTTGTGGGAAAATCATGGGGGTTGAGGAGAGAGCTTGTTTATGTAGTGTATGAGCTCAAGGCCCTGCATTTGGTTTCCCAGGTACCTACATAAAACCTAGGCACAGGAGTGCTCATCTGTAACCCCAGCACTGAGGAAAGACAGAGATAGGCAGAACCCTGGAGCTCAGCCACCCAGCCTAACTGGATCCATTAGCTCCAGGCTCAGGAGGAAATCCTGTCTGAAAAAGCAAGGTGGAAGGGTAGAAAGATGGCCCATCGGCGCCATCTTGTTCTTACAAAGGCCCTGAGTTTAGTTCTCAGCACCTACGGCACCCACACAGTGTCTCACAGTGGTCTATAACTCTGGCTCCAGGCCATCACATGACCTCTTCTGTCCTGGAGCACCTGGTATACATGTAATACACATACATCCATACAGACAAAACTCCCCTAAAATAAAATAAGGTAGAAAATAAAGCAGATGTCTTAGTCACCGTTCTGTTGCTGTCAAGAGACACCATGACCAAGGCAACTCTTACAAAAGAAAGCATTTAATTGTGGACTTGCTTATAGTTTCAGAGTCTTAGTTCATTGTCATCATGGTGGGAAGGAGGCATGATGGCAGGCATGGTAGGTCTTGTGCCCGGAGAAGCAGTTGAGAGCTACCTCCTGATCTGCAGGCAGAGTGGGGATTACCTGGCTTGGATCTTTGAAACATCAAAGCCTACCCCCAGTGACACACTTCCTGTAACAAGGCCACACCTACTAATCCTTCCAATAATTTCAAACTGTCTGGTCCCTGGTGAGTAAGCATTCAAATATATGAGGGCCATTCTTATTCAAACCATCACTGAAAGGATACCCATTGTCAATCCCCAGCCTCCACAATGCAGGTGTACACACATGCACCTGCACACAGGGAACATGTCCACACAAAAGAAAAAAATAAGTATCGGCCTGGAGGGATAGCTCAGCCGTTAAAGGCTCACAACCAAAAATATAAGTGTTTGGTTTCCAGCACCCACGGCTGTCCCTCTAGGTACCAATAAAAGAAAAAAGAAAAAAAAGTATCATGAGGTACTGAGCATTATGGTTACATGTATTGGTAGTCTTCATCAGTGTTGAAAAACTAAGTGATGGCCAATAAATAACATCAGCTAGATTACACTAACCTTCATGGCTGCCAGCTGGAGCTGAGCAGTGTTCTAAGAATTCCAAGTGATGGAGAGGGGCCTTGCCCAGTGTTGGGTTCTCCCCCATTAGATAGTACAGAAAAGATCCCAAAGGCTTGGGACTTGACACCTTAGAATACCTTCATCAGTAGTTGTGGCTGCCTGGTGCTGGTGGACACCAAGAGTCTAGAAGCTACAAATGTGGAAGCAAATTCTGTCCTGTTGTATGGCAAACACAGATTAGGGTTTCAAGGGTGAGGTTGGGAACCCTGAGGAAGGTACCTACAAGGCTTAAAGCTGGGTAGGAGATGACCAAGTGACAAAAGAAAGGACAGGCCTCCAAGTATGTATGTATGTATGTATGAGAAATATACACAAGACACTGTCATCCTTTCACGTAGTCTTGCTTCTAATGCAACTAACTATATACACAGCAGACAGCAGGATGGCTTCGGACAGAAAGCTTCCACCTACTCCAGAAAAGGTCATTGAGTAGATGAGGTGATGCAAGGGAACCAGTGAGAACAACAGCCTCATCTGGTCACTGTGATGTTAGCTATCACTAGACAGTGGAGGGAAAGGCCCATGATAAGCTGCAAGCTGGCCACGAAAGTAAGGGGAAGAGCGTAGTTGGCTAAGCAGCTAGCAGACCCATCAAGGACACCTGCAATGTCAGACAAGCAATGCCTGTCAGAACTAATGCCCAGGAGTCAAGGTCAACAGTAAGTCAGAGACGGACAGAAGAGGGCCTCAAATTGTCACCACTCCCTACCTGAGCACATATGTTTGTCCGTGGTCATCTCTCAGGCTGGCTCAGCTTAGGTATGCTCAGAGCATTAACCAATCTGGATGGAAATTGTCTAGTTTGTACCATGAGAAGAAAAAAGCAAACAGGAAAGCGCGCGCGTGCGCTAGAGAAAGAGAGAGAGACAGAGAGAAACAAAGAAAGAAAGAAAGAAAGAAAGAAAGAAAGAAAGAAAGAAAGAAAGAAAGAAAGAAAAGCAAGTGTGCACCCCTAGACAGACATCTCAATGGGTTTCCCTTCATTGCATCCCCTTAGAGTTAATGTAATCTTTCTTGGGTGGCCTTTTCAGCTGTGCTTGCTACCCAGAGCTCTGCTCTCTGCAATCTTTCTTCTTTAAGCTTCTCTCTATAATACTACCTTGTAAACTTGCTCTTCTTACTTTCTGTGAATTTCATTCTTTGACTTTGGGAGACCAGGACTCAAGTAAGTTTTGTGTGACCCTGAGCATTCCAGGACTCTTCACACCTGAGTAGTGCTCACCTGAAGCAGAACATCTCCTTCACACTTGAAGACAGCCCTTCTCCCTGCTTCATTATGACCTACTAGTTTGGGGTAAATACTTCCCCTTTGTCTTAATTTACTGATTCTTGCTTTTCTTGGCCTTTTAGCTGAGATAAAGATGCTGCTCTTTATCGATGCTATAGATGAGGCTCTCAGTCCAAAGGTGCTCTTCACTGAAACTTCTAGAATCTGGTGTTCAAGAACAAAAATAAGGATTAGGACACACATGGGTATTGATAGAAATGGAAACAGTATTAAGTAAGAGAAAAGCACTCCCCAGAATGGAAGTGGGCTAGAGAAGAAGAAAACATCTTTCTAGGTCATTTGCATATATAGCACCTGCCTTCTCCAGATCCCAGGGGCTCTTGAATACCCTGTTATACAGAGCTAGAGATTGTGCTTTCCAGCCCTACTCTGTCATTCTTACATAATGATCTTGTTTCCTCCCCCCTCCCCCACTCTCCCACCACATTGATAATGACCTAGTAATAATAGGTAAAAGGAATATGAAGGTGAGAAAGGGTAGGGAAGAGTATGACATAAGTCATTTTTGTTTTTATAATGGTGGGGGAAGAGAAGTCAAATGTTAAAAACTGTAAACAATGATTTGTCTTTTAGAAATATACCTTCTAGTGCTGGGCAGTGGTGGTGCACAGCTTTGACCCCAGCACTCAGGAGTCAGAGTTCAAGGCCAGCCTTGTCTACTTCTACAGGCCAGCATAATCTACAGAGAAAGTTCCAGGACAGCCACGGCTACACCTGTCTAGAAGAAAATTGTATGTGTATGTGTGTTTGTACCTCTGCTCTTTTGCAAAGAGAAGTCAACTGTAGCCTCGAATCCTTCTTCCTTGCTCCCCAACAACAGCATATTCCATTGAAAAACTTGTTCTCAGCAGCGCCAGTCAGTGCTATAGGTCCTCCACCTTGCTCCCTTCCACCTCGTTGATTTTTCCTGTAGCTTTTCATTTACCTATGTGTCAGGACGATTTGTGAGAATGGTGCACGTTGCCTTCTGCAACAGCATCCCTCCCTTCCCATCCTTTTCCTTGTACAAGCCTCTCTTCCATATTTGCTCAGTGTTGCTGTCCTCAGCAGTGAGAAGTTCTTTCCATCACTGCCCAGGCTTTCTTCCCTGCATGGCCTCTTCCTATCTGCCAAGTCAGTACTGGATTAACAAGGCCCCAGTTCTTACTTTCATGCCTTAAAAACAAAAAAAAAAAAATGATGAAAAAGTTAGCCTCTTCTCGCTTCCCCATACCCCGGTTTTAACTAAACATCATAAAACTAGAATGGAAAGAAGAGAAGACAGACAGGGAATACCCAAAAAGAGAAAGTCTTACTAGATATTGGACTGTTTGATTTTTTTATATTTATTACTTTATGTGTATGAGTGTTTTGCCTGCATGTGTATCTGTGCATCACTTTCAAGCCTGCCTCATGAGGAAGCCAGAAGACGGCATCGGTGCCCTGGAACTGGATTCACAAATGGTAGGAAGCAACCTACTGGTGCTTGGGATCAAATTCAGGTTCTCTGAGAAAGAACAGCAAGCGCTCTTGACTACTTCTTCATTGTCCCAGGGCTCACTGCTTAGGCAAGGCTGACTGAGGGACCCTGAGGCCTCTACCTCCCCAGTGCAAGGATCACAGGAACACATCACCACAGCAGTGTTTTGGGGTTTTGTTGTTGCTGTTTGTTTGTTTTGTTTTTAGGTGGGTTCTGGAGATCAAATTCGGATCTTCATGTTTGTAGGGAAAGCACTTCACCATCCTAAGTATTTTTAGTCCTGAGGATAAATCAAACATTTACCCATGATTTTTTTTTAATCTGAACAAGAGGGGGATCTTCAATGGCCCTATGACATTGCCATATCACAATACCCCACTCATAGGTTAAGAGATGTTTTCTAATTAATGGAGCTGGATTCAATAAGTAGCTCAAAATGCTTCACATATTCTTTTAGATATGCACTTGTAGTTTGCTCCTAGTTGAAGGAGTTTAGGTCATCGCCTGGAAACTCGTCCCTCCTGGGTAGCAGAACAGGAGTTAGAACCATAGGCACTTGACCAACACCAGGGCAGCTTCTGTTTCTCATTCCCTCTCTTCTTGGTGGAATTCAAATAAGTGATAAGGACTTATTCATAATAGGCAAAAAGACAAATATTGAAACTCAGGTTTTCTATTGCTGTAAAGAGACACCATGACTACAGAAACTCTTATAAAGGAAAACATTTAATTGGGGCTGGCTTACAGTTCCGAGGTTTAGTCCACTATTGTCATGGCAGGTGGCATGGCAGTGTGTGGACAGACATGGTGTCTGGGGAAGGAGATGAGAGTTCTGCATCTTGATCTGCAGGCAGCAAAAGCAACTGTGCGCCACACTGAGTGTAACTTGAGCACAGGGGACCTCAAAGTCCACCCCACAGTGGCACATGTCCTCCAACAAAGCCACACCTCCCAATAGTGCCACTTCCTCTGGGGCCATTTTCTTTCAAACCACCACGACAGCCCTCAGTGATACATATTCTTATTACTTACAATGCACGTCTTTGTGTTTATTTTCACATTTTTTTCTAGCTGTGTAGAATGTTCACTGGGATTTATTTGAAGGGCTAAGTTAATCTAGGTGTGTGATATTTTATTTGAAAGTTTTTACAGTAAAGTGATTTTCATTAAAAATTAAAATGGGAGCTGGAGTGATGATTAAGAGCATCAGCTGTTCTTCCAGAGGACCTGGGTTCAATTCCCAGCAATCACATGGCAGCTTACAACTGCTTGTAACTCCAGGATCCAACACCCTCACATACATTCAGGCAAAAAACAAACAACATGCACATAAAACAAAAGTTAAATAAATAATTTTTTAAAAATTTAAAGTTAAAAATTTTGACATTGTCTCCCTGTGGTACCCCAGCTGGAAGGCAACTTGCTATGCAGATCAGGCTGGCCTGGAACTTAAAATAACCCTTCTGCCTCTGCCTCCCAAGAACTGGAATTACAAGTGTCGACCACTCTGCCTGACTTCCTAATGCTTTGCGGGTGTTTTGTTTTGTTTTGAAAGAAATCCATCTTTGCATTTCCATTCGTTGCTGACATATTACAACTTAAAGTTTAAGAAACCATAAATTAAAAAAGTAATATTGTTAACACATATATGGTGTTTCCTTCTGCTAAGTTCTATTCTGAGCACTTCACGAATGTAACGACTTTAATTGCTATGACAATCCTATGGATCTGCAGCTGTTATTATCTTTTCTACAGATCAGGACATTGGCAAAAGTTGTACTCAAACTCCTGCAGTTTGATACATTTTTTTAAATTTAATTTATTTTACACCCTGGCCACAGTTTTCCCCCCACACTCTTCCCCCATACTCCCTCACACCCCCTCATGCCTCTCCACCGACCCCCATAATCCACTCCTCTGTTTCTGCTTAGAAGGGGAAAAGGGTAAGTTTCCCATGGGTGTCAACAAAGCATGGCATGTCAAGTTGCAGTAAGACTAAGCTCCTCCCCTTGTTCTAAGGCAGGGCAAGGCAATCCAGTATGAGGAATAGGCTCCTCCCCTTGTACTAAGGCTGGGCAAGGCAATCTAGTATGAGGAATAGGGTCCCCAAAACCAGCCAAAGCATCAGGGACAGCAAGTAGACCATAACTGTCACATATATGTTAAGGGCCTAGATCAGCCCCAGGCAGGCTCCCTGGTTGTTGGTTCAGACTCTGTGAGCACCTATGAACCAGATTAGTTGATTCTGTGGGTTTTCTTGTGATTTTCTTGACTTCTTTGGCCTCAAGGAGTCCTTCCTCCCTCTCTTCTGCAGGATTCCCCGAGTTCAGCACCCCCATATTTGACTGTGGGCCTCTGTGGGCTCTATGGGTCTCTGTGGGTCCCCGTAGATCTCTGTGGTACCTGCAGTTTGATAGATTCTCTCCCCATGAATATGAGAATGGTTTATCCTTTCTTCTAAAATCTGAATTATAGGCAGGATAAATTTGTTGATATTTTTAAAAATAATACAGAGTTGGCAAGATGACTCAGGGGATAAAGACACTTTCCATATTAGAAAACTCCATCCTTAGTGAGATATCCCAAACCCAAAAAGATGAGTATGGTATGTACTCACTCATTAGTGGACCCTAGCCATTAACAAAGGACATTAAGTAAGCTTATAGCTCACAAGCCTAGAGAAACCAAATAGCATGGTGAACCCAAAGAAAAACATATATATAGATCCTCCTGGAAGTCGGAAGCAAACAAGATCGCCAGACAAAAGTTGGAAGCACGGGTGTGGGGAT
>JAQHUG010000192.1:168269-233787 GCA_028555095.1 Dicrostonyx torquatus | reverse complement strand
GTGGCAAGAACTTTACCCACTGAACCGGCTCCCCAGACCTTGCTTTTGAAATCATAGTGGGCACCTTTGTTGGGAATATTTGATTCAT
This sequence comes from Dicrostonyx torquatus, assembly GCA_028555095.1. Lineage (NCBI taxonomy): Eukaryota > Metazoa > Chordata > Mammalia > Rodentia > Cricetidae > Dicrostonyx > Dicrostonyx torquatus. The sequence goes on along the minus strand of JAQHUG010000192.1, from coordinate 233,699 downwards.
CGAGGATGTCCTGAAGAAAGGCCAGCCACTCATCCAGGCTGGAGTCTTTTCTTAGACCATGGAAGAAGTTCATACACAAAGCAGAGAGAGCTCCCACCTGAAGAGGATCCTGTCTGGGGAGGGGTTTCTAAAGAAGAGCTGTGTGTATTTGTTGGTTGAGAGTCCTCGGTATTCCCTTCATAAGGGCTTGTGGGAATGTTTTTTGTGTGTGTACGGGAGGGGGGGTGGGGGGGCAGTTACTTTGTTTCTGTCCTACAGGTCTAAATGATTGAGATTAAGCATTTTTCTCCAAAGTTCCTAAACTCTATTGTTCCTTTCATAGACCATTTCCCAGCAACAGTTAGATGTTGTTTCTATCCAGGATTGGTTGTATTTCCTAAAGATAAGTTTTCCATTGCTCATTTCATCCACAAAGAGGAAAGAGGAAAGGGAGGCAGGGGAGAGAAGTCCAAGGCAGAAGGAAAAGACTGGAAATGGTAGCTAATATATTATTTGTTGGTCCCTCTTACATGGATATGTAAGGACAACGTCCACCTTGTAAACACTAAGATCATTTTCGGGGCTAGGGGGTGGGGATCTCTCAAGAATGTCAAAGGAAGACTTGTAGCATAAGAGTCTCAGAAACAATCAAGACAATGTGTTACTACGATAATCTGGTCAAAGTCACTTCAGGGTGGGGGATAATAAAGAGACTTGTAACTGGAACCAACCGGAAAGTCTGCAGGCTCTCAGTGGCCTAGTGCAAACTGTTTGGCTTCAGTTATATGTGGTATTGGACCTGAATTCTGTCTGTGTCCTGACATTTAAACCACCAAAGACTCTGATTGGGTCCAAATGTAACTCGCTATATCAGACCATTGCTGTGTCAGACTCCTAGACTCTGGTTGACCTCTTGCCTAACCTGTTGGAATAGCATGACAAGCCCTTCAGTGCAGAGCCGAGGGTGTGGGTCAGCAATGCAGCATTGGCCATTGGTTAAACCTGTGCAAAGCCCTGGTTTTGACCCCAGAAAGGCAAGAAAACGTTTTTTAAATGGAGTTTCTCTGGGGGCGATACACTGGACTCGTCCATTTACTGTGAAGGAATGAGACAGAAAAAAAATTCCTTTAATTTAAACCTTTAGGCTGCCTTGCAGCGCCAGGGTTCCGTTCTCAGCTCTGTGCCATCTCAGACTGACCACTCTGAGCATCAAGACCCTGGGTAAAAAGGGGGAAATGTGTGGAGGCTTTTTAAGTTGCTTTGTGTAATTCTTCAGGTTGCTATGGTATAAAAATCTGCCAGAGAAAATTCTCCAAAACCACGTCCTCCATGGGACTTGGTCCAATTCCTTTACATAATAGTCTAGAGAAGATATTTAGCCAGGCCGCAGCACTCAGGAGGCAGAGGCAGGCGGATCTCTGTGAGTTTGAGGCCAGTGTGGTCTACAGAGTGAGTTCCAGGACAGGCTCCAAAGCTATGGAGAAACCTTGTCTCAAACACCCCCCCCCCCAAAAAAAACATTTAGTCTTGATAATACAAAATTTGATATAGTCAGTCTCTCTGCAAATCCAACACATAAACAATATTTCCTATCAGGTAAAATCCTAAAATCCTAATTTGTTTGCAGTGGTTTCACCCCACATTCTGTTATTTATCTAGGATTTTTTGGAGGTCTCGGGGTTGCTTTCTAGTTTTGTTTTGTTTTTTTTTTTTTTTTGTTTTTTTTTTTCATGTGTGATAGGCAGAGGACTGCTTGCTGGAGAAGTTCTCTCCTTCCACCATGTAGATTTGAGGGATCGAATTCGGGTCAGGCTTCCCAGCAGGCACTTTTACCTGCTGAGCAGGCTTACAGGCCCAGAATTGTCTTAAATGAAATGAAAACCAATCAGCCCTAGGTGTGAAGAAGTAGGGTTCCAGCCTCTTTCTTCCATTTTAGCTCTTGCCCTTTGCTCCCATTCAGAAACCAGGGAGGCCTTCTGTGACCCAGAAATCTAGGTCGGCTGCCCTTTGCCTGTGTCTAAGAGATGCCCTTTAGAACCAACCGATGTGGTCAGAGGTCATCAGTCCCGACTGGGAAGCCCTGCTCTCTCCACCAGGAGAAATTTCCTGTGCTGGAAGACAACCTAGGTGCACAGATCCTTATCACAGCTAATTCCTGGTAGAGCATTTCCTGCCCATTCTTACTCTGTGCTTTGATAAGTGTGCTAATTTTTTTATTCCACCTTGACTGAGCACTGGAGTTTTCTAGGGCCTATCAAAGCGATGAATGTGCTCAACAGCTGTGCCTCCAAGAAAAATATGGATTTAATTCAAGAATAACTTTCTGTGTAAGCAGGGATCATGAATTTGGCCAGAAGACATAGCCTGGGGTGGTGCTGTCTCCAGTCTGTTGCTGCCTTTCTTGTTCCTCCTCCTCCTTTTCTTCTTTGTCTCCATTTCCCCACCCCCTCACCCCCACCTCTCCTCCCACTTTCTTCTTCCTCCATTAAACCTGAAAGCTTTCACACAGAGGTTGCTCTTTGATTTGCCCTGGCCCCACCAATCCCTGTCACTGGCTCAGGAAGACATTTTCATACCCAGCAATAGTACCAACCACAATAACCAACTACCCTGGGTCTTCTTGGCTCTGCAGACCTAGGCTGAGCTTCTGTTTCTTCAGGCCAACTGAACAAACTGCCAGATCAAGAGAGGCCTGGGCACCCATGACAGCTTGCCAGTTTTGTAACCTGGTGGGACCCCAGTGCCAGGCCACACGAACGTCTCTGTACGCTGTCTATAGACAGCCTAAACACATGCAAAATGCCAATGCTGCTTTCAGTGGTGAACAAGGATTCAGTAATATCTTCATGTCTCTTGTCAGTGCTCAGTTTTTTAGCTGGCTCCTGAAGACTTACGTGTTTGTGTGTTCAAAACAAGCACATACACTGCCCGTGCATGTGTTTCTTGAGGCTCTTTATCTGTCTGCCTACCTTGTTTTCCTTACAGTTCACGTATTGAAGGAACTGTTGTCCCACAGAAGTTCCTACATTCTGAGTCTGGATAGTTCTGCAGGCTGCATCTTTATGCTCTCAGGTGCCATGTTCTGGTCCCTCTTATTTTCCAGAATAGTGATAGTCAAAGTTTAGAGACTTGTGCTCGTGGGTCCAGCTCAGCTGGCCAACTGCTTGCTCACATTCGCCAGCTCTTGGTTCTGTTCTCATCACCACAAACACTGGACGTGGTGGTAACATGCTAATCCCGGCAATTGGAAGGTGGAGGCGGTAAGATCAGAAGTACAAGGTCCATCTCAGCTCCACAGTGATTTTGATGCCAGCATGGCATATGTAAGACCCTGTTTCCAGAAAAGGCTAGAAACTTTGTCAGGTTGCACACAACGTGAGGAGAAAGAATATTTAACCCCAGTGTGTTTGCTTTCCTGTGGGTTACAAAGACACACAGTGGCTCCTCCTCTCTGCTTTGTACTATTAAGAATGATCAGTGTGCTCAGGTGTGGTCAGCCTGAGTCCATTATAAAATTCCCTGTTAGAGCCCAGTAGTGATGGCACATGCCTTTTATCCCAGCACTCGGGAGGCAGAGACAGGATCTCTGTGAGTTCGAGGTCAGCCTGGTCTATAGAATGAGTTCCAAGACAGGCTCCAAAACTATAGAGAAATCCTGTCCTGAAACACACCCCTCCAAAAATAGAAAAAACAAAATACAAACAACGAAAGTTCCCTGTTGGTTTTCAACAGCCACTGATGAGCATAATCTGGGCCCAGTGATGTTTTCCCCAGGGTAACAACATCGCTGTTCCTTCTTCACTGACTAACTAGAATTAATTTTTTTTAAAGTATGCTTCCTTATCATTTATTGGTTGCCATAAAATATAATTGTTCTTGTTTCAGGACAGGCATTCTGCTTGACTATCTCCTCTTGTTTATGGGTTTTCAAAGTCTCCGAGCCTCCACGAATGACAAAGCATTTTTAATTTGTTTTTTTAAATATTTATTTATTTATTTATTATGTATACAATATTCTGTCTGTGTGTATATCTGCAGGCCAGAAGAGGGCACCAGATCTCATCACAGATGGTTGTGAGCCACCATGTGGTTGCTGGGAATTGAACTCAGGACCTTTGGAAGAGCAGGCAATGCTCCTAACCACTGAGCCATCTCTCCAGCCCCTAATTTGGGTTTTTGTTGTTGTAGTTGATGTGGGTTTTGTTTGTTTGTATGTTTTGTTTCGGACAGTTTAGGGCTTTCGTTTTTATTTCATGTGTGTGTGTGTGTGTGTGTGTGTGTGTCTGTGTGTGTGTGTGTGTGTGTGTGTGAGGGGGGACAGTGCACATGTAGGGGTCAGACAACTTAGTGGGAGTTAGTTCTGCTCTTCTGTCATGTGGGTTCTGGGGCGCAAGCTCAGATCATCACCCTCCTTTACCTCTGACCTACCTTAGAGACCCTGTTTTAGGGCCTTCCCTCCTCAGTGAAACTTCTCTCATACAGGCGCAGAGGTTTATCTCCTCTGTGATTCTAAGTCCAGTCAAGCTAACAATCAATACTAATCGTCATAAGTACCCTCAAAGCTTAGCACTGCCCCCCCCCGCCTGCCCCCCAACACGTCTCACCAGAAAGCTTTGCTGCCCTGGCTGCTCTGAAGAATGAGGCAAGCAGATTCTGAGTTCTAGACCAGTCTGTCTGATTTACATAATGAGACCTTGTCGGTAGAGGGAAGGCAAATGGGAAAGAGGGGTGGAAGATGAGGAAGGGTGGGAGAGATAGAAGGGAAAGTGGAAGGGAAGAAGTAGGAAGGGAGCCTTGTCACCCTGGGGACCCCATATGGACTCCTGTCTCTCCTCAGATAGACGTGTCCTTTCCTCCTTGGGCTCCAGTCACTTTTTTTTTTTCAGCACCTCCTCCATCCTACAACCCCTCACCACCACCACTTCAGAGACACTCAGAGCAAGCCATCTCTCATTGAAGTTTCTGAGACCCAGAGCTCACATCTTACTACAAGGAAATGGGAAAAGGCTCCAAGAGCAGCATGATCCTACCACTGTCCTCATCCCTCCCAAATAGCAATCTCCCGATTCTTTGCAGTTCCATATTACACAGAGTGTCTTCATAGAGCAGCGTGCCTGGGTGGTACCTGCTCCCAGGACAACAGAGTGCAGCAGAGGGAACTGGGAACTCCAGTTGCCTTCTTACTGTGTTAGCATCTATAACTCTGGCTTCAGTTGTACTTGTTGATCTATATGCTGTTATAGCCACTTTCATAACATTCATTTATTTCCTGGGGGGAGGGAATGCCATGTGCAGCCCAGAGGTGTACATGAAGACCCTGGGAGTGATCTGTGCACAGCCTAGGGGTACATGAGGATCCTGGGGTGCTCTGTGCACAGCCCAGGGGTGTATGTGTAGTAGACTCTGGGGCAGATAGGGAGAGATAAGGTCTGTCATATATTTCCTCTCATTCTTTCTTGTTTTAGATCACAGGATTTCTAATATGCATAAAATATTTTACAAACATAAAACTGTATATCTGGGAGGGCATTTTCAGACTTTTAAAAGTAATAATCAGAGCTATTTGAAGGACATTACTAGTCAGCAAAAGCATTAGTTACCAATGTGAACTTCTCTACAGCCATAACTGTAAAATTTAAAGTACATGAAGAATACACTTAGAAGTATGTACTTAAATTTAGTCTTTACTTTTGTTTCCACGCGTGTGTGTTTTCATGTTCCTGTGCATGTGTGTGATGCATGTTGAGGCTGGAGGGCAACTTCAAATGTCATCCCCACGGAAATGTCCACCTTGGGCTTGGAGATAGGATCGCTCCTTGTCCTGGAGCTTCCCTGTGAGGCTAAACTGGCTGGCTCGCTAGCCCCCGGGACCTGCCTGTCTGTCTCCCCAGTGGTTTACAGATATAGGTGACAGTGCTCTGGGGATTGAACTTGGCTCTTGACCATTCATGGAACTACTTTATGGATGAAGCTCTCCCCCACCCTCTTATTTGGTTTCCCTTTAGCAACTATGCCATGATCTCCCATGAAAATCAACATCGGACAAACATGGCCAGTATTTTATTTCTTTGCTAACAGAACCCCCCCCAAATTGATGAACTTGAGATATGAAATATGAACACTGTATCTTAAACATGCTCTTATTGGTTAACCACTTCCCTTAGTGCAAAGTCTGCTATGTTCCAGTCCCTCTCCGGCCACTGTGCTGTACTGATCCCTGGAAGTGCATCTTTAAAGAAAGGGCCAGAGAAGCCTGTGCAGTCAGATGCAAGGGAGCTCGCTGTGCCCTCCTCTGTCTTCTGGCCTTCTAGGAGAACAAAAACTGAAGGTTATCCCTGTGGTCCTTCTCATACCTCTCTCCTGCACCCTGTCTGGTTTCCCAGCATGACTTTTCTCTTGGGTTTCTCCACATGAAGTCTATCTGTAGTCGATTAATTAAACTTTGCATTGATTTGGCACTTTTAAATGGGTTGTATCCTTGAAGCCTCTCACATGATTTGGTAGGACATTTCCCTCTTGCAAATGTGATGTTTGGACTCATCCCGGTCCTCTGAGGCATCTCCACGCAGGTAATATCCCACCCCACACATACACACACCTTGACCTCAAATATAGCTCCCTGAGTTTCCCCTAAAGACCCTCCAGCAAGAAGGAGAATGGAGCCCCGCTGCCTTAGGCAGTGTTGCTTTACCCGTGCACTGCTTTACACTGGCTGGCTTGCTTATGGATTTTCATTTTTGCATCCTGCTAAGTACCTTGAAGCAGTATCGTTCCTCTTAATTAGTTCATGTTTGTAAGGCACCTCCCCGATCACAGTACTGTGTCAGGAGTAAGTGGGAACAAGTGGGAACCCTCACACCACCCTTGTCCTTTATCCACACGGATACAGCACAGATCTTGAGAGATGCAGGTTTGGAGGAAAACTGCAGCGTTCCCCCAGTGGGCTGCTGACACTCACGTCCTTGAGGATGGAGAGTGGAGGTTAAGGTGGCTTTCTAAGCCTGGTGAGGCAGGGAGTGAGACAAGAACATCCCCTGGTAGGGGTGCTGCTTCTGTGGCTGGTCCTCACCCTTCCGGAGACACAGCAAATAGCATCTAGCTGGTCTCCCTGTTGTGGTTCTGTGTCTGGATAGAGAGGGGCTGGTAAGTACAGTGTAGCTACATTCCCAACATGTCTGAGAAGGAAAAAAAGGATTCATTTTAAATTATAGCGTGTTCAATTAGATGTTGAATAATGCTTTCCCAAGAAACATTTTAAATACCAGTTTCATTTGCTTCTGCTAGCATGCTCACTAAGACTGCGTTTATTATATTTTCAATGTGTGAAGAACTGTGTTACACATTCTTATTAAGGCATCTGATTTCATAGTTACCTTTACAAATATGCACATAAGCCTGACTTTTAAAATTCTTTTTAATATTATTATTTTATTACTTAAAAAATACCAGTCCAAATTCCCACTTCCTCCCCTCCTCCCACATCCCTCCCACTACCCTGATTTTTTTTCTAAAGAAGCTTTTTATTCTTTCTTATTTCCATGATTTTAATAAAATTCCTAAGGTGGGTTGACATTTTTTAAAAAATAAGAAAACTGACTGGAATGAAGCAGAGGAATGAAGGTTTCTATTTTACTTACCAATGAAGATTTATAGAAAATGTAAATAATAATTATTTTTTTAAAAATATATTAAATTTAAGCCAAAAAGCCATTTGATGCTTCCTATCAAATTCACAAAATAGCTGTTACCTCCAAATAATTTATGGTGATTCAATGTTATTTTGACTGATCCATATCTCATCCTAAGACTATAGCAAGTTACACTTTGTCTTCTAACTGCTTTTCAATGTAAGAAAATCCTCATTTTATTTTGATAATGAAGATTCCTGAATGTTCTAGCAGGATTCTCAGTCAATGTAAATTTACATAATTCATCTTCCACTTGCTTTTCTATAATTAGTGCAGCTGTCACCAGGGAGCCACAGTCTTGTGGGCAGGTAGCTATGGGTACAGCAGGCAAGCTTTAGTCAAACATTTCCTTTTAAACCATTCTATCAGTTTTTCCTCTCATTTCAAGTGAGTCAGGTCTTGTAAAAAAATTTTTAAAAAGCAGCTTTCTCTTTTCAAATTTTGACTCTCCTCACCAACTTACAGCTTCTTCTCCAGGTCCCATTTTCTAGACGACATAAATAAGGCTCTGGAGAATTTCTTCATCAGACCAACGTTTAGGATGTATATATGACATGTCTCCTTAAAGCTTCCGTGTTTGCCACGCATGGTGACCCACACTTTTAATTCCAGCACTCAGGAGGTAGAGGCAGGTGGATCTCTGTGAGTTCGAGGCCAGCCTGGTCTACAAAGTGAGTTCCAGGGCAGACAGAACTACACAGAAAAATCCTGTCTTGAAAAACCAAGAAAAGCCTCTGTGTTTTAAATCAGACAGATTATCATTTTATAGTAGTTGAGGTCCTAAGGATGTGTCTCCATGGGTAGAGAGCCTAGCACATACAAGGCCGTGGGTTCTGTACCCAGCACTGAGGGATCTTTAGAACAAGAAGTACAGCTCTAGCTTTCTCTTTTTCTTCTATACCTAGTGCTTAACTTGTCTTAAAGCATTTTATATCACATTTAAAAAGAAGAAAAAACACAGTAGGCTTGATGGTGCAAGCCTTCGATACCAGCACTCACGAGCTAGAGGCAGGCAAATTTCTGAGTTCAAGGTCAGTCTGGTTTACACAGTAAGGTCTAGGACAGCTAGCTTACATAGTGAGACCCTGTTTCAAAATAAATGAATAAATTAAAGGAAAGGAAAAGAAGAAAAACAAATGTTTTTGTACTCTTGTACCCAGTTAATACAGTACTCAACACAGATCACTCCTCTCTGGGCACCAACAAGTGTGGCCCTTGCCAGTAAGTGACCAGACAATTCTACACACACAGACACACACACACACACAGACACACACACACACACACACACACACACACACAGGGTTCCTTACAGTTTATTCCAACCCTGACAGAATCTCCTTGGGATCAGGCTCAGTTCCACAGGATTAGGATTCAGCCTCATAAATCTGCTTCCATTTCAGATGCCAGTAGCAAACGCCAGCCTGTGGACCAGGATTCTGATACATTGGGTATAACCCGGCTGTTCTCTTTAGTTACTAGGATCGTGTTATCATTCAAAACTCAGCCGAACACGTGTGCTTCCTCATTTATCAGCAGGGACATTGTAGGTGCCAGGGACATGGCTCGGTTGGCACAGTGCTTGCTTTGCACTTCATCCCCAACACTGCATAAAACCTGGCATAGTGGGACAGTAACCTTGGCACTCCAGAAGTAGAGGCAGAAGGATACCAATTTCAAAGTTCTTTTTGGCTACATACAAGTTTGAAGTCACTCTGGGATATATGAAACCCGATCTCAAGTCATTAAATATATAGGAAAATAAGTAAATAAAGAGGAATGACTATCAGAAGGAATACAGTTAAATGCCCAGCAGAGAGGGGTGCACAGGCAGGGCTCTCTTGTGAGTTGGGGAGTATGGGAAGGCAGTCAGTCGGGGTGCTTTATTGATGATGTCCACAGTCAGGGCGCATTGCCGATGTTGTCTTAAACACCCTCAGGCGCTCAGCTACTTAGTTTTCTGAATCTTTGGGTTTTCATGGTTCAGCAGGGTTGGCTTCCTCCTTGGACACTGGTGACCAACTCAAGGCTCAGGGCTGGGCTGACAGTCCAGCCCTCTGAACACGCTGCAGGGCTCTGTGCCATAATCGTAGTAGTTCATGATGAATAGAAGCTTGTTCCTCACAATACCTGAACCCAGACATCCAAGGTCCCAGGTGCCCTCAGGTGAGGTGTTCTCCTTGCACCCTTCTGTAGTAGGATGGAGAGGGCTGAATTTGACCTGCGGAAAGAAACTTGCTGTAATCATTAGATGAAGCTGAATTCTTACTGCACTGAAGAGTAGCTCCTGCCTTCTGGGGTGAGGAAGCGGATGCAGTCAAACCATAGCATACATCTTGTCCTCTTTGTCAGCCAACCCTAAATCTCTGTCACGTCATTAGCATCTGTTAAGTTTCAGAACCAAAATGACTCACAAAAGCCATGTGTGGAAAACTTGGTCACCAGCCTGTGTCACTACTGGCAGGTACAGGGGCCGGTATGAAGTGGGGCCTAATGAGGGAAGGACTTTGGGAGAGTGGCCTTGAAGAGGGTATTGGGACCCTGCCCCCAGCCTCTCCCAGGGCCAGACCTCTCTTCCACATACTCACTACCATGACATTAGCCTTGCCGTAGACCCAAAGGCAGCCAAGCTCTCTGCAAGGGGAGTGAGACCTGTAATTATAAGCCTAATAAATCTTTAATCTTTTAAAATTGATTATCTGAGTGATTTTGTCACCAAGAGGGCCTAGGGAGATGGCTCAGTGCTTAAAATGCTTGCCAACCTTCTGTGAGAACTGGAGTTTGGATCCCCAGATGTCACAAAAATACCAGGTGGGCATGGAGGCCTGTCTGTAATTCTAGCTTCAGAGGGTAGAGATGGGAGATCCCCAGAGTAGGTGGCTAGCGACACTAGTCACAGCTGGAAGCTCTGGGTTTGGGTGAGAGGTCCTGCCTCAGTGAACAAGGTAGAAGAGTAATGAAAACTGATTCTTGACACCAACCTCAGGCTGCCATTTGCATGTACACGTCACCCTTCACTTGTGTGCCCCCACACAAGCATGCACACGTGTGCTTACTCATGCCACACACACATTGCGGGGAGAAGACTCGGGGGTGTAGCTCAATGGTAGAGAGCTTGTCCAGCATTTACAGACCCTGAGTTCAATCCTTAGCATCATAAAAATTTAATTAAAAAAATTAAATCAAATCAAATGCCAGGGAGAAAGAAGGTCAGATGGAGGTGAGAGGAACAGGAGATGATGGTTCTAGGGGAAACGCTAGAGAGGGTCACCCTGGGCATGGACAGCAGGACAAGAGCTCAGACTCTGAGCGCAGAAAGGTGCTATGTGAGCCAAGAGTCAAGGAGGCCAGTGGCGGCTGAATCGGAGGAATGGACATGGTTGGTAAGGTAGGGCTGTGCTCAGGAGGCTAGGCAAAGGAAGGAGATGAAGAAGTCAGAGTGGGACCTGAAGAAGTGCAGTGTCCCCTGGGTTGTGACTTAAAGGCTGCCCACCCACTGTCGTAATCTAAAGCTTATGCCACGGCCCTTTCCTGGTCAGTTCAGAGCTTCTCCCTGACTCCACTCACTCGGAAGTCTCTGGTCTGGTGTGCTGCAGCTGCTGGACACCAAGTCTTCGTGCCTCTCCCTCCCAGGCACCTCCCTAGCTGGCACTCCTCAGCCTCTCTTGCTTAGGAGAAGCCAAAACCTAGATGAAGCCAGTTAGTTCCAGGCCTGGACTGTAAAGCCCTCTTTAGGTATGCGGTCCAGCCTTTCCACTTCCTGGAAACCACAAGCTGAGAGCCACGATTGGTCTCGACCCCTGACTGCCGGTGGACCTGCAATCTGTCCTGGACTGTGAGGAGAGGAGCAGTCAAGCTTCCGTTCCTTACAGGTCTATGTGTCCACGTGAGAGCAGTGACAGGTTTACGAGGGCCACAGGAGGACTGTCAAAGAGAGAAATGCCACAAGGCACTGTCTTATGTATCTTACATATATGTGGGGATGGACATACAGAGACTGTTTCCATGGTGATATTGTTTGCCTTTTGTTTATTAAATTTAATTATTGTATGGGTGTACCCAAGTGGCATGATACAGATGTGCAGGCCAGAGAATAATGGGGGGAGTCTGTTCTCTTCTTCCACCATGTGGGCTCGGGGTCCACTCAAGGCAGGAGCACCAGCAGCCTTTCACTCATTTGTCTCGCTGGCCCCTTGTTCATTGTTTGCTTTGAACACTTGGAAGATTATTTACTGTGTAGATGGGGGTTAGAAATGGCAGGAGACTCCATACTCCCGTTTCTGTGCCCGTTCACTGTGCTCTCCTGTATCTGTGTGTATTTCTGTCCCCCCCATAAAGAAATAGAACAGGAAAGTGGAAGGGATCATCAGAAGTGACTTCTGTCAAGTCAAAATTAGTGCAGGGGGAGTTTGTAATGTCTCCCCATGTTTAAAAGCAGGTCCTTTAAGTCCCAAAGCCCAATAACCATGCAGGTTCCCCATGATTAGATTGGAAACACAGCCATGGGGTGAGCTAGCAGAGGGTGTTAGTACCAATGATGCAAGATGGTTTTTAAAGGAATTCAGAAGTGACGAAACTAAAGGAAAATCTACAAGTAAAATTAAGGCAATTCTGTTTTATCCTCTGTCCTTATCAACCTAACAGTTTACCCTGTCTATCATGGCAGCAGAGGTGTGGGTTGAGGGAGATTGGGCATATTTGTAATTTCAGGACTCTGGGAGACTGAGGCAGGACAATCTCAAGCTCAGGGCCAGAGTAGGATACTAGGGAGACCCTGAAAAGAAAGAAGGGGGTGGGTAGGGAAAGAACAGCGAAGGCAGGTAATAAGGGAGGGGTGGGCTCTGGGTTGATGGTCTAGGCTGTCTTAGACGGCACCCACGTGAGAAACCCTAAAGCCTGGAATGAAACCCTGTCATTCACTTTGCTTCTAGAAACAACAACGCTGAGTCAAGATGCAAAGCCTCCATTTCCAGCCCCGTGACCCCAGCCCTGGAGTAGGTGACTGCTTTCCTGGGCTCTGTGAACACTGGCCTAGAAGAGCTACTCCCCTCCCTCCCTCCCTCCCTCCTGCGTCAAGGTGTTCAGTGGGCTGATGGTAGAGACAAAGTCCTGCTTTTGAGAACAACTGCTGGAGGAATCAGAAGTCTTCTGGGTCAGCGTCTCTTCTCTGAGCAGAAATGAAGTCCATAGGCCAAGGCCAAAGAGCAGGAGGTCGCATTTGCCTCCAGAAGTCATCTCAAGAAGTCACTGAAGAGGAGATGGCTCAGTGTCTAAGAGCACTGGCTGCTCTTCTAGAAAACCTGAGTTCAATCCTAGCACCTACCTGGCAGCTCATCTTATCTGTAACTCCAGTTTCAGGGATCCCTCTATAGGCATTGCACACAAATTGTGCACAGAAAGATGTGCATAAAATAAACTGAAAATTAAAAAAATAAAAATGAATTTTCAAAAGAAGTCACACAGATGGGGGTACCTGGGAGGAGGAGTACTTATATGCAAATCCCAAAAGCCAGCATCCCTCAGATGTTCTACCCGCATCAGGTCCCAGTCCACAATCCTGAGCCAGCATCCCTCAGATGTCCTACCCATATCAGGTCCCAGTCCACAATCCTGAACCAGCATCTCCAGATGTTCTACCCACATCAGGTCCCAGTCCACAATCCTGAGCCAGCATCCCCAAATGTTCTTCTATCCACATCAGGTCCCAGTCCACAATCCTGAACCAGCATCCCAAATGTTCTTCCGGTATCAAGTCCCAGTCCAATATCCTGAGCCAGCTTCCTCCAGATGTCCTACCTGCATCAGGTCCCTGTCCAAAATCCTGAGCCAGCTTCCTCCAGATGTTCTACCTGCATTAGGTCCTAGTCCAAAATCCCGAGCCAGTATTCTCTAGCTATTCTACCTGCATCAGGTTCCAATCCAAGAGGCCTTGCAGCATTTCTGAGAACGATATCTATCGCTGATATAGGAAACATCTGCCATCAAGGGTTTTCAAGTGTATTGATCTGGTTAATGCAGCAAAGGCAACCTATGTCCTGAGATAGCTCTGTTCCAAGACTCATAGTATAGACAAAACAAAAGCTAATGGCTCCTAAGGTCACAGCACAAGGCAAGAGGAAACACAAACAAGGAGTGAGAAGTGGGCTACAGGTTTTCAGACGTCCCCTTCCCTTGGTTTCCACGATTTCACCTGGGATACCACGGCCTTGGCTGAGGTGTACATTTGTCTCAGTACTGGGGAATGCCATAGAAACCCACAATGACTCACTTTCCTGGCAGAGGCAGGTCTAGCCGAGGTCAGCATTTAATGTGTGGGTGAAGGCCTTTCCTTTGTGTGGTTTTTTCCCCCAAGCATTATCAAAATATCCAAGCCATATGGGTGGTCTGTCAAAACTGCTGCTCCCTCAGCCCCAGTCCTGCAGGAGTGGTGAGAGGCTCATGGTACCACACTCTGCTCATGGTGGAAGCATGTGACAGTGGGATCTCTTTCCAAACCCCACAGAGACATTTGTCATGCACTCATTTGTTTATTCATGTGTAGGTATTTCTGGAGTGTCTCTGTGCCAGGCATTGTTCTAGGTTCTGGAAGGGCAAAAGAAAATAGACGGGGCCAGTGAGATGGCTCAGCAGGTAAAGGTGCTTGCAGCCAAGCCTGACAACCTGAGTTTGATCCCTGGAATCCTACTACACACACACACACACACACGCACATACACATACATACACACTACACACATACACACATATGCACATACATACACACACATACACATACATACACACACGCACATACATATACACACACATACACAAATGCACATACACATACATACACACACATACACGCACATACACGCACATACACGCACATGCACATACACACACGCACATACTACACACACGCACACACTACACATACCCGCACATACACAATACACACATGCACATACACGCACATACATACACATGCACACACACACACACACACGCACGCACGGATCCCCAAATAAACAAGATAGAGTAAGAAAGTTTTAAATAGATGAGTAAAGAAGGTGGCATAGCTGCAGTTCTGCGCTGAAGGTGACGGTGAAGAAGTAAGCCAGGCAATCCAGTCACACACAGAAACATTAGGAAGAAAAGGTGTGCTGACCATACAATGATAGAAGATAGTGGGGGAACTCTAAGGGATATGGCCAGGTAGGTTTCTCTGAGGATGTAACCCACCTGAAGCCGAGACGTTGTGCTCCGGAGGAAGGGTGAAGAGGGAACGGTGGTGAGCATGGTGCTAGCGTGTGTTAAGAACTTCTGTGTAAATAAATGTGGCTGGAGGATGCAGTCTGGTACTTGGATGGTTTGTGATTGTCCTGTTTAGGCCCTGAGTTGTCAGGGGTGGTAGGCCTTGGGGAGGAGCAATGTGAATTAGGTACCAAATCTTCCTCAAATGAGATGAAACAGGCAGGAGTGGGATTTACACAAGGGCAAACCCATGTAACAGGAGACTTGAAGGATGTTTCCACACACAGGCAGAGTGACAGACAGTATGCTGGGGGAAGCAGATTGAACCCTAGGAAACATCCTGAAGATAAACAGTCTCTCCACGAGAGACGGTAGCAAGGAAAGGACACCCCCAGAACACACCCAGGGAACAGGAAAGGACAACAGATAAACTGGAGGTGCAGGCCCCCGTTTGTCCCGAAGAGGGGCCTACTGGCCATAGGAAAATTGTTAGCAGATCAGGATGAGGGGGTGGGGGGCAGGGTTAAGCTTGGGAAGGCCTGAGCTCAGGGAGGCTAGACCACCAAGGGCTCGTCTCGACAGATGGACAACACAGATAATCTGCACATAGGCATGTCTCCTCCAAGCTACATAAGAGAACCCAGCACTCACCCACAGGGCACCCTGGTTTCCCAGAGGCCAGTAGCCCTCTCAGTTCCTCTTGCCAAGGGAGTCAGGGCCAGGTAAGGCAGCCAGCAACTGCCTGTTGTCGGACATGAAGACCGTGACTGTCTGAGGTGGGCTTTGTGGAAAGTGACACAGGAGGCACACAGTACTTCCAGATCCAGCATGGGGCAAGCCTGGCAGGACCGAGGCAATGGAGCTCCAGAGGAAAGAACCATGTCTGAACAGACCCGCGGGAATGGGCAACATGGAGTAAACAAGGTTGAGACTGTCGTCCGGTTGTGTGTGTGTGCACTCTTGAAAAAGACAAACGCTTAGAGAAAATCTGAAATGCTCTTATGAGTTAATGGGCATAACTGGAGCCATATTGACCCCGAGTCAGTTATAGCTTCTGCTTCTCCATGTGTACAAGGAAGACAACAGTATGTACCAATGCCTGAGACGCTACACCTAGCTAGCACTCAGTCCAAGATTCAGTAGTCCTAGGGCCAGCCATACTTGTCAGGGTCTTTGGGAGTAAATGAGAAGTCATACAGTATCGCAAGTGCACCTGGGCTAGCCCTCTCCCAGAAGGTAAGCTGTCTGGCCTGTCTCAGGGTAGATCTGTTTCTGTGAGGCTTGAAACAGCTGTGGGTTTATCCTCACATAGGAAAAGGCCACAGTGACATTTTGAAGATCATTTGGGTGGGAGGAAGAATTATATGGAATGGAATGCAAGTTACAGTGTCTGTAATGATGAGGGCAGAGTCGTTCTATTGAAACCAGACTTCCTGATGAAGGATAGAGAGCTCCTTGTGAAGGACAGGCATTTCAAATGGCATCTTGATCTGAAATACCCATTTTTAAAATATCTCAGTGTCCTGGTCATTATTGTAGCTCAGAGGGTTTGCAGCTGGGTAAGACTGTTGGTGTTCCTCTCCCCCGCACCCCAGCAGGCCACAAAACACCTTCCACTACCGAGAGTTAGGCAGCAGAGAGGGGGCTTCCTGGTCAGTCCTAGCTTGTTTTTTTTCATGCCCTGTTACAAAAGTGTGTGGTGTCTTCAGCCATAGGATCTTCTTTAATGTCAAGTTCTGGTGGGCAGCCAATACTAGTGACAGCAGCATGTATTTTTTGGAGGTCTCTGGGACACCTTTAACCAACAACTCAGGGAGGAGTGTTCCTATACCCGGTACTGGGCTCTTTATTTGGCAACCATGACTTCTGGGAGGAGCATAATCCTGTAGGGTAACTGCAATTCAGCTCTTACATGACTGCGTCCCCAGTGTTAGTTATCTTCCCCATTCCTTTTGCCTGTCACTAACCCTCTCCCACCCCTCCCCACTTTTTTGGTTCTCTGAGACAGGGTTTCTCTGTAGCTTTGGAGCCTGTGCTGGAATGCACTCTGTAGACCAGGCTGGCCTCAAACTCACAGAGGTCCACCTGCCTCTGCCTCCCAAGAGCTGGAATTAAAGGCGTGTGCCTCCACCGCCAAGTCGGTCATCACTTTTATGTGAATCTTAGTGTTGAATCTTCAGATCTGTCTCTAACTGGGAGTAGCTGTAGAATGCAGACTACTAGAAAGGGACCGCTGAGGGCAGGGGAGAGGAGAGATCCTGCTGGGTGATCAAGAAGATGAACAGAGGACAATGGGGAGGGAGGTTCGGGTGGGAGCGGTATTAAAATTCTTATTATACCAGATTACATAAGGCCGTTCCCTCTGTGCTTGGCCCACACTGGTTTTGAACAGTTCTATAGAATGTTTACAAATGTTTAACACATGGCAGGCCCCGGGTCAGCTGTAATCATCTGTAGTAATATTTCTACTTGGGTGGCCCTAACATGAGGAATGATGTCCTTTGGGAAAGTCACATATCTGTAGCAGCTCTGGAAATCAAAACAAATCAAAAAACAGCAGGCCGTGTTAGTAAAACTCAGTGCTGCCGTCTGTTTTCAAAGAGAAACCTTTACTACTTTGGAGAACCCTCTGGGAGTGGACATAGTTTCTATTTCCCGCTTGTTCTCTTCACAAACTGCAGATCAAGAAGTGGCGTCAACACCACCACAAACCTAAAAATGTGTTGATAAAAACCTATAAAGGAGAAGGTGGGAAGCAGTTTAAAGCAATTTATGGTGCATTTACAATCAGTTGTTTTGGGCAATGAAGTGAATAACCACTTTGAATTGAGGAATGGCAGGAATAATTGTCAACAGGGTTAGAAAGAAAGTTATCATTTCTTGGCAGTTAAACTATTTACTTCCGCCCACCACACAAGCATCTCACACTTACAAACCATTAACATAGGGGCCAGCTTGGTAGCCCGGTCAGTAGAGCACCAGCCAGACAAGCCTGGCAGCCTGAGTTCCAGCCCTGGAGCACAGAGTGGAAGCAGAGAAGCTTCTCCTGGAAGTTGTCCCCACCAGCAGCATGCACATTGTGACATTCTCACACCCCGCACATGCACACGTACAATAATGGTAAAATAAAAATTTTTCAAATCCCAGGCAATGCTTCTGAAATCATGTGTTATTTTTTTCTAAATGTGTTTGAGTGTTTTGTTTGCACGTACCTATGTTCACCTCATGAGTGCCTGGTGCAGAGGTGAGAGAGGGAATCAGATCCCCAGGAACTGGAATTGTACATGGTTGTGAGTCATGCTGGGAACTGAACCCAGGTCCTCTGCAAGAGCAATGTCCTCTCCCCAACTCAGATCGCATTGTTTTTATGTTTGGTTGGGTTTTTTTCCTGCCTGTCCCCAAGATTAAAACTAGGGACTCATGCAAGCTATAGCTCCAACTAAAATCATGTGTCTGAGTGTCTGAATTTATGGGTTAAGTCTGTAAAGGACACTACTTTAATGCCATGTAACATTTAAGACAGAAACTTGTTTTAATCTGAAATCCTGTACACTTCAATAACCAAAGTCAGTTCTAGTTTCATATCTATTTATTTGAGACAGGGTCTCATGTAACCCAGGCTGGGGTTAGGGGAAGCCACCATGGCTGCCTCAACCCTCCCCGGTTTTATTATCAACTAGAAGTATTATTCATAGGAGAAACAAGGCATAATTAAACCCTCATGTATATTTCCTCCTTTGCCTGACACAGAGGAGATTCTTATTCACAGTTAATATAGATCACACGATAATACAAAAATTACGTGTTTAGATTAAAGACGGCAAAGAATCCTATTAAAGCCAAACTCCCAAATAACGTAGATTTCACTTGAAGAGCAATTTGATTAGTATGTTGACTTTCAATAAAATCAAGACACCAATAAACCCTGAACTTCTTGGCCACTGTGGCTTGCTGGTGTGTGAAACACTTCGCAGGGTACACTGACCATCATTAGGCAAAAGACTGGCCCCTAGTGGTGGCGAAGCAGAGCGTCACCCTTCCGCCAACCAGACCCAGTGCTGTCAACCCCCATTTTCTCTCTCTCAGGCCGTGAACCACACTGCTAGGGAAAGAACATTTTAATCCAGGAAATACCACCTACATAAACACATGAATATGCTAAAAAACAAACAAAACAATAACAACAACAACAAATGTTTAAAGGCAACTTTTCTGCAACACAATTGTTCGTAATATCAAACAAAAAGTGCCTTTAGATTGCACTTTTCCTACTCCCATAGAACGAGTATGGAGCCTCCAAACAGACTTGCAGGACGAGGTGGAGTGCCAGGTCGGAAGGAACTACCAGCTAAAGATTTACACACCCTCTCCTCTCCGCCCCCCCGCCCCCACCAGAAACCCTGGAACCCCGGAGCCGCGGAAAAAAAAACAAGTTTTCACTCAGCACCCCGAGGAATCTGCTGGAGCTGGAGGGATCCGAGAGCCCTCACCTTTCAACTCAGAGCAACTGCACCCGCAATTCTCTCCGGAGATTTGCGCTGCTCTCCTCGACAGCCGACCTTCTTCTCTGCAGTGGGCATCTGGGAGCGTGAACTCAAAATTCAGCGTGCTAAGAATAGACGATGGGTGTGCTCGGCCACCAAAATTTGACATCGGTATCAACACCCCAAGCCTACCCCTCAAGATTAGCAAACGCCTCAGGAAGAGAAAAGAATGTTAAGGCCAGGGGATGGGAACGAGGGCTGTGAAATGCTTTTGGACTTGTCGTGGCTACAGAACTCGTTAACTCACAGCTGTGGTTACCTGCAGGTGAGACTTGTACAAGGTCAAGCCAGTCAAAATTCCAAAACAGAAGCGCAGGCGGGGTGGGGGTTGGGGCGCAGCTACTCACAAGGCCCCACCCCTAGCTGAGTAGCTATTGGCCGTTGGTGGTGGCCCAGGTAAGGGGGGTATTTTTCTTTAGGGGTGTGGTTACAAGCAGATGGGCAACACTAAAAAGGATTCTGAAGGGGAAGGAAGGCAAGTAGGGAGTTGGTACCTGCTGTGGGGAGGGGTCTAGGGGGAGATAAAATGGGGAGTGCAGGGCTTATGACCAAAATACATTGTACACATGCATGACATTCTCTAATAAAAATATTATGCTAAAAAAATCTCTCAATCGAGGCAGAGGCAGGCAAATCTCTGACTTCAAGGTTAGCGTGGCCTACAGAGCAAGCTCCAGGGCAGGCTCCAAAGCTACACAGAGAAACCCTGTCTCGGGTGGTGCGGGAGGAAGCTCTCCCTACGTTGTATTTTAAGCTTAAAATAAGGAAAGTTTAGCAAAACATCAAGGCTGACATTTTGACTCTGACTTCAGGGCTACTCAGCACATGCTGAGTATGTATGAAACTGTGGGGCAAATGGTAACGATACAGACAAAAATCAAAACAGTAACGCTGAGTCAAACTGTCCACAAATTCGTATCATTCTGTACATCAAAACATCTGCTTTAAGTAAAACTCCAATGACAGGAAAAAATTTTGCTCAAGTTTCCTCCAGGCTAGGATATAGCTCAGAGTTAAGAGTGCTTACCGATTGAGATAGAGTCAGAGACCCACATCCACATCAGAACAAAGGACTGGGCTCCCAAGGTGCAGTCGAAGAGCAGAAGGTGGGAGAGATGAGCAAGGAAGTCAGGACAGCGAGGGACTGGCCCATCAACTGAGACATGGTGCTTGATCTATTGGGAGCTCATCAAATCCAGCTGGACCAGGGCTGAATGAGCATATTACCAAATCGGAATCTCTGAATGTGGCTGTCAACGGGGACTGACTGAGAAACCAATGATAATGGCACGGGGACCTATCTCTTCTGCATGTATTGGCTTTTTTTTTTTTTAGAACCTAGTCTATATGGATGCACACCTTCCTAGGCCGGGATGGAGGGGGGAGGGCCTTGGGCTTCCCACAGGGCAAGATACCCTGCCCCATCTTTAGGAAGCAGGGGTGGGGTGGGGTAGTGGGGGAGCGGGAGGGCCGGGGACAAGGGGAGTAATTGTAAATCTCTTTTAACAATAAAAAAAAAAAAAGAGTGCTTACCGAACAGGATCAAAGCCCTGGGTTTGAGCCCCCAGCACACCACACACACACACACACACACACACACACACACACACACACACACCACACACCTATGAGTCCATTAAAACATAAAGTTGGGAAGGTTAGGTCAGGGAGCTGGGAAAATGTCCATAAATTGATTGCCTTACAAACATGAGTCTGATGCCCTGAACCACATGAAAAGGCAAGTGAGGTGGCATGTGTTTGTAATCCCAACATGGGGAGATGGAGATGGAGGATTCATGGGGCTCACTGGCCAACTAGACTAGCCTACGTGGTCAAACTCTAGGCCAGTGAGAAACTTACAAACAGAAACAGTGAGCCAAAGGGTAGACCTGAGGACCACTTGAGGCTATGTTGACAGCCTGTGTACCCACAAGCACACTCAGAATTTCAAAGTTAAATTTCCGTAATCTACATTTTATTCCTAGACAGTAATATAAAGTCACAAGACTACTCACTAACACAAAGTTCCTATAAAAGATTTTCACATCTTATTTATCCAGGGGAAGAACGATGCCCAGCACTGTATGGAGGTCAGAGAACAACTTCCAAGAGGGGATTCTCGACTTCCACAACATAGGTCTCAGGGATCCAATTTCGGTTGTCAGGCTTGTTGATAAGGGCCTATACTACTGAACCATCTCACCCCAACCGATTTCCAGAAAGGTCTTCTATCACAGGCTGATCCTGAACTCTCAGCACTGTCAGGAGGATCCTCGCGTCTCCATCCCCTAAGTGCTGGGATGACAGCTGTTTGCCACCATGCCCGGCTTCTGTTGAGTTTGAAATCTAGCCATACGGTTCTATTCTTAGACACTGGCACTTTCCTTTTGAAACTATATTATAGAAAATACTGCAAATAAAAATACGTCACATGCTGAGATTAACCAGACAGAGGCCACGTAACTCAAATGAACTTCTTTATTTAGAACATCCATTTGGAACAAAAACGGTGGCGCTTTAAGTGGGATTTTGTTCTTTTGTTCACAATTAAGTATATTTTTGTGCACTTATCCACCCCCAAAATGAAAAAGAGTAGAACTAGAAAAACAAGATTTAGGGCTGGAGAGATGGCTCAGTGGTTAAGAGCACTGACTGCTCTTCCAGAGGTCCTGAATTCAATTCCCAGCAACCACGTGGTAGTTCACAACCATCTGTAAGGAGATCTGGTGCCCTCTTCTGGCCTGCAGGCATACATGCAGACAGAACTGTATATATGATAAATTTTTTAAAAACCCACAAGATTTACACCCGCGCATAACTCATTCTCATCACCTCCAGTCCTTCATCCCCCAATATTTAGGCACCCGTGTTCTCTTCATGCATGATAAACTCTACCCAAACATACATTTGTTTGCAAAAATACATGTCATATTGGCCAGGTTCTACCTATGAGGGAGAAGATGCAGGGTTTTTTTTTTATGAGATTGTGACTGCAGTAAATATTATAGTCTGTCTATTCTATAAATGTTGTGATCACAACATTCGTTAGAGTGAATAGAATTCACTACTCCCAAATTTTCACTGTCCATTCATCTGTTGATGGACTAATAGGTTGACTCCAGTTCTTTCCCATTCTATGTGAATGAGGAAGAAAGCAATAAACACAGAGGTGCATCTATCTATGGTAGGCTATGGTGTTCTGTGGGTATATACCCAGGAGTGAAATAGTGGGGTCCTATGGCAATTCTATTTTTAATTACTCGAGGAATCTCAAAACCAATTTCCATAATGGCTATATTACCTTCGTCCCAACCCTTTGTTGTCACCTACCAACAGCTGGAACTGACTGGGTCAGGAGTGTATCTCAAAGTAGTTTTAATTTGCATTTCCCTGACATGGATATTGAACACTTTTTAAATTTTTTGTTTTTCGAGACAGGGTTTCTTTGAGTAGCCCTGGTTGTTCTGGAACTCGCTCTGTAGACCAGGCTGACCTTGAACTCACAAAGAACCTCTGCCACTGGCGTGCTACCCCCACCCAGCTTCTACAGGATGCCTCTTACAAGTTTCTACTCCATCTACTGTGGTGTAAATGAGCTAACAAACTCTCCAACTTAGTAGATGCGTCTGATAGTTTTAAATTGTCTGTACCCTAGAAAACATCATACCAAATATCTCTTAGATAAGTAAACTCTGTTTCTGCAATACTAAAAATAGCAATTGGAGCAAGTATGTGCTAGCGTCAGCAGAGCCTGAAGTGCCATGTGAGGATGGCACTCTGTCACACTTCACATCCCCAAATCTTTCATTCTGAGCTCAAAGAAAAACTCATCCAATCAGAAGCATCTGGCGGCTCGCTCTCCCATTCCACTGGGGAAAGCCAATTATCATTTCTTAGCACGAAGTGCAAAATCAACCTTAGTCTTGGGGAAGAGCACCCATGATCTAAGTTTCTTCTTTCTGTGGATTTCCAAAACGCAGGAAAGCTCTGTGGAGCCTACTCTATCTACATCTAGTGTCTGCCACAGAGCAACAAGACAAAGTCAAAACCCATGAGCCTCATGTTATGTGACGGCAATCCGGCCACACCCCATTTATTTTCTGCCTTTCCTTGGTCGTTCTCACTGACCAGAGAATGCTGCAAGTCTGTCTGTTTCCTGTCAGTGTCAATGACAGAGGTTCAGTCTTATGAGCCATATTTAGTGTGACTCATTGTGTTGCAGATCTGTGGCTCCGCTTACTGGGACTACAAGGTCTTGCTCTCTTATTCCATTCCTTCCGGAAGCAAGTCTAGGAAAGACCCCAGTTCCACCACATGCCACACTGCTTGGTGTTGTTCAGAAACCAGCTGTCAAGGTTTCAAGGACTGGAGACCTGCTTTGCCTTTCAGGGGAAAGCTGGCTGTCCCAGTGGCTCAATGTCTCATGCAAAATCCCCTAAAACCCCAAGGTCCTCGCTGGACTGCCTGGAAATGCAGCCAGCTGATGATGTGACACAGGGAACTGTCTGATGGCACTTCACTAGTAACAAAGGTTGCAATCAGGATGAACACAAGGGAAGGGCTTCAATATACAGTTCCTTGATTCCTGTTGATGAAGGCACTGAGATGTAATTACCATGGAGAAAGGAGCGTTACAGTGAAGACTGTGTCACTATCCAGACAGTGAAGTTCCAGCCGTTTGGAACACAACAGGTCAGTGTGAAGTCTAACAGAGGAATGACCCACTATTACTCTCTGGATAAGCTTTTACTCCGTGTTCAGCTGATCTCTTATTTTTCACATGGGAAGACCTACTGAGGAACAGGTTTAAAATGTACTAGAGTCCTTTAATCACAACTACCAGAATGTTGTTTGAATTATAGAAATTCTGTAACAAATGTTGATAGTCTAGTTCTAAATTTTTTTTTTGTTTTAAAAATTTACTTATTTATTATGTATACAATGTTCTGTCTGCATGTCTGCTGCAGGCCAGCAGACAAGAAGAGGGCACCAGATCTCATTACAGATGGTTGTGAACCACCATGTCATTGCTGGGAATTGAACTCAGGATCTCTGGAAGAGCAGTCAGTGCTCTTAAGTGCTGAACCATCTCTCCAGGCCTGTTTTTGTTTTGTTTGTTGGTTGGTTTTTCAAGACAAGGTTTCTCTGTGTAACAGTCCTGGCTGTCCTGGAACTCGCTCTGCTCTGTAGACCAGCCTGGCCTTGAACTCACAGAGATCCACCTGCCTCTGCCTCCCAAGTGCTAGGATTTAAGGGAGTGCCCACCATTTTTTTTTCAATGTGGTACTTGTTAAAAATGGTCCACTCCTCATAGGTATTAAACATTTTATTTAAAGATTTTAATGTAAAAAATTATACAAATACAGATTACATTAATAGTGAACAAGGCAATATACTACATGACAAAAATAAAAACAAATTTCTAAACTAAATGTACCGGCACTGAGGACACATGGAACTAGACATACAATTCAGCTGCATGTGATAAAACTATCTGACCACAGGTTATGCAAAATAAATGATTTCTAAGATACCAAACGCCAATCACTCCACACACTCACACCATGAGGCCCCTGATGAGTATTTTGAGAGAACTTTTATATAACGTATGAAGAGTTGGCATGGCACTTAAGGACTGAAAACTAGAACTAAAAAACATTTACAATAATTCTGTATAAAATACACACAGTAAATCTTATTAGTTAAAAAAAGATTTAAAAACAAGACCACCACTAATAAGAGACCTCATCATAAAAAATGTTCATCATTTGCACAGTATTGGCAGAAAACGGATGAGTTTTATTGGGGATGAGGGTCGGGAAAGTATGTAACTTGGATTAGTTCATTTAAATTTGTAGACAAATTTGGCAATAATTCACTGATTACCCTTCTTGAACTGTCTCACCACAGAAAGTAGACTTACACTCCATAAGAAATAGTCACACACATACAAAGAATACCCTGAAGAAAATGTTTTCCAAATGAAAAGTCCTAAGGTAGCCCAATGATGTGCATTTCCAAGCAAACTCTCAGTGACTGTTGTATATGCCCAAGGGACAGCAACCCTTCAATAGTCATAAGCGTGCTGACATTTCAGAATTCTCTACCAGTTTATAATGCGACACTGCCTTTCGACCTAAAATAAATCCTAAGTATTAGGGGAAGCACACTTCTCAAATATGAGACAAACATGAACATGTAGATAAACAGTTGCTTTCTGATATGCATTCTACTGCATGTATTTGGCTGTTCACCCCCCATTTATTTATTGCAGGGGAGAGTGTGCATGTGCCATGGTGTACCAACTTATAGGAGTTTGTTCTTTCCCTTCACCATGTGGCATCAAAGCCAGGCCATCAGGTTTGGCAGCAAGTGCCTTTACCTGCCGAGCCACCTTGCTGGTCCCTTATTTGGCTTCAATCAATGGAGGTTTCCAGTGCTCTCAGCCTTAAGTTATTTGAAGAAAAGAAAATGCATGACACAGACTTGGGAAAACTTACACTTCTAATGAAACATAGCATCCCCCAAAGAATAATTTTTAAATACCTACATGTTTTAAATCATGCAACACTAGATTAGCATCCCTAAAATTAAATTTTACTGATTTGACAATTGTACTTTATCTAGATTATTATTTTAAAGTTCTTTATATAAAAATATTTAAAACAAACAGCAGAATGATGTTAAATGGTATTTCTTTAAATAAAATGTTGTTTAATACTAATATTAATAAAAAATATTGCGGAGAACTGAAGAACTCTGCCTCTAAAATGCATTCTATTATGTGTTATGTTTGTTATCTAAGACATAACACTCAGTAGGAGCTGTAACTGTGGTGTGAGAACACGCGTGTTACAGTTACTCATGTCATACATAAACTACTGTTCTGGAATTTCACTGTAGACGCCATTGACTGGTCTCAAAAGTACAAACAATGTACTTTGGTGAAGGACTCAAAAGTAGTTAAGGCATTCTACTTAGAAGAGAAATTATTTTCCTGCATACTAAGTAATAATATATATATATATATATACATTCTGCCTCCCCCGATGGAATGCTCTTCTAAGTTTGGGAAGAAGTGAGTACTTCCTCATTATTTAAACCAAATCTCAAAAGCAACTGTAGGATTCATTCCCAGTAAGAAATAAAACATTACTATTATTCTGCTTTTTCCTTTATATGTACTGAGCAACTGTCCATATGCTCTCTGGGTCCTTGAACTGCATACGCTAGTTCTCTCTGAGAAGGCAAGCTCAGACGCTAACCCCTTATTCTAAAAAGAAAAAAACATTAAACACAAAATAAGCGGGTGATGGTGGTGCACGCCTTTAATCCCAGCACTCGGGAGGCAGAGGCAGGTGGATCTCTGTGAGTACAAGGCCAGCCTGGTCTACAGAGTTCCAGGACACAAAGAAACCCTGTCTCAAAAAACAAAACAAAACAAAACAAAAAACCCTACAAACAAACAACCCACAAAATAAATAAATCATTGAGCCAATTTTTCAAACATAGCTAATTTATAATCCAATTCTTAATAAAACAAGTCAATTGTGTATCAATTTGATAACTATTCCTTTAAATATCAATAATTATCTGAACTAATGAGAAAATTTATAGGAGGATTCTTCAAGAAACTTGAAACTAGTAATACAAGATGTACTGTGAGCTACCCCTGACTACACAATTAGCCTTCAACTGACTTCCCACGAAATGACGACAACTGTGGAGACTGGTGATGTAATCCCATCCTGCGTCACAACGCAACAGAGGCTCTGTTTGGGAAGCTGTGGTATTTCCTTCAAACTAAAGACAACTTCCTTACTCATTAGTCCGGAGAGCAAGCATAACTAAAGTTTGACATGACTGTCAGGAAGCTAGCTCTAACTTCTTTTTCTTAGCTCTATGAGTCCTATCATCTATAAGAGGATACTGAGAGATTTCTGCAGGTAACAACATAAAATGCTAACAATGGCCCGGCTACCAGGCTGATCCGTGCACTAAATGGCAGTAAGCAAATGAACAGCTGAAAAGCTAGGGTCAGACGCATTCTTCTGCAGACATCAGAAGAGGGTTGATATACTCAAAACCTTCAAATTCAGACTGATCAATCTTCCTCACGATGTCACTGTTGAAAGAAAAATGAATTTATTTTCATCATAATCAAGATTTTTTTAGCCTTTAAACAGTGAAAAACAACTAAAAAGAAAAAACAGAGCTAAATGATTTTAATTGTGGAAAGAAAACAAGTTCTTAGATTAATCACAAAGTGAGTTTTAGAACAATCAGGAAGGGAAAAAAAGCCCATGAGGAAAACTAATAGCCCCACAAGCAGCAGCCTGAGAGCCAAAAGGGCTCAGAATCAGGCTGAGGATTTTTAAAAACACAGAAATTATCACAATCCCAGTTATTTTAACTTTTACTCTGAACAGAACTCTTGATTAAGGTAAATAACCAGGTCTAAATTAACATCCAGTTCAGCAATCACTTTGCCAGGCAGATGGTGAAGAGAAGGGAAGAAGTCAGCCAAAGGAAACGGCAACAGAAATAAGTGCACCGAGAGACCTGGAGCAAAGGGAGAGGCTGGCACTGGACACCTAGCTTAATATACAGCAAGAGCAAAACTATCCAACACTCCAGTACCTAAAGGGATGTGCCACACTGCCAAGCACAAAGGAGAGTCCCTCCTTGAAGGAGCAGCATACACTGCAAAGCCCTAAGAGAAAGCAGTATCTTCTAATTTTTGTGTGTGCACGTGTGGTCAACAGCAGGTGGCTTCCTCAGTCACCCACCTTACTTTCTGAGCAGGATCTCTCACTGGACCTGGATCTCACTGATCTGGAAGGATGGATAACCAGTTCCAGGTCCCCAGCAACTCTGTATCCCAAGTATTAGGATTACAGATATGTGTCGTCACACTTGGGTCTTTATACAGGTGCTGGAGATTTGAACTCAGGTTCACATGCTTGCATGACAAGCACTTTCCCACTGAGCCATCCCCCAACCCCACTGTCTGCAATATGTCTCACCGTGTAAGCTGAGTCCTGCTCTAACCACGTGTGGAAAGGGAGGGCGACACCGAGCCGGAGAAATCAAGGCAGTCGACATTCACTATACTGTATTTAGAACTGGAAAGACGGGCAAGTGTGCAGAAACAAAGAAAGCGCTGGAGCTGGGGACTAGAAGGGCACTAAGGGGGAGGGGCTACTGGAAGGACAGTGGCGCTACATCGGCACCACATTTATGACTAATGATGCTACATGAAGAGATCTAGTTGCAATTTCAGGTCTTTGAAAAAGTGGCAGATTTCAACTGGTGAAAATGACAGAGGAAAAGAGAGACATACATGAGTCAGGAGAGAGCGAGCATGAAACCCGCTACCGGGTTGTAGTGAACGACAGACTGCCCAAAACACCTTTTGTGTTTTAGTGATAGGGCTAAAAAGTAAGGGGGGGAACCAGAGGTGGGGTGGGGGTGTGGACAGTTGTCACCTGGGAGGTTTTTACTAGGGCTGAAGAACTGCACAGTCCTCCGTGAAGCACACTGGGTAGGACACACAGTAAAGGACGGAAGAATCAACCAGCTGGGGGCACTATACTCTTGGTATGATGTGTGAGACTGGATCTCGGGTTAAGGCAACAGGATAAGAAAAGACAGCTCAGATCCAAGTTCTACAGGCAAACACACAAAGCCGCCTGAGCAGTGGGTAGTATAGGATCTGCTGGCTGAAAGACACCAACAAGCATAGCTGAATCTGGTCGACAGAAATAGGTGGTGGTGCAAGAGGCAGCCATAAGGCATGACCTAAACCGAGGGACAGCACAGAAAGTGAGTTATCTGACAGTCAGTGAGATGACAAACAGACGGACATGCTCAGGAGCACCACAGAGCGGCAGCAAGACCTCAGCAGCCACCCTCGCTTCTTCTTCATAGGAACCTTATCAAGTGGACATGACTGTGGACGGCAGTGAGAAGCTCAGAAATCACCCTCACTTATTCTTATAGGATCCTTGTGAGGCGGACCCCATGAGAAGTCATGCAGTCCTACAGAAGGCTGCACGGCAGATGAGAGTAACAGGGACTTGAGCACCTCTCTTCTGGCTAACTCCCCTGTTCCTTCTAATACACAGTTCTGTCAGGAACAACGGGTATAGCTCTCCACAGTAGACTGGCTTCCACCACACAGGGCCAGCTGCAGTCTCCAAGGCACGAACTGAATACAGCAGCAGAAGGTTGCCACGTGCAGAGCCAGAGCACCCTGGTCTCGGGGAGGGGAGGAAGATGACAGACGATAGTTCACAGAGCCAAGCTGAACTAGGACAACACTGCTCTGAGTGCCACACCCTCCCAGACATGGGGGAGAGGAGGACTAACCAAACAGTGCTCAGAAACCTAGAAACTAAGACGTCACCCTGACCTGCCAAAGGTTAAGCAGCAAACTCATCTACAAACGTCTACCAGTGCTGACCACCCTGACAGAGTCTGGTAGATACCGCTTATTCGTTACTAAGAACAGCAACACGTGTCTCTTTAAATATCTGAAGAGGAAAGAATGAAATGACAAGACCGTGCTGTCTCATAGAAGGACTCAGGTTATGTACGAAAGCAAAACTAGTGTCTTTAGGTAGGAGGAAAACTAAGTAATAAGAGCTGGGAATGGAGAGGGCAGACCAGACAGAGGGGTGGTCTTCCAAGAGTGAGGTCTTTCCCAGCAGGAGGCAAAATAAGGGCCCAGAGGAGTAAGGCCCAGCCCTGAGACACAGTCGCCTGAGGTCACAGCCCTGAGAAACAGACGACTGAGGTCACAGTCCTGAGACACAGTTGTCTGAGGTCACAGTCCTGAGATACAGTTGTCTGAGGTCACAGTCCTGAGATACAGTTGTCTGAGGTCACAGTCCTGAGATACAGTCACCCAGAGAGGTCACAGTCCTGAGACACAGTCACCCAGAGAGGTCACAGTCCTGAGACACAGTCATCTGAGGTCACAGTCCTGAGACACAGTCACCCAGAGAGGTCACAATCCTGAGACACAGTCGTCTGAGGTCACAGTCCTGAGACACAGTCATCTGAGGTCACAGTCCTGAGATACAGTCACCCAGAGAGGTCACAATCCTGAGACAGTCACCCAGAGAGGTCACAATCCTGAGATACAGTTGTCTGAGGTCACAGTCCTGAGACACAGTCACCCAGAGAGGTCACAATCCTGAGATACAGTCGTCTGAGGTCACAGTCCTGAGACACAGTTGCCCAAGTCACCTCCACCAGAGGTGGAGACAGATAAATTCTCACAGAGTCAGAAAAAGTAGTCCCTGAGAGAAGGCTCTTTGGGGAGAGAGAGAGAATATGATTCAAAACAATCTCTAATCACTTGAAGTCGTACTTTGAAAAGAAGTGACACAAACAAGTACTTTGATCCCTGCTGGCTATACAAGAGACTTGTATCATTTTTAAAAGGAATACCCAGAAACTCAGAGAGATGCTCATATCGGAATGGGGCAGTGCAGCCCAATGGTAAGTATAGGCCTTGGCCAGTCAGCCCCAGGTGGGAATCCCGACACCTGCGCACCTCTCCTTAACCTCTCTGAGCCTTGGTTTCTCGTCTGTAAAGATGACAATGCCCACTTTACAAGGCTGTTGTGAGAACTGGGATAGTGCACACAAAGCAAGTAGATATAACCACTGCTAGAGTTTTAAACAGTCCAGCAATGGAGGTTACATATAAATTAGAGAGTATTTTTAACAATTAAGTAGCCTTAAGATTTAGATTTCAAAAGAAGTTTAAAAACATTTTAGTGTGTGGAATTACTTACTCATCATCTGGAGTGAGCTGGACTGGTTCATTTGTAAACTGGGAATCAAAGTTATCCAAACCAAATTCTCCAGAAATATTTGGTTTAAAGGGCGGCACCACCTGCTTCTGCTCCATCTGAAAGACAACCCCGATGAAAGCTCAGGCCGTGCCCAGAAACACCGAGCTCTGCACTTTACTTTGCTCTCCCACGTCTCACCAGGCATGCTGCTATACCATTTCAGAAACCATGGCCACGGCCTTAATAATATTACAAACTGCCCCTGTACATTAATACTATGTTCTGTTTCTAAAGCTTTTTGTTTATCTTCTTTTTTCAAGACAGAGCTTCTCTGTGCATCTCTGGAGCCTGTCTAGAACTCACTCTGTAGGCCAGGCTGACTTTTGCCTTGCAGTGCTGAGATTAAAGGCGTGTGCCACCAAGCCCAGCTCTCTAAAACTTTTTGTAAGTACTATAGAGTAGTTTTAAGTTATTTAAGCTATACTATCTTAGCTTTTCAATAACTCATTAGCATAAAAGTTGGTTCTTGGTTATAGTAAAACCCAAGCAACAACAACAAAAAGGTACATACCATGTCCCAGTCCACATTTCGGAAGAACGGGTGTCCTTGGATGTCAGCAAATCCAGTTTGAGGGTGGCAGCCCAGCCGTTCCTTTGGGTCCTATGGCAGAAGCAGTGTTTCGAGGGCTAGATGAGTGAGATTCCTGTTTTATGACGCCTTCATTTGGAAATGTCTAGCTAGTTCTAGAAAGCCCACCACCAAGTGAGTCATCTAGAGTACAAAAGGTAAGGGTTCCTCCCGGCTCTTCATCAACTTATCATGGTAGTAAGCGGGGAACTTGACAGCAGACCCCATGGCGGTGAACACCTATAACCCCATTGAAGTATTTTCTTTAAATTGTCCAGACACAAAAGAATTGGAATTCAGTAGATTGTGAATGTAATCTTCACTTGATAATTGTTCTTGTTGTATACGGTCTTACTATGTTAAAGTTAAAACTTTTCTTTTTGTTTACGAAAAAGCGGGTGTTGGGGAATATTATTTAAGGTGTGTTGGGGAATATTATTTAAGGTGTGTTGCTTTTATTTATGCTTATGCTACATTTGTTTAACTCTGTGAAACACCTGACGGTCTAATAAAGAGCTGAACGGCCAATAGCGAGGCAGGAGCAAGGATAGGCGGGGCTGGCAGGCAGAGAGAATAAATAGGAGGAGAAACAGGAAGAGGAAGAGCAACAAGGAGAGAACAAGAGGAGGGTGTCAGGGGCCAGCCACTCAGCCAGCCTCGGACTAAGAGAGAAAGTAAGATATTCACAAGTAGGAAAAAGGAAAAACCCAGGGGCAAAAAGTAGCAGGGATAATTTAAGAAAATCTGGTAAGAAACAAGCCAAGGCTGGGCATTCATAACTAAGAATAAGCCTCCGTGTGTGATTTATTTGGGAGTTGGGTGGTGGGTGCCCCCAAAAGCCTAAAGAGTAAAGGTAAAAGCTTCACACAACATGCTAGCACGCGAAGGTAGAGGCAAGAATATCAGGAGTCCAAGGCCATCCTCTGTTATACAGAATGCAAGGTCAGCCTGGGCTAGAGAGACCGTGTTTCTGAGATGGTAGAGTACTATCACCACTCTGCTAAGGAAGGAATGTGAGGAAAAATAAGGGCAGCATTTAGCTAGCTCTTTCTCATGGGCCAGAGTTCAGGCATCACTGAGAACTCACCCACCACCCAACTCCCAAATAAATCACACACGGAGGCTTATTCTTAGTTATGAATGCCCAGCCTTGGCTTGTTTCTTACCAGATTTTCTTAAATTATCCCTGCTACTTTTTGCCCCTGGGCTTTTCCTTTTTCCTACTTGTGAATATCTTACTTTCTCTCTTAGTCCGAGGCTGGCTGAGTGGCTGGCTGAACGTTATCACACTTATGTTTAGATCAGTGTTACAGCCCTGTGCTCAACCTCAGCAACAAACCCTAAAGTCTAAGACAATGACAGCAATTATCTGATCACTGGATTGAGATGAAGCTGGACCTCATAAAGCCTTGGCTTTTACTCTTACTGTGAATTGGAATGTTTTCTTTTTCATAAAAGGCATTTTATTTTATAGATTAGCATCTCTCAACTTCATTTCTTATTGTATGAAACGTAAGCTTTCCAGTTTAAATCTTCCCTCAAAAAAAAAACAAAACAGTCATCAGGAGTTTAGTGGTTAAGAGCACACTAGCTGCTCTTCCAGAGGATTTGGGTTGGATTCCCAACATCCACACAGCAGCTCACAATCAACTTTAACTCCAGTTCTAGGAGATGTGATGCCCTTTTCTGGTCTACTTGTAATGCAGTAATGCATGTGGTATACAAATATATATGCAGGCAAAAATCACCAATACATACACACACACACACACACACACACACACACACACACACACACACACAGCGCCTTTTAAACTAAGTGCCAATTTCCAATTTTATTAAACTTTGTCGTTATCTGCTCAAGGTGGCAATTATAACCCATTTTCTACCTTATTTATTTGAAATAAAATTTATGAATCCCAAATTCACAATCTTAGACCCTAAACTCCTCTAATGTACCAACTACCACAAGTGATTGATGCTTACATTTTTAAGATGCCATTTTGTTTCCTCTGAATTTTATCTAAATATTGGGCTCTTAATATGAATGGGTAGAGAATACTACTGACCACATGCTCAAAAAATGCATAGTGATGAATGGGTGTTATGGATAATGATACATAAAAACAGAACTGAAAATGCAGTTATAGCTATTCCTAAGGACCCTCTTTTTCCTCCACTGATATGATGTTTTTGTATCACTTACACTAAAAGCATCAAATCTAGAATTTAGCTGGGGGTAAATTATGTTGGCCATGTGGGCAAGGATAATCAGGTCAGGATTTGATCTGTGGAATAAACTCCACCCTAACTGCACTGCCTGTGCCTCCACTTACCAGGCTGACTCACACAGTAGGGAATGGAGGTCACATCAGATTTCACACACGGTTCTTACCTTGTTGAGAAAACTCTTCAGCACACTTGCTGCTTTTACAGACAGAGAACGTGGTATGCGAATTTGCTTTTCCAAAATAACTAGGAAGGTACGAATGACAGTAATTTTCAGCTTTTTTTATGTGACTGGAATATTTAAGTTTTTTTCTTTAGATGCCAAGATATTTAAGGCATTTCAGCAGAAAACACGTTATCTACATAACTGAAATTCTTCATATAGTTTCCTAATCCCTTGGCCCTTCTCAGAGCTGGGTCCTTACCTGAACACTGCATTTACTATTTACAAGCATGTTTTATTTTTTTATATCCTTGCTGTGCCTGTTTCTTCCTCTGTAAACAGGAACAGAAGCAACACCTGCTTCACAGGGTTCTTACAAGGTATAAAGTTAATAAGGTAAAGTGCTTGCATATGTAGCACAGAATTACTCCAAGAAATGTAAAATTATGCTCCACCCCCACCAGCGGTCCCGACGCGTTCCCACTAAGCAGTTCTCATCAGACTAAAGTCTCTGTCAGATGTATAAGCATGAAACTGTAGCTCGCTAACACTCAGTGTGTATTCTAACCACCAGTGAGGCCGGGGGCTTTTCATATTCGTAACCGCTTTGTGGTGGAGAAGCCTGCGCTTGGCCCCTGCTTCTGTTCAGCTTTCAGCGCTCCTCACTGTGGGCACTCCAGCCTTAACACCTCTGGGCTCTCTGATATCCTCATGCTCTGCTTTTCTTGAGCTCGGGCACTAAGCCGGGGTTCACGTGCAGAGATCAGACTCTCCAGGCACAGAACCCGATGCAGTGTCTGCGGCTGTGAGGAGTGCGGTGCGGGAGGAACACTGCAGATGGAGCTACAGACGACACTGGGAATGGGAAGTCAGAAGTGTATGTCCAAATTATTCCCTTTCTTACTCAGAATAGTAATCTGAAAGCCTTAATTTTGCTCTACATTATTGAGAATCTTAACAAAATACTGTAAATTACCTTGGAATAGATAATCCTCTGTATTTTGATCAGGATTATCGGAGCTCCCAACAATATCAAATGGAGACCTTCCCGCCATCATCTCAAACATGAGCACTCCAAGAGCCCACCAGTCAACACTGAAGCCTTTGGAAAGAAAATTTAAATAATAAATCTTTCCTGTATTCATGAAAAGCCAGCAATCAGAATTCTACTTTATCATGAAATGAAAATGTAAATCCTAATTAGATTATAAATAGTCTGGTAGGCACTAAGAACTACAGAAAAACTGGTCCAACCTTAAAAGGAACATCTATATACGAATCCCTCTTCCCAAGCAGAGGGATGGTTATGGAAGATGGCAAGACTATAAATGCAGGAGGTGCTGGACTAATACAAGGAAACAGCTTCCAGACACATCAGGGCAGCTGCACACAGGAACTCACAGCAATTGGGATAGCATGCACAAGCCTCGTGCAAACTCTAGCCAGACCAAAGGCCAGCGTGGGAAGGGTGGGCAGACATGAGGAGCTGCAAGTGATAGCTGCTGGGGGAGGGATTTTCCTCTAAGAGAGCTGCTCCTTATAAGTTGACCATGCTCCTGTGGGCAGCACACACTGGACATGAGAGCGAAAAAGAAAAGAACACAAAGGTGGGTGAGTAGGGAAGCGGGGGGGGGGGAGGTGGATTTGGGAGGAACGGGACAGGGTAGATACGATCAAAACATATTGTATGAAATTCTCAAAGAACTAATAAAAATGATAAACACAAATGTAAAAAAAAATTAATGAAAGTCTGATGTGGTGGTGCACATTTCAATCCCAACACTTGGCAGAAGCAGTCAGATTTCTGTGAGTTCAAGACTAGCCTGGTCTACATAGCAAGTTCCAGGACAGCCAGGGTTACGGAGCCAGACCCTGACTCAGAAAAGGAGCAGGGTGGGGATGGGGGCGATGTATTGTCTGATGCTTGACTGTCCGACCTAGCCTTTAGCATCTTTTAGACTCCTAGGGGAAATATCCCAGGGGATCTGAACAATCTAGAAGTTCACAACACTGGCTTCACACAGCTGATGGTTTAAAATCTATGTGGGCCACTCCTGGCTACTGTGATCTAGGTATATCATTTAAACTGTTCTGTGCATCAGTTCCCTCATTTATAAAATGAATCAATTACACTAACCTCAGATTTTAAGGAAGCTTAGAGTTAATTATTTATAACAGTTCTTGCCACTGCTCAGTGCTTGTCACTAGTAAAATATTATTTAAATGTATATTCCACCAAATACCAAACTCTTTTTGGCTCTGGTTTCAGAACCTGAGAGTCTTCATGTAGGTTAACAGAACCAAGAAACATTCATATTAATAGGATGAGTATTAAAATGCTATAGTATATTATATTGTAGTTGGTACACATTAAACTACCAATATAGCAATAGCTAAAATATCACCTATTTATTTATTACCATAGTCTTCTCCTCTTAAAATTTCAGGAGCAATGTAATTGGGAGTTCCACAGAAAGTGCTGGTTGTATCTCCAGGCCGTAATCCTTCCTTTCATTGGGGAAAAAAGGAGGAAAAAATAAAATGAAAGATAAGATACTATTTTAAATTTACCTCTCTTGTACTTCATCTACTGTCTAAACTCACCATGTATATGCAGTATATTAAACCTAAACAATATCACTAAGAACAGTTATCTTATCATGAAAATTGGGATTGCTACTAAATAGTGTAAAGAAAAGTTATTCATACCAGATGTTGCTAAAGTCAGTTTAGCAAGAGGCAGGTGGGTCTCTGTGACTTTGAGGCCAGCATGGTCAACAGAGTGAGTACAGGACAGCCAGGGCTACACAGAGAAACCCTGTTTCAAACAAAACAAAATAAAAACTTGCTTTTAAAATAATATTTGTTGGGCTGGAGAGATGGCTCAGAGGTTAAGAGCACTGATTGCCCTTACAGAGGTCCTGAGTTCAATTCCTAGCAACTATATAATGGCTCAGAACCATCTATAATGAGATCTGGTGCCACCTTCTGGTGTAAACAGAACACTGTACACATAACAAGTAAAATATTTGTTCAAATGTAATACAAAATTGAGATCATATGACTAAAACGAATCATCTAACATGACTGCTGACATTATAATGCTTGCTTCTGGTCACTTTTCCTGTGGAGCATGTCTTCTGCTTTGGTGGACAGTAAGGCACAATGCACAAACAAGCTAAGTAGAGAAAACACTCTTAGCTAAATGGAACAACCATGAACTATAGCAAATATACCTACTAACATATTTTTTTAAAAAAAGAATAAAAATGAACAAGTTAGGAAAATTTCATTGTCACAAGCATGGTGGTGCAGGCATCATCCCAGCACTTGGAAGACTGAAGCAGGAGAACTATTAATTCAGGGACAACCTCAGCTACATAGGTTTTGAGACCTTGTCTCAAAAGAACAAAACAGAAGCAAAGCCACAAAACAAAACCCACCCAAACAAATACAAACAGAAAATAAAAAGCAATCTAACAACCAAATATGTTACATATACCCATATACAGAGTATAAATATGGTCCAATCAAATATGTTTGAGGACACAGGGAAGGACAGTCCTTGCAGGGCTGGGAGATGGGGGTAAAATCTTGCGAGACAGTCCAGGTCTGCCTTGAGCTTATGATCATCCTGCTTCAGTCCTGCAGAGGTGAGTCATGCCTTGGCCTCCATGTGCTATTGGTAATTTTTACTCATGTTCAAATGAAGAAGAAGGAAGAGGAGGAAGAAGAAAAACCACTGTTCTAATTTGCTCATGTTTTCATCTGCTCTTGAAACAAACAAGAATCCACTATTATTGTGGTTACTTGTTCATTTATTTTGGTTTTTTGAGACAGGGCTTCTCTGTGTAGCCCTAAAGTCCTGGAATTTACTCTATAGACCAGACTGGCCTTGAACTCAGAGATCAGTCTGCCTCTGTCTCCCAAGTGCTGAGACTGAAGGTGTGCCACCACTACCTAGTGTGATTTGAAAAAACAAAACCAGAGAAACCACTCCAGGAGAAAAATGGCAGAGCAAAGGGTCTCCTAGACAGAGGTGAAGGATGCACAGGAGTGCACTGACTATACCTTCTCACTGTCTACAAATGAACATTTACATAACAGAAGAAATGAAGGTGTGTCATAGGAAAGTGGTCTTGAGTTGTACACATTGTGTGAAGGCTTTATTTTCTAATATAAGATGTACAACTGTAACATTAAATCCTCAATACCACTCGAGTGTTTTACTACTGTAAGAACATGGAATTCTGCTCTGGTGGTACCTCCTCCAGGTGGATAAACACAGTGCATACACTCACACACCTGGGGATGCTTTGTTGGAGGAGCGTTAATAAATAGAACAGTTCTCTAGACATTTTATGGCAAAAGATCAAATCTCTAAATGAAACACTATTGTCAAAAGAATAAACCACCAATAAATAGACATAATCTGAGACAAAGCAAACTACTTATTTGATTTTGTTCTTACTTTATATCAGAGATTTGAAATTTAAATATAAAAACAGACTCCTAAGGAAAATTTGCAAGTAGGTTCAGGGTCTACTAAATGGTAAAAGATTGGAAGATGATATGCAAATACTGGGTTAACATGAGGATTGAAGGTAATTTTTATTTTCAAATTTTCTTCAAAAGTGTATCAGCTTTCAAGACAAAAAAGCTATAATCAATTAAAAATATTTAACCCTATATATACACACATATCACAAAAGACATGGAATTCTGAGAATGGCCAAATGGTCAGGGAATACACTCATCTTCAGCTAGAATTCCAAAACATCCTAAACAAGGCAGTGATCATTTCCCACCTGAACACGAAGTTACTCAGCTGACAGTCACAAGCTGCCTGAGGGTTCTCTCACCTTACACATGCCATAGTCAGTCAGTTTAATGTGTCCTTCAGAGTCCAGCAACACATTGTCCAGCTTCAAATCTCTATAGATTATTCCTCGCTCATGAAGATAATTCAGTGCTAAACTGATTTCTGCAGAGTAAAACCTTAAATTGAAGAAAACATACACATATGACTTTCCTACGACTGGTCACTGCTTGAAAAACCCTAAATATACAGTGAACACAAGTAGATTGTAATATGTGAAGGTATATTATAATTTGCTATGTAAACTAACCTAGTTCAGCCTCCTCATGACTTACAAAGAATAAACTAGCAACAAGATAACTTGTTTATGTACTGTTTTCAACTAGTACACACAAGGTCAGGCAGTCCTGAGGCACAAATCCAACTCAAACAAAAAACTTACCTGGCATGTTCTTCAGGAAGCTTTCTTTGTCGCTGCATATGAAACATTAGATCCCCTCCATTTACATACTCTATAACAAAAAACAACCTAAAACAGAGGCAGAACCACAAATCAAAATGAGTCTACAGTTCTGGCATTTCCAATAGAACAGCAATCACACAGCATAAAGGACTAACTGAGTCCTCGCCAAGAACTTAGCGGAAACAAGAGGCATGGACACAAGAAAGGAGCCCAGCATGGCACAACTACATGGACTCCACTCTAGAGTGTCTGCTTGGGGTAAGGAGCTACTGACTAGGTGAGTCGTGTCTACATGTCATGTAAGGTAAAGGAGACCATTCTGTCCTAAGCTGTGACTGTGCAGGACACTCAAGGGCTGGCTATCTACTGCTGTGTTCTAAAAGTCCCCTCTTTCTGTTTTTCTATTAGTGACTGGTGTTAGACTGGTATTGCTGATTGTAGCAGGAAGTTCTTAGTGCCCCTACAGGAAACAGATGAAGGCCAGGAACATTCTGTCCATTTTAACCTCACCTGCTTTCTGTCTGGAAGCAAGAATGCAGTCCAACAAGAAAAGGGTGATTGGACGCCTGCTCAAAAACATGCTTCTCCGTCTGCACCCAGTCAATGTCCTATTTAAAACATCAAAGAAATCTATGTCAAATGAAATGACCAAAACTATGATAAATTTGTTCTTAGCAAGTCAATCATCACAAATGTTAACTAATTCAACTAAATAGCAAAATTCCTCACCGTCATGAAACAAAAGTTATACAAAGAGGACATACATTGACAAAATGTCCAGTATTATGAAATAGTTTTGAACACTCAGAAAGCTCCAGTACTTCCTTTGATAATGATATGCCTTGACGTTATTTTTACCTAAGGCATGTTCTTAGAGAAGCAGACCACAATAATGACGCACAAATGCTGAAGTAGTGCGCTTCTGTTATGTCTGTCTGAATTAAACCAGGGCTTCGTACATGCTAGGGTTTGTCTAGAAGTAGAAAAAACACAAACATCACCATGCTTACCTCATCATCATTGACGAGCTCTTTTTTCACAACTTTCATTGCATAAATGCGATCTGTTTTTTTTAATCGAACCAACAGTACTTTGGCATAACTTCCTCTCCCTATAACGCGAAGCAAATCGAAATCCTGGAGACCTAAACTTGATGATGCTTTACCACTTTCCCTGGTGTTTGTTGCCTGTTGAGAACATTTATACAATAAAGTTTTACCTGGAAATATTTTGTTCAATACTTTCTATTTTTAACAAACTGTTCTAACTATAATGATTTTAAAGTATTTTAACATAAAATATTTAAGTTCTTAACTCTTTTCTTATATATTCTAAAACATTTGATCTTTGAGAGACAGGATAAGCTTGTGAGTTATGAAGTGTTAAGGACAGAGTTGATCTGAGGAACTAAAGAATGTCTTAAAAAGGACCTGACAAGTTTTGAGCACAGTATCATGGAGGCATAGGAATTAAAAATGACACTGACTTTCATGATTGGGAGAAGAGATGGTGATAGAGAGGATAACATATGTGGACAGGATAACACTGGCAGTTATGTGTACTGTTTGGTTTTCTAGACAGAATTTAAGTTAAAATAGAATATCAAGATAGAAGACTCAGCCGGGCAGTGGTGGTGCACGCCTTTAATCCCAGCACTCGGGAGGCAGAGGCAGGCGGATCTCTGTGAGTTCAAGGTCAGCCTGGTCTATAGAAGGAGTTCCAGGACAGACTCCAAAGCTACAAAGAGAAACCCTATCTTAAAAAAAAAAAAACCCACAATAATTAAAAAAAAAAGGATAAAGCAGAAATCCTCTGGTAAAAAATATCAAGAAAAGAAAAGGAAGATGGGAGAAGGAAAGGAGGGAGGAGAGAGGAGAAAGAATGAAAGCTCCAGATCTGACTCCTCTGGCCTCTGCAGGCACCTGCATTGACGTGCACATGCTCACATAAACACACATACATGTTATTAAAGACAATAAAAACAATAGTTTAAAAAGAAGGGTAATGGAGATGGAAAGGAGGATCACTGCTCTTCCAGAGGATCCTGGTTCCACTCCCAGCACCCACATGGCAGCCCACAGCTGTCTGCAACTCCAGTGCCACCAGGGTATCCAATGCCCTCTTTTGAATTCCACAGGCACCAGGCACACATGTGGTACTGACATATATGAAAGCAAAATAATGATACACATAAAATAAAATAAACATATCTAAAAAAATTTTTTAAAAGTTCACATTTAAAAAACTAGAAATAATAATTAGGCTTCGTAATACTAGACTCTCATTATTGAAAATACCAATTTAGTTCTTTAAGAAGAAAAAAACATCAGGTGGAAAAGGCCAGACACTAGAAATAGAAACAAAGTGGGTAAATGTGGGGAAATCTAAATAAAGAATGCTGTTTTAAAACACACACACACACACACACACACACACACATCAAAAAATGAAAATATGGCAAAAATATCACTGAAGACAGGAAGAAAGGAGACTGAGCTTCAAGTACTAAGTTTAATTTAAAGGGCATTTTCTTGAAAGTGATCAAAGTATCAACAGCTTGTATTGAATCTTAAGGCTACAGGATAGCTATATAAACCAGTAATAGAATGAAAGCTTAAAACACGTTTACAAAACCATCCATCGCCACTGTCTCCGCTCAAAGGACTGGCTTACTAGAGACTGACCAGACACAGCTTGGACAACAGTGAGGAGCAACCACAACTCTCACACTGCTGAAGGAACTACAAACTCACAGATGGAAGCCCGTGGCCACCATCTCTTTCAGTGGATTGTACATACTCTTCAGCACGTCTACTATTTATGCACCAAAGTTGTTATTTACTTACATAATTATTTATGAATTACTGGGGAGTGAAATTTTTATTTTATATAGTACTAAGGACTGAACCCAAGACCTCATGTATGCTAGGTAAATGTTAGACCTCTTAACACTTCTCCAACCCTTTTTTCAGTTCTTATTTGAAGCAGATCTTCACTAAGTTGTCTAGGCTGGCTTTGTTATCCTCCTGCCTCAGCATACTAAGTAGCTGGGATGACACACTGGCTTTCATCAGCTGGGTTAGTACCCAAACCACACTTATAAGATTGTTTCATCTTGGCCGGGCGGTGGTGGCGCACGCCTTTAATCCCAGCACTTGGGAGGCAGAGTCAGGCGGATCTTTGTGAGTTCGAGACCAGCCTGGTCTACAAGAGCTAGTTCCAGTCCAGGCTCCAAAGCCACAGAGAAACCCTGTCTCGAAAAAGAAAAAAAAAAGAAGAAAAAGAAAAAGAAAAAAGATTGTTTCATCTTAACATCATAATACTTCCAACTGGGAGGGAAAATTGAAATGGGACAGATAAATGAAAATGATAAAAATAACTTAAGTACTGCTCCGTGAAACATACATCTATGCTACACGGAAGAAGTCAGATACATGCATTTTGTAGGAGTCTGTTTCTACAGCTGGAATAAGAGCAAATAAAGGGGCGCAGACAATGGCTACTTTTAGAGGAGGGGGGGAGGAGGAGACAGGATTGCTGTGATCAGAAGCTGCAAGACAGGCCTCTGCAGTGGTGGTGCATCTTTCTTCTGAGAGGTCATCCCATAGTGTTCACTGTGTCAAAAATTCATCTAGCTTCGTCTCATCATCTGAGCGTTAGCTACACGTAATGAAAAGGTTTAACAGCCAAAGCAGTAAGAATAATGATGAAAATGATAAAATGCCAACAAGTTTCTAAAAAAACAAACAAAAACCAAAAAAGCAATAAAGACCACCAAAGAGCAGATTAAAGAAATATGAACAATACACGGGTCCAGAAGAGCAGAGGACACATTCTTTAGTGCTAGGGTTTTCTTCCTTTATATGACTCAATCAGCCTACAACAAAACACAGTGGCAGAGTGGGTTATAAATGTTAGCAACCTTGGCAATGGAGTGGTGTGGGAGAATTGTCTGTATTCTGTCAATCATGTTTTAAATAAACGCTGATTGGCTAGGTAGAAAGTATAGGCGGGAAAACCAGACAGGAAGTAGAAGTGGTGCAATAAGAACAGGAGTATTCTGAGAAGGAAGCCCATTCCCCCACTCCTGCCCAGTCCACCGAAGAAGCAGGATGTGAGCTGTCCCACTGAGAAAGGTGGCTAACATAGATGAACAACGGGTTAATATAAGTTATAAGAGCTAGCTAGTAAGAAGCCTGAGCTAATGGGTCAATCAGTTTATAACCTAATGCAGACTCTCTGTGTGATTTTTCTCTGGGACTAAACGGCTGGGGGACCAGGCGGGACAGAAACCCCAACAAGCAGGCCCACATGCTACAATGGAGAAGCAAACATGCAGCCTTAAAAAACAAAACTGAAAGAAAGACTAAGGGTAGATAAAACAGAGTGGAGACTGGGGTGCAGCTGGGCAGGGCAGGAACACCTGTAATCCCACATCTGGGAGGGGAGGAAGAAGGATCAGGAGACAGAGTCATTCTTAGATATGCAGGGAGTTCTAGGACAGCCTGGGCAACAAGAGAATTTAACTCAAAAGAACAAAAGAAAACAAACAAAAGGTAATTGACTAAATCAGAAAGAGTCTAAGATGATGTATTAAAAATACGGGATCAACAGATATACTTCAAACTTCTGCTGGAGTAAAGCTAGTGAGGAGACAAAACCACCCACTATGTGTTCACTATTAATTGAACTGAGTAGTGCATATGGGAGGTGGCTTTGTTACAATGTTCTGTCTGCTACTTCTGTATCAAATTTCCATAATAAAAAGTTGGACTATAACAGCCATCAAGCACTAAAAAGTGAAAAGAAAAGGTAAGAACTAATCTTCCATGACATTTCAAAGCCAGAGATTTAGACACTATTCACACAACGAGAAGAGGCTAAAGGGCTGCTTCCAAGACAACAGACTGGGAACAAGTAACACGTGACATTCTTTTCACCAAAAGCTTTTCTAAAACTGGTTATTGTTTTAATTAATTTCTGTTTTAGAACAAAAACTTGGACTTGAGAAACAGCTCAGCAGTTAAGGGCACTTGCTGCTCTTGCAGCAGATCCAAGTTCAGCACCCACATCAGGCAGCTCCCAGCAGCCTGTAACTACTGCTCCAATTGACCTGATGCACTCTTGAGGCACCCATGACCACCTGCACATATGTGGCATTTTCTTACACAGATACATACAAAAATAAATATTAAAACCCAATAAACTGCCTAATAGAGAGAGAGAGAAAAAAAAAAAAAAAAAGAAAACACTAGCCAGATGGCTTAGCAGGTGAAA
The DNA here is from genome assembly GCA_028555095.1 of Dicrostonyx torquatus. NCBI lineage: Eukaryota > Metazoa > Chordata > Mammalia > Rodentia > Cricetidae > Dicrostonyx > Dicrostonyx torquatus. The sequence continues at coordinate 188,866 of JAQHUG010000192.1, read as the reverse complement.
TAGAAAGTGTTTGCTACCCAGGCCTAGCAACCTAAGTGGGGTTCCCAGAAGCCATATACAGGTATAAGAGTATCAGCTCCACTTCTACATGCATATGGCAGCATGCCCATCCCATTCCTACACATCACACACACAAAAATAACAATAATATTTTTAAATAACAATTAAGACATTTAATCATTTATACTTTAAGCAATTAGTTCACAAAACAGAAGTGTCTGCAGTATGTTTCAGACAATATTATCAAGTACTAAATGCTATTCCTATGTATACTGTACTTTTTGCATATGCTATCTTAAAGTGAAAATAAATTTTCAAGTTATTTCATAATTAAAATTATTTAATTAAAAATTTAAATAAAAATAGAACTCTATAATCATTAAATGTCTCCCTTGTATGGACTGTTACAGTCTAGTGTGCAAGCAACTCCAAGTGTTACATTTCTAAGAGATCACGTCTTTCTAAGAAGCTAATGATGCTGTACACAGTAGTACAAATTATCTTACCTCCTTTTCTTCACCAACTTGATCCAAACTTTCATGACTTGAAGGATTATATGGAATTACTAAAATTTCAAAACCAAATATTAAAAAGAAAAATAATCAATGATGAATTTGACTCAAAATTTTTCTTTTGATGGTTTTTCTTAGTTTTTACATATGAGTAAGTAATTAGTGAGCTTAATATTTGTTAAGAATAGTGAAGGGACTGGAGAGATGGCTCAGCGGCTAAGAGCACTGGCCAGAGGTCCGGAGTCTGATTCGCAGCACACACATGGTGGCTCAAAACCATCTATAGTGGGATCTGATGTCCTCTTGTGGTATAAAGTCATATATGCAAATAGAGCACTCACACATATAAAACAAATCTTAAAAAAAATAAGGTAAAGAAAGATCATTTAAAAAGATAGAGTAGTGAAGGCAGAGAGGAAGCACCAGTTGGCAGTCAAGTCCTGCTTCTTCTCTTCTTTAGAATAATCTGTTCTCTACAGAGGACTATAAATCCTACTGAAACGCTTTAACACCGCAAACAGAGATGGCAGACCTATGGCTTTCATTTCTCTAACTTTTGTCTTAGAAATGCTTGACTCTCACAGAGATGAAGACCTGACATGGTCGGGCTTCTGCTCCTCAGGCTGCTGGGGGTAGGAGGAGTAACAGCCCTCAGCTCAGACTGTTCAAGCTTCTTTTATGACCAATGGACCAGGTGCCAGAAAAATTCTTTTAGCTTCAGAATTTCCCAAATACGTACTTAAGATTTTGTTCCTGTTTAACACAACTCGTCCCACATAGTCAGTTTGCTATGCAGTATCTCTACATTTCCAGAAGAAGGATTTCAATAAAACCAAGTTGCTTCAACAGTCAACATGGCTCCAAACTCAGTTTTGTACTTTCTCACTGTGAAAACACACTAGGCTTGATGAATTTAAAGAATTCTCAAAAGAAATTATTTGAACTAAGAAAGTCATTTGTTAGCTTACACAGTTGTTTTTTTCAAATGCTAAATATGTACATTAAAATACTGTGACAAATTTTACAACCATAAAATATGCTTATGTACACTATGTTTTTAAACTTAGACTTAAAAAACTACCACTGTGGAAAGGAGGCTCCTGGGAGCAGAAGGCTGAAGGTGGGGAATGCAGGAGAAAACGGGGAAGGAGAATCAACAGAAGTTTTATTTGAAAATGCTATCATGAAATCTAATACACTGTATGCTAATTCAAAAAATTAAAAAAAAAACACATGAAGTCAAATGTGAGAAATTAGACTTTAAAAAGCCCCCCAGAGCAGTTTCTAGCCATCACTGCCCTTACCTGTCTGTGCGTGGTCTGGGTGCATGGATGACTGGTCCATTGGCATCATTGGTTCCTACAGACAGTTCCAAAGACACGGTAACTTAGAAGATTCTTTTCAAACCCCCAAACCTCTATAAACCTAGAAATGACAGTATCTCAATGGGATATATCATACTAAAATTTAAATGTGAAAAACTCTAAGTGATATGAGTTACATTATTATTATAATACTTCACAATATAAAGCCATGCACTACTCCTATGAATGACATAATTTTTACAAAAAAAAAACAAATACACAAAGGATTTCAGGTGAGTTAGAAATAAAACTGCGACCCCTGCTTCTACATTACTTTCCTCCCTTTGAAACCTGACAACAACCTCCCAAGTTACTCTCTGACCTCCAAATGCTGTGGCACATGTGCATAACACATGCACAAAAGAACAACAAATAAAAATAGGATACAAGATATAGCTGAGGGGACTGAAGACAGTGCTCCGCAGTTAAAGACAGCTTGCAGCTCTCGCAAAGGGCCTGAGCTCATTTCTTAGCACTCATACTGGGCAGTTTGCAACCACCTAAAATTCCAGCTCCAAAGGATCTGACACCCTCTCTGACCTCCAAGGTCAGAACACACTGGGCATATACATATACATACACATAAATAAAAAATAAATCTGAAAAAAATGACCAAATTATACTGTTGAGAAAAATGAGTTAGAAAAGGATGTACATCAATAACACCACTCTTACTAAAAGCATGTTAAAAAAAAAAAGACACTCCAAGTAATGAACAAAATAATTAAATACTTCAAATGACTAAAAACTAATTGTTTCTCTTTCAATAAAATTCTAAGGAAAAAAACAGGTGGAAGGAGGAACCAGGGAATTTAAAAAGTATGGAAGAAACATCAATCAAGAACAGTTTGAATCTTAATTCAAAATAGAAAATTATAACTTTTATGAGACAACTAAAAATGTGACTACTGCCTAGATGGCATTTGATTATGGTTACTTTAAGACTTGCAAAGTTTACATATCTTAAGTGGAATGTAAAGGACTCCTACACACTGTATTTTCTGAGATGTAGTTCTGTAGCACCTTCCTGCTTTAACCCTGTTAAATGAAGCATGCTACACACATATATAACAAACAATTCTCTAAGCCTTACCGGTGGCAAAGAATGCCGCCCACACTCAATTGTGACAAGTTTGTGGCACTTCTTATGAACCAATAGTTTGCAATTGATGCACTTATATCCTTGTCGTCCAAGCCCCCAGATTCTGTCTGTGCAGATGGCACAGTGAGCACGCTGCAAAGAGTAAGTTCAAGAACATTTTATCAGTCATAGTCAGTGGTGGTGCATGTCTTTAATCCCAGCACTCAGCATGCAGAGGCAAGTGGATCACTAGAAGTGAGTTCCAGGACAGCCAGAGCTATAAAACCTGTCTCAAACAAAACAAAACAACCCCAAAAGAACAAAACCATAAACCATAGCTATTTCCCAACAGCTTCCTCATTACGTCTTCAATCCCAGAATTCATGAGGCAGAGGCATACTGATCTGTAAGTTCAAAGCCAGCTTGGTCTACATAGTGCGTGCCAGCCAAGGCTACATACTAAGACTCTGTCTCAAAAAAAGCCAAACAAACAAACAACCCCAAGATATTTAAAAATTACTGGTTTTCCTTCTAACTGAATTCTCTCATCATGGCATCAGTTGTCAGCCTATAGCAAAATCAGATGAAACAAAATTTTTTCACACAATTTGTTTTCAAAGGCTATTAAAGATCAGTGAAAAATAAAGAGAAGACAGTTTAAAGAGTCATGAATATATCACCATGTTGCTTTCTGATGTTAAACTCAAGAAATTTTCATCTTCACAAAAATTTCACAGTAATGAACACAAAAAAAGTGGCTAATAAGTCCATAGTCTTCCCGATTATGCAGAGGGCAAACCCGGCTTTCCTAGAGAACTTGGGCCTTGGTGATGCCAGGGCCATTGGCAAGAAGAGTTTGGGGATCTTGGGCATTCATCTCTATTGATATTGATGAATTGAGGACACAATGTTAACTGTAAAAATGAAATCCATAAATGTATAGTTATCAAAAGAAGTTAAACCAGGCACTCCCGCACTTAGGCAGACAGAAGGGATTGCCATGGGTTCTTGGTTAACTTCAGTTACACCAAGTACCAGGCCAACTATAGCAACACAGTTAGAACCTGTGTCAAAAAGGGGGTAGGGGTGTTTCTAAACACAGGCTTATGCCAACAGACTGCTTGCTCTCAAACCCCAGCTTTGTACTTACTGGCTAAACAGCTGAGATAAGACTTAACTTCATTTTTCTCATCTATAAAATGGAAATACAGTACCGATTTCACAGGGCTAAGTATGGATTTAGTGAGTCAACACAGGGAGAGCACTGGGGAAATTGCCTCATATATGTGAAAGCTAGCCAAGGCCTTACTACTATTACTGATTTCTAAACAGTGAATTAAAGGGCTTATACAATAAACTTTGATAATTTCTGCCCGCTTTGAATTATATTTAAACACAATTTTCTTATAACTTTAAAAACCCATATTTTTTTCAGACTCATTTGGAAATAAGGTACAAACATCAGAAGTTTAACCTAAGTCAAACAGCATTCATTCATCTAATCAGGACCTTCTTAAAAAGCCGGGACCATTTTCAGAGTGGCAGGCTGTGAGTGAAGCAGAGAATCGGGCAGTGAAGGAAGTGCTATTCTAACCGGAGGCACAGCCGGCGGTAGAGGGCAGCAGATCAAGGCCTTGCTGCTTTCTTCTTTTTAAAGAACTAACAAGTTAATAACAAACTATCTTTCTCTCATAGGGAGAAAAAAAATAAATAAAAATACTTGTCTCAAAGTATTAGAATCCAACAAAACAAGTTTACCCTGTTGAAACGTTTCGCTTGAAAAGTGTGGCCATTTGCACAATAAAGCTTTCTCCACCGGCGGGCCCCTCTGCGGTAGATGGATTCTGAAGAGAGAGTGAAAGTTTAAAGAGCAAGTTTGAATAAACGCCACTTAATTAAATCTGACTTTTCTGTGATGTTTACCGCTGGAGAAACCATAGTAACACAAACTAGAACTGAAATGTAGAATGGGCTCGCTACAGGGGCACCGACACCGGAATAATTAGTACTGTTTTCTTTTCGAGAGATTCCCACCTAATATCTGAGAAAAACTGGACACGCTAAAGGAGTAGATATTTGCATCCTTTACCTGATTTCCATGTTACTACTTACTCTTTTGTTATAGCTAATATCTTCTTGACAAATACAAATAAAAACAGAGTTTTTTTGTCCCCTCAGAATGATTCCGAAAATGCAGTGTCTGAAACTAATGACATTCACTCTAGTCATCCATAACACAACATAACCACTGCAACCTAGAAAATTAACTCAGTAGAAAGCGCAGATACAAACTTTCTTTCTTAACTGTTCCAAAACTGTCTTTCAAAGCTGTCATGTCCCACTCAGGAACAAATCACAATTTAGGCATTGTATTTGGTCTCTTTGGTTTGGCTGGCTGGTTGGGTTGGTTTTCATGTCCATGCGCTCTGCTTCACTCTTCATGTCTTAGGCAGTATTTTTGTGTTCCACACCCCGAGTTGCAGAGTCTGCCTCTTCATGATCAGAGTTAGTGCTAAAACATTGAGTAAATGCAAGGTGGTGGTGGCGCACACCTTTAATTCCAGCACTGGAGGCAAAGGCAGGTGAATCTCTGTGAGTTCAAGGCCAGCCTGGTCTGCAAGGGCTAGTGCCAGGACAGCAGGACTGTTACACAGAGAAACCCTGTCTTGAAAAACCAAAATAAACCTTTGAGCGAAAATACTCTACAGATGCCTTTAAAGGGAGAGGGGCTGAAGGAATGTCTCTGCCATTGAGCGGACCTCACTGCTGACAGGACTAGAATTCAGTTCCCAACACCTCGTCAAAAGCAGCTCACAACTGCCTGTAACTCCAGTATGTCGACGTAAGCACATAGGGGCGGGGGATCAAATGCTCTCTGCTTCCCAAGCATCTGCACTGATAAGTGCACACGCACAATTAAAAATAAAATAATAAGAGTGTTGATCTTTTCTTATAGCGTGCCACGAGAGGCACACAAACATCACAATGTCAGCGCCCACCACAACAGACACCTTCACAAGGAGTGACTCTGCATCTCTTCTTCACTGGAGAGGTACATTCTACTTCATGAAAGTTAATCTGTAAAGCCGGGCAGTGGTGTCGCACGCCTTTAATCTCAGCACTTGGGAGGCAGAGCAGGCGGATCTCTGTGAGTTTGAGACTGGTCTGGTCTACAAGAGCTAGTTCCAGGACAGGCTCCAAAGCTACAGAGAAACCCTGTCTCGAAAAACCAAAAAAAAAAAAAAAAAAAAAAAGGTTAATCTGTGATACCTTTATATAACTCCATTTACAAGAAACTTTCATCCTTTTTGGTCTGTTTTTAGTACAATACTGGGTGTTGAACCCAGGACCTCACTTGTGTTACATAAACATTCTACCCACAGTCACAGGTCTGGCCCAATCCAAAGGTTTTATATAATTGTTATTATCTTTTTTTAATTTTTAAAAACATTTGTCAGTTTGCAAGTTTGGTTTGTGGTATAGGAGGGTTCTTTCTGTATTTCTTTGCTTTCGTTGGTTAAATAAAGACTCTGCCTGGCCTATAGAATAGGACACAGCCCTTAGGTGGGCGGAGTAGACAGAACGGAAGGCAGTGAGAGAGAAGGAAGTGAGAGAGTCGCCAGGGTCAGACATGCTGTATCTTCCCGGTAAGCCCACTACCTCGTAGTGACTTACAGACTATAAAGAATGGGTTGAAATAAGATGTGAGAGTCAGCCAAGAAAAGGCTAGTGATAATGGGCCAGGAAGAGTTTAAATGAATACAGTTTTCTTGGTTTTTTTTCGGGCATAAGCTAGCAGGAGGCTGGGAGCCAGGCGCCAGGAAAACGGCCCCACTTCTCGGCAGCAGGACACAGCCGCCCCCTTTTACAACAGGTTTGCATGTATGTATGTGTGCTTGTCTAGTACTCTGGAGGTGAGACAGGGGAGTTGGATTCTCTGGAGCTAAAGTTACAGATGATTGTGAACTACTACATGGGTGCCAGGAACTGAACCCAGGTCCTCTCAAAGAGCCATGTCTCCAGCTCCCACAAACACTTTTTTTTTCTTTTGGTTTTTTGAAACAAGGTTCTCTATGTAATAGTCCTGACAGTCCTGGAAACTCCTCAGACCAGGCTGGCCTCAAACTCACAAAGGTCCTCCTGCCTCTGCCTCCTGAGTGCTGGGATTAAAGGTGTGTTCCACCACTACTGCTAAAACACATAGGGAGACAGATTAATCTAATCCATTTGTAATTTTGGCAATCCCTTACTATGACACGCATTATCTAGTAGTCACTGTAGTCCACTAGACATTGTACTGTCTACTGGTGACATTTATCAGTGCTAGTTAACAGGAAGAACCATTTCTAAACTGGTGTAGGAGGGTTCTTCTGTATTTTGTACTGCTTTCATTGGTTAATAAAGAAGATTGCCTGGCCTGTAAGATAGGTCAGTCCTTAGGTGGGCGGAGTACACAGAAAGGAAATTCTGGGAAGAAAGGAAGTGTGACAGACACCATGATGCTCAGGCCGAGATGGATGCAGGTTAGAATCTTCCGATAAGTCACCACCTCATGGTGACACATAGACTATTAGGAATGGGTTAATTTAAGATGTCAGGGTTAGCCAAGAAGAAGCTAACAATAATGGGCCAGGCAGAATTTAAATGAATACAGTTTTGTGTGGCTATTTTGGGCATAAGCTAGCGGCCGCAGCCGAGAGCCAGGCGCTGGGAACAAAGGGCCACGCTCCTCTCAGGTGCTGGGAACACAACCTGCACCTATTACAACACTAAAATACATTAAAGCAGATGTAGCACTGAATTCACTATCTCAAGTTAAAGTAGAAAGTATCTGCTATAATGTTCTTAGAAGTCTCTTTTTCTGCTTGCAGAGCTGGGGATACAGTCAGGGCCTTGCACACTAGTGGAACTTGAAGCATGATGCCTGACACTAAACATGGGTGTTTTTGTTTGTGCCTACATTATCTACTGAGAGCCAGCAAATGTTAACTTACCAGATGCTATTATGAATTAGATTATATACTCTAAATTTAAATATTTTACTGCTGTCTAAGAACTTAAAAGGCCAAGAGACCACAGTCATGGTTATCAATTTTCCTCTCTAGTTTAACATTTATTTGACTGGGGAAAAGGTGGTGTCGGAACCTCCACCACTACTTGGAAAAGGTCAATGAGTATGCAGTCTAACAGAAAGCCTAGAAACTGCATTTTGCCCAGAAAGCATGCCATATACCTACAGTAGATTTGCACAAGCACAGTGCCCTGCACAGGCTGTGCCAGTGTCAACTATGTTAACAGTGGCTCTAGGTTCTCTCCAGAGCTCTGCAAAAACAGTCAACACGGCTTTAACTCTCCTCCCACTAGAACCCCAGCAAGATGTTGTGAGCTTATTTTCACATTATGCAGTAAGCATAAGCAAATGAATGAACCTAACAGTGGGTCACTAGACTTGAAGTCACGCATATGTGTGCGCACAAACAAGTACAGTGGCAAACAGATTATGTTAAACACCGTTAAATCTGAACAAGTGATTTGTAGGTATCCTTTTTTCCAAGATGTTTTGAAATTTCCACAGATTTGAAAATATTCAAAATTAAAAAAATGAAACCACATGACTTAATTTAATTGTATTTTTATATGTACAACAGACAATTATGTACGATTTAGCTAGATGAAGTCCATTTGGCAAAAGCACAGCTTAGGCAGTTGCTAATATATTCTAAATTAGACTGAAGAAACAGAATAAGTCGAACAAATTAAAAGTTCTACTTCTTTTTCTTTTTTTTTTTTGTTTAGTTTTTGCCTTGAATTTTTTTTTAAAATTTATTTAGTTATCATGTATATAGTATTCTGCTTGAATGTATGCCTGCAGGACAGAAGAGTGCACCAGATCTTATTATAGGTGGTTGTGAGCCACCATGTAGTTGTTGGGAATTGAACTCAGGACCTTGGGAAGAGCAGCCAGTGCTCTTAACCTCTGAGCCATCTCTCCAGTTCCCAAAAGTTCTATTTCTTAAGGCAGGCATGGTGGCACATGTCTTTAATCCTAGCACTTAGGAGGCATGGGCAGGCGAACCTCTCAGCGGAGGACTGGTGTAGGAGGTCCCTCTGTCCGTGTGTTGCTTTCACTGGTTAATAAAGAAAATGCCTTGGCCTGTTGATAGGGCAGAATTTAGGTAGGTGGGGAAGACAGAACTGAATTCTGGGAGGAAGAAAGCAGAGTTAGGGAGATGCCATGGATCTGCTGCCAGAGATAGATGTGCTGAATCTTTGCCAGTAAGCCATTGCCACGTCACAATATACAGATTAATAGAAATGGGTTAAATCAAGATGTGAGAGGTAGTCAATAAGAGGCTAGAGCTAATAAGCCAAGCAATGATTTAATTAATACAATTTCTGTGTGGTTATTTCAGGGCTAAGCTAGCTGGGCGACCGGGACAAACAAGCAGCCTTCCTGTTACAGAGGCCAGCCTGGTCTACAAAGCAAGTTCCAAAACAGAAACCTTGTCTAGAAAATCAAAACAAAAAGTTCTGTTCCTTTTTACTGTGATTATTCGAATTTCAAGTGTACAGAGTAATAAAAACACTCACTGTCTTCTCCTGGGCAAGGCATTCCAGGACGTTCTGGTACACAAGGAAACACTGAAAGAAAATTAAAATTAGTTAACAGCATATTTACAAAATACAAACTATACAGAATTAAGATTAATCCAAAATTCAAAGTGACTTGAGTTACCCAAGGTAGGATTCCAACACATGGCCAAAATTAGTCTACTAAAGGCTCTCACTTTTACCAAGCCTATATATAAAGCAACTTTCTGTGAAAACAAGTATGTCTGTAAGTAACACATTAGAAGCTTGATTTACTAATTCCTGACCCTTGTGAACAATCACTTTTTCTTCTTTTGGGCCTTAAAGAAGCTAACTACTACTTTTTAACATCCTTGTTGTAGAAAACTTTGTTTCAACAAAGAATTAAATGACAAAAATCAAAGTTTTTAAAAGATGTATACTCAAATTAGAAATGAAATAGTATCAAAATCCCCAAAATATTAGCTTATATTCAAGGCTATATATTTACAAACATAGCATATAAAGCATATAATTCTCATTATAATGAGAAACATCTTTTTAACTAACTGTCCTCTGGTGAATTAGGGCCACAATTGAGTAAGAGCACCCAGAACAGGAAACAGTTATCAAGCCTAGCACTGTGCTAGGCAAGTACTCTATAACTGAGTTAACTCTCACTGTGTAACCCAGGTGGCCCTGGACCAATAGGTCCTCCTGCCTCTACCTACCTGGATAACTGATTGTTTCTCTAACATTTTAACATTTTATACTAGAAAAGGGTAGTCCCTGACCTGTACACACATGTGCGCGCCCACATGTGCACACACATACTCACACAGAGACTTCTAAAACTATACAGGAATTGTTGTAAGCTGTAAAACAATGGGAGATCACATTTTAATATCCTGGGAGACTATATTCAGATAATACATTTCTCCTACACTATAGAAGCAGGCTCATTTTACTTGCTCTGGCACAGGAAAAAGAAGCTGGAGGACAATTACACAGGGAAGAGGCCACACATAATAAATGATACCTAGATTGTCTTTAAAGAGTCAATTAAAAAAAAAAAACACTTATGTTTAAGTTACAGCTTTGGGAGAGTCGGCGGATGACTCTCTTACCATGGATCAAGAGCTCAGAGTCCTTGTTCAGTTCATAGAGCCTGAAAGCTTCTTCTAATTCCAGCTGAGAAGACACTGTGCATGGATCTCCTAAAACAAAAGGAAAGCTCAATCTTCACCCTCTGAGTTGGATAACTGTAAGCAAATTCTATAAACAGTAATGGAAGGGTGTTGATGAAGAGAGATGTTTAGATACTTCCTTAGACTTCCATTCTCTGATGTCACTGGATGTGACATCACATCCAGTTCCAGTTGCACAGAATCAAACACAGGGCCCAGACACCACATTTCCTACAGATAAAAACCACTCTGAGCCAGGCAGTGGTGGTGCACGCCTTTAATCCCAGCACTTGGGAGGCAGAGGCAGGCGGATCTCTGTTTCGAGGCCAGCCTGGTCTACAAGAGCAGTTCCAGGACAGGCTCCAAAAATACAGAAAAGCCTGTCTCAAAAAACCAAAAAAGAAAAAAAACAAAAAACCACTTTGTTCTGTATGAATGTGCATGCGCGCGTGTGCACACATACACACACACACACACACAGTAGCAAATCTACTCTGACTACCTTCAGGCTGGCATGGCTCACTTAGATGGGTACCTTTAGGAGCCAGTCTCTTGCCTCTTCCTTCTCCTTAGTACTGTGGATGGAGCCCAGGACCAGGCCTGGCAAGCACTCTAACACCAAGGTATAGGGCCAGCCCCACTCCTGTTTTGTTCTGTTTGGGGATAGGGTCTCAATAAATTACTCAGGCTGGCCTCAAACACATAATCCTCCTGTCTCAGTCTCCCAAGTGCTGGGATTACAGGTCTATACCACCAGGTCTGATACTAGTTTCCTTAAAAGAGGAGTAAAAGCAGCTACACTGCCATGCTATGGATGGTTGGCATCTTTCTCTAAGGAGTGACTTTGTCAAAGATTTTCTTTCACATTACAACATTGATCAGTTAAATCACAGGAAAGAAAACACTAAAGCACTCTGGACTAAGATAGTTCAGCTTGAGCCATTTAAAAAAACTTTTTTAGATTGGTGCTGCGAATTGAACCTGGGTCCTTTGCAAGAGCAGCAAGGGCTCTGAGCTGCTGAACCATTTCACCGGCCCCCTCTTTTCTTTATTTTAATTTACTCGTTGACATTGCACACATATAAACAATGCATCCAGACAGTGTGCACTCCAACTGCATTTTCCAAGGGGCCCCCAACTCTTCCTCCATTCTTCCCAGGCACCCCAACATCTCCCTACTCCCTTTCATGTCTTCTTTTGTTAATAGCCCATGAGCACTGTCTTCTGGAATGATGACTGATCTCGCTGACTCACTCTTGTGGACATAATCGTAGCTGTAGTGAGCCTACAGACAGCACTCCACAGCACCCCTCCCCATCCCGTGTCTCACATTCTTCGCACCCCTATTCTGAGACGCCCCTCCTCTGCCACGTTCCCAGAACCTTTGGTGAGAAGGATGTCACAGATGTCCTCTTTTAGGGATGGACACCAGCTTGAGTTACTCTTAAATGTTAAGTGCTGAATTTTAGTAACATGGACAACGAGGAAGAACCTCTCCTGACTAACCAAAGTGCTGAGTCATTCCTGGAGTCAAGAGGTGACATATATACACCACAAGGACATTCCTCAATGAACAAGTCACTTAGAGCAAAGCTGGGGCCTGAACTGGATCCACCCCTGCTGTTCCAGTGCTCACTGCTGCAGTTATAGGAAACACTCCTCCACCTCCATGCTAGATGCCACTGATTCTGCCTAATCTTCAATCACACTCAGTTTACAATGAGAGCAAAGTGAAGTCATTTCCTTTCCACACTATCTCAAAGAAAACAGTGTCTCTATTCTTTTCTTCAACTCAGCTGCTGAAGCCTTAATCCCTTTATCTTTTCTGGGCATTTAAAACATTAGCCCTGATAACTCACAGAGCCGTGAAAAGTAAGTTTTCAACTCACCAACTTGTAAGGCAGTGTTACAGAAATAGGTAACCAAACCAGAAACTGGTACAAAAGGAAAAGAATTTCATGGCCTTTCCCATCTAATGATAGGCAGAAGATGGCAGCCACGGGCTGTTTGTGAAGCCCTGAGAACAGAGAAAATGATGTGGAAAATTGTGAACAAATGTGGCATCACTGTCGCTGAAGGCAATAGAGAACAGTAATAATCCTAAAACAGTGGATGCAAATAGATCATAATAACTAGATACAAGGTTCAAAGTATCAAAAGGCTTCTTTCTTTTTTTCTAAATTATTCATTTTTACTTTATGTGCATAGGTGTTTTCCCTGCATGTGCGTCTGTGTGAGATGCGTCCAGTTTCAGGCGTCAGATGGCCTGAAACTGGAGTTACAGACAGTTGTGAGCTGCCATGTGGGTGCTAGGACTTGAACCTGGGTCCTCTGGAAGAGCAGCCAGGTGCCCTCAACTACTAAGCCATCACCCAAAATGGTTCCTGTCAACAGCCTATGTAGCTATGGATACAGAGAAATGTCAAGAACGGAATAATTTTTGAAATACTTGGATTTCAAAAGTATCTAAAAAAAAAAAAAAAGAAAAAACCAAAACATTTCCCTGCCAAGTTTTGCTCAGTTTGAAAATAAAACTGCCCCTCTCCTCCATTTCAACCTGTACGTCATAAAAAAAAGAAACACACTAACAGCAAAGATCAGACACATGGAGCTTTTAGTGAACACCAAGACTTCATAAAAAATGATGCATATGGGGCCGGGTAAGTGCATTTGCAGTGCAGTTGCTGGCAGAGGCTGCTGGATCCCTGAGGGCTGCAGTTACCGGCAGTTATGACCCCCCCCATGGGTGCTGCACTTGGTTCTCTGTGGAAGCAATTTTTACTTTTTTTGGTTTTTGTTTGTTTGTTTTTGTTTTTCAAGACTGGGTTTCTCTGTAGCTTTGGAGCCTGTTCTAGAACTAGCTCTTGTAGACCAGGCTGGCCTCGAACTCACAGAGATCCACCCACCTCTGTCTCCTGAGTGCTGGGGTTAAAGGCATGCGCCACCACCGCCCGGCACAGTTTTTACTATTAACTGTTTAGCCATCTCGCCATCTCTACACCAGGATCTTAGCTAAGCATAAGAGCCTCTCAAACCTCAGAAACGTGTAGATGGGATCTTGTCTAAAAGAGATTTATGTGGTATGGCTGTTACCTAATGGGATAGTTTTAACTTGATACATAGAAGGTCTACAGTGCTCAAATGAACATGTGACTTTCAACCCTGCAGGAGAAAGTCTAAGCAAGTTACTGAACTACAAATGTCGTTGCCTAAGAAAAGAGAAGGACGGCTCAAAGCAATGTTGGTCCTGGAAGACCACTTCCAGAGAACAGCAACGAGTTTTCCTGAGGAATGGTGGTATATGCTGTTATAACTCAGAGTCTCCCTTCTTTGTGACAGGAGTAGGTACTGTACTTCTCTTGTCTCTAGTTTATTATTCAGTCAGTAGTCCACAGGCCTTCAGAACTAGCAGAGAGGCAATCAAGGAACCTAAACCACGGCTGGACAAGACAAAGAATGAGAAGAGCATGTTTGGACTATGAACCTTTTCTCATAATGGATTAGGCTCTGGGTGGTTTGGAGAGTGTATTAGCACTCCTGTATAACCATAAGGAAGCAGGAAAGTAAGTCAATTACAGATAATACATTCAATCTCTTTTGTTTTTCTTGAACTGAGTGCCTGTGTGTCACATGTGACCTTTTTTGACCATGTTTGATAGTTAAAGCATTCTATAAGTCATTATGAAACAAAGATGACCAGGAAAGCTACTTTTCAAAGCTAACTCTATCACCAAATCTAAATTTATGGAATAAACACAAATACGTTCTTAGTATTTGCTCACTGTAGTTGACTTTGAGAGAATTTAGGGATTAATAAAATCCACATATTAATCGTTAGGTTGTTCTTGTTCACAATACACCTACTTTTTTTCACCTATAAAAAGAAACAATCATTAGGCTCTAAAAACAGTTGTTAGATATGAAATATCTAACTATTTGTAAAAATAACCTGACAAGATGCAGAACACAAAACTTTAGGTCACATATTCATTATATTTAAATCCATATTCACTTCCTGGCCCCCACTGGTTCATGGCCATATCATAATGCAAAATACATTTAGTCCAACTTCAAAACTCCCATAATCTAACATGGTCAACACTGTTTAAAAGTCCAAAGTTCAAAGTCTCTTCTGAGACTCAAGGCAATCTCTTAACTATAACTCTCCGGGAAATAAAAATATTTCCAACATGAGATATATATTACCATTCAAAAAGGGAAGAATCAGGACACGGGAAATATTGAACCAAAAAGCAGCAGGGCAAACTATAAATCTTTAGTGGCTCTGCCCTTCCAGCTTTGTTGCCTGCAAGATACACATCTTTCTTGGGCTGGTTCCACTCCCTGTGATCTCCTTGGGAGAGAACCCATGGCTCCAGTACTTATAACATCGTGGAGTCTCCAATACAATCCAGGCTTCACTTCAGAACTTCAAACAATGGCATCTTGGGATTTCCCTTGCCACACGCCAGGCCTCAGTGGCTCTCCTTAACCCTGGAGGAAGATTCCGTACACCTTTCTTTGTGTATTTTTCATGACTCTAAAGCCAGAACTGTAAGGACAATAGTGCCAAGTTCAGCTGCCCATTTGGGAGCCTGGTCCTCACCTTGAATCACCTTTGCAGAAACTTTCCTTGTAGCCTCTTAAGAGCAGAAAATTCAGCCGGGCAGTAGTGGCACACGCCTTTAATCCCAGCACATAGGAGACAGGCAGGCGGATCTCTGTGAATTCGAAGCCAGCCTGGTCTACAGAGTGAGTTTCAGGACAGCCAGGACTACACAAAGAAACCCTGTCTAGAAAAACAAAAACAAAAATGGGCAGAAAATTCCACAGGCCCTTTCTTTGCACAAGTTGGAAGCTTAACTGGGTAGGGTCTTGCCCTGGCCCCTTGGCCTGTGCGGACCAGGCCTCTCCTTAATCCCCTTATCTCTCAGCACAAGCCTCAACTCCAACATTCAATTTCCTCCCCCTCTTTTTTCTCTTCAACTGTAGTTTTGTGTTTCTTTTTGTCCCACTTGGTATTTCTCACAGTAGACCTGCATAACAGTGATTACTAATAATGACATGACAGTTAATATCATGTCCTGAAATCTCCTCCAAGAAATTTTCTTTGCAATTTAACCTCAGGCAAAGTTTTAGGACTACAGTGTGGAATATTCCTTTACACTGTGTGGATATATGTCCCTATGATTGGTTTAATAAAGAAACCAACTGGCCCATAGCAGGACAAGATAAGGTTAGGGGAGAGTCAAACAGAATTCTGGGAAGAAAGATGGAGTCAGGAGCTGTGAGAAATACAGAGGAAGCAGGAGATAAACATGCTGTGTTGAAAGAAGGCACCGCCACATAACAGAGGGTAGATAAGAAATACGAGCTAATTTAAATGTAGGAGTTAGCTAGCAACAAGCCTGAGCTACTGGTCAAGCATTTATAATTAATAAAGTCTCTGTGTAGGTTATTTGGGAACTGGTGGGCAGGAAAGAAACTTCTGACTACACCACAGCAGAAGCAACATTCTTTTGTCAAAATATCACAAGAATGGTCTCTAGCCCAGTTTTTATTATTGTTTCTCTAAATGCTGGGTCTATATAATCCATATTGCTCTCAGCAATACTGTTTTGCAAGATCCTACCGGGAGGCCTATTTAACCCAGCCTACAACATTAAAATGCAACTTTTCTAGACCAAAATCCTAGTCTTCTAAAAACAGGTCAATTCTGTCACAGCCACAGTACTATTCCTAGAGGACCAGGCTTCTATTCCCAGTAACCACATGTCGGCCAACAGCTCTCTATAATCCCAGTTCCAGGGGACCCAAGGCCCTCCTCTGGCCTGTTCAGACACTAGACACACATGATGCAGAGAGACACATGTAAGCAAAACACCTACTCACATTAAACACACACTCAAAGGAAAGGCATAATACTGCATCTCATAATCATATATTCTGTCAGTTAAAAATAAAAAATTTAAAACTATGCAGAGAACTAAAACAAAATAAAGTAACATAAAAATCATATCTACCATTCCCTGTTCTATATAAGAGTATATGGCAGTAATGGTTACACAATTACTATTCACCTAAAATGTTTTGCTACTAAGGGTGATAGATCACATAAGAAGACCAAAGAAGGGGGTCACTGCAAGTTCCATATCTGCCAGGGCCACATAACAAGACTTGCCTTTATTTAAAAAAAGAAGAAAAAAGTCAATTTAGGGGCTGGAGAGGTGGCTCAACAGTTAAAAGCACTTGTTGCTTGTTGTTCTTGTAAAGTTTAGTTCCCGGCACCACAACCTTCTGCAGCCAGTTCCTCCAGGGGGATCAGATACCCTCTTCAGGTCTCCTTAGGCACCAGGCACACATGTAGGCAGTGGATGGTGAGAAGCCTTAATTCAATGTCTTCGAACTGAGGAAGCTGCCCATTCTATCATTCTATCAGCCCTGGTCCTTAACAGAACCCTGTCTAATACTACGATGAGCCTCTTGAGTTTGAAGACAAGCAATGTCTATCCTCAAACAGTTCACAGGGCTTTGTGGGTACAAGTCACTAACATCGCCCTGAAGTAAAGTGATCACAATCACTATAACTGCTCCAACATTTTCTTTACGGTACATTCAGTTAAGAACAGGCAAACTATTATATTAAAATATAAGACATTTATATTGAAAATTAAGTTAAAATGTCACATCAATAAAACATTTGCCTTACTTCATTTTGGAGAGGGAAAGGCAAGGACTGTGTACTCTGATTTAAATCTTTTATCTTAATCTAAGTACTCAAGCGTGGCATTAAATTTCTACTTTGTCTTTCTCTCTTGACTTTCTTGGGACTCTACTTCATCCAAAAGCAAATGCGCACACAGGTAGCACCCCTCCCACCAGTCACTCACCTTCCTCGTCTATCCACTTCATGGTGAACGGCTGTTCATTGTCAAAAGAACACATATCTCGAACCTCACTGCAAAGTCCCTCAAAGGAGATGGAAGGCTCAAAGTGTGTTATCATAATGTCCCTGAAAAAGAAAAAGTTTCACGTTTAAAACCATACTGATCTACATGTGACTGAAACCTGATGACAGACTAGTTATTCTGTGTGTACATGAAAAATTAAAACATTAATGAAATAAAATTACAATACAAAAAACAACGGATTTATAGAAAACCTTAACTCAATGTCTTGTCCCTGAGAAAGCCACGCTCACTGCTCTGCCACTTTCACGAGGCCTTCCACTCCACAGCCACGCTCTACAAGCTTTTGCCTTGTACTCATCTAAACTCCATCCCCAGATTTTCCTACCCCCAAAAGTCTACCACTCATTTAGAGACTGTCCTTCTGTTACCCTGGCTCCCTTAGCCTTGACTTACACAAATAACCTACCATAAACCTTCAATCATTCTTTGTACAGCATGAGTTCTACATTTCTTACCTCATTTTAAGCTTTTCCCCCCAAAAATTTGTTTTCCAGAAATAGCTTTAAGGTAACTTTCTTTAGTATAGGTAATCTTCCTCCCCAATCACAGGAATACACTTTTAATAAAAGTATTAATAAATATATAAAATAGTAAACAATATCTATTATTGCATTAAGCTATTAGCACTAGATGAACCATTTAAATCCAATAAGCAGCTATTCACTTAACTTTACAGCTGTTGAGTGTCTTCTAGCAGAGGCCTGGTTGTAACATGAGGGCTGGCTCGTAGGGGTTTCTGTCCTGCCCAGTACCCCACAGCCAGCAAGCCCCAAAGAAAATCACACAGAGAGTCTACATTAGTAGACTGACTGATTGGCCCATTATCTCAGGCTTCTTACTAGCTCCCATAAGTTATATTAACCCATTGTCAGCCACATAGCCAGTACCTTCTCTCAGCTGGGCTGCTACATGTTGCCTTGTTGGAGATCTGCGCAGGAATGCCAGGGAAGCTTCCTGCTTCCCAATTTCTCCTGTTCTCCTTGCACCACCTCTACTTCCTGTCTGGTTTTCCCGCCTATACTTCCTGCCTGGCCAATCAGCGTTTATTTAAAACATGATTGACAGAATTGTCCCACACCACCTGGTGCTCCCCCTTTAGGCTTTCAAAGCCTCTCCACAGTGGCCACTTCACACAGCACTCTGTGCTGGACTAGTTTAAAGATTTTTATAAAATTAACACAGTCCATGACTTCCTGCTGTAAATCCAAGTGTGTCTACTATGCAGAGTCAAAGTTAATGTCCCTAGGTAGCTGGGATGGTTAGCTTCGTTGTGGATGTGACACAATCTAGAGTCACCTGGGAAGAGTGGCCTGAGGACCAGTCTAGCTTAGGTTGGTCTGTAGAAATTTTCTTGATTGAACTAATTGAGGAGGTGGGATAGACTGTGAAGCAGAGAGCTGGAGTGAGCCCTTTCTCCCCTAGGTTGCTTTATCAGGGTATTGTATCACAGCATCAGGGTCTACAGTCCACAGAACTGTCCCAACTACTGCCCTGGCCTACTTCTCCAATGCGTGAGATAAGCATGTGTTTCTAGTCTACCCTCTGTCCCAATCAGAGTACAATTAAACTTGGTGAAAGTGAATGCAGACATTTCCTTCATGATATCCCTGAGGGCAATGCAGGACAGGATGAATACCTAACTGTCAAAACTTAGATCTGACTTCAACATAGGGAAGAATAGATAATTCTAGAGCCAAATATCAGTGCCATGACAAAACACAGACTCAAGTTACCCTAAATTCCATGTTCAGCATGGTAACATTTTCATGAAGTTCTCACAGGAGCAAAACAAAGAAAACCTTAAATCAAATCCACACTTCAAACACACTGGAGGAACATCAGAGAGATGACTCACAGCAAAGAGGACATCTCTGCAGTCAGCCTAGATGCTCGCTGATAACACTCTTACTTAGCTTTCTGCATGAACGTCAGTGGCCAGTCAATACATTTCAAAACATTTCCTTCGTTAGACACAAGGATGTTAGGTCAGACAGAGATGGGCAAGGAGTGGTTATTTAGGGAGCTAAAAGCAGCCCAAGATAAACTCTTCCTAGTTTCAGGACCTGCAACATGACAACCTCTCCAGTCACCCAAAATCTCAGCAGGTGATCAGGCTTGTAGAAGGTTTGGGGAAGGTACTGTTTTTTCCAAGAACTTTAACTCAGACAGTAAAGAAAAGGAAATGACAATAAATAGGAGCTGTGACTAGATCTGGGTAGCAGAAATACAGAACACAAAGGGTCTTTTTGAATTATTAACACAGCAGCCACTAGTTATCTGCCAAAAGAAGTGATAGCTACAGTTAGCTAGAGAAGGAAACAGAGAGCAAGGCAGACCCAGAAATCGAGCGGCCTCTCAGGACCTGTCATTTCATGGTCCACGTGCTCTGCCTGTCTCTTGCCATGACTTCCTAACCATATGCTTCTTGGCACTCCGCATCTTATTCTGAACACTTAGTCTCCCTTTGTTTTCAATCATAAGACATAAGACATTATTTCTACTTAAATTTTTTTCCTGTAGAGGACACCAGGAGAACACAGACCACAGAATCAACTAAGCAGGTCTCATAGGGGCTCACAGAGACCGGAGAAAAACACGAGCCCTGTATGGGTCTGAGCTAGGTCCTCTACATATACCTTACGGTTGTGCAGCTTGGTGGTCTTGTGGGACACGCAAAGATGAGAGTAGGGGCTGTCTCTGACTGTTCTGCCTGTTTGGGACTCTTCTCCTCCTACTGGGTTGCCACATTCAGCCATGACATAAAGGGTTTGTGCCCAGGCTTATCAGGCCATGTTTGGTGGCTATCCCTGATCTTTTTTTTTTTTTTTTTTTTTTTTAAAGGGAAACAGAGGAGGAGTGGATCTGGGGGAGGGATTAGGGGTAGTGGAAGGGAAACTGCAGTCAGGATGTAA
>JAQHUG010000192.1:149986-167154 GCA_028555095.1 Dicrostonyx torquatus | reverse complement strand
AAAAAACCAAAAATCAAAACAAAACAAAACAAAATAAAAAACTATTAAGATGAAATATCAAAACAAAAAGCCCGCAAACACAAATCACGGGGTCCATTTTGTTTGGCCAGCTACTCCGGAGCATGGGTCCTGCCCTGGAGTGTGGCTGACAGACCCCATGGTGATACTCCATTGGAGAAAACTAATTTTTCCTTTCCCAAAAGTTATCAGCTGTAAATAGCTTCTTAATTGGGGTGGGACTTTGCATCACTTGCCCTCCTCAGTGCTAAGATTTTGTGTGCCTCTGTCGGTCCTGCTGTCTGGAAGACACAATTTCCTTGTATTCACCCAACTTCGGCTGGTCCTTGAAGAAAGGGATTTGTTAAAGACACCCCATTTTGGAACTGAGTGTTCCAAAGTCTCCTGCTCTCTGCATTGCACACAAAACATTCTCCGTGACATTCATGGGGCCTCTCCCTCCTCCCGTCCTCCCACAGCACCTCTGGAACTCTGTTCACACTCTATGCTTTGCTCATACCTTCTGTGTTACAACGGTCACATTGAAG
This sequence comes from Dicrostonyx torquatus, assembly GCA_028555095.1. NCBI lineage: Eukaryota > Metazoa > Chordata > Mammalia > Rodentia > Cricetidae > Dicrostonyx > Dicrostonyx torquatus. Next base: position 166,609 of record JAQHUG010000192.1, on the reverse strand, counting down.
ACTCTAGACCTTGCTCTAACTTCCTTTTTCAACTTGATCATGCTGTCCCAATACACATAACTACAACCGACACTCTTTACTCATAACCCTACAATACAGTCTAATCCTGACAGTTGATAAGAAGCATTATCAACATCACAAATATGTCAACCACACAATGTCTTACAATTCTAAATCTTACATTCTTTTTACTTAATTCATATTTTGATAATATATCTACAACTAAGTAAAAAAACAACTAAAAGCTAAACTTCTTGGATGCATAAATATATTCATGTTGGCTCTTTGTTTGTTCTTAGAGACAGGGTTTCTCTGTGTAACAGTCCTAGTTGTCCTGGAACTCACTCTGTAGACCAGGCTGGCCTTGAACTCAGAGATCCGCCTGTCTCTGCTTCCCGAGTGCTGGGTTAAAGGTGTGCGCCACCACCACCTGGCTTCATATTCCTAAGCTCAAGTATCTTGAATGTACTTTGGTAATGTAGGAAATGATAAGTTTCTATAGAAAATCATTTTTCATCAAATACTCTTTTGACAATGGAATACATTTTTTTAAAATTATAAACATTCACAAAACACTTTGTCTTGTTTCTTTATGATAGGGTCTCACAAAGTGGCCTTGGCTGTCCTATAACTTGCTCCATAAAATACTCTGCCTCCTGAGTGCTAAGATTAAAGGTGTGTGCCACCATATCCAATAATACGCATATATGTTTAAGCAACCATATCTTATTCAAACTTTGTAATTATCAATCTAAACATTAAGGCCCACCTGACAGATTTTGAAAGACAAAAAAACACAGGGTCATGACACTATATGGCAGTAGCAAAAGGACTCATTTTCAAATCTTAATCTAAAAAATCCTGTAACTGATGCTGTGCTCCGAGCTGCTCTCCTCAGCATCCAGCACACCCACCCAGCCCCATCAGTACTGGAGAAGATTTCTGCTGCCACCATTAGACCATCCGTTATAAGACACAGACGCACCCCATTCTCCAACAACCGTAGGGAATATAAAGGCCTTAGATGCGCCACCTCATCCTATAACGGTCCAGGATGTTGATATTTCAGTTTCAACTTCAGGGCAGCTTTATTGTTTTTCTACCTAAGCGTGTGGTCTGGCTTGACTGTATGTCCCCTCCAAAACTCATGGTGTAACTTAATCTCCACTGTGGTGATAGGAAGAAGAGGGGCCATGCTGGGCATGGTGGTACATGCTTTTAATCTAAGCAGAGGCAGGTGAATTTCTTTGAGTTCAAGGCCAGCCTGGTCTATATAGTAAATTCTAAGCAAGCCAGAGCTACATAGTGAGACCTTATCTTGTCAAAAATAAAAAAAGAAGAAAAAGAAAAACAAATGAACAGGGGCTGGAGAGATGGCTCAGTGGTCAAGAGCGCTGCCTGCTCTTCCAGAGGACCCAGGTTCAAGTCCCAGCACCCACATGGCAGCTCACAACTGTCTGTAATTCCAGTTCCAGGGGACCAACACCCATGGCAAAGCACCAATGCACATAAAATAAAAATAAAGTTAAAAAAAAAAAGAAACAGTTTTCCTGAGCTAATGGTAGCTCACTAACAAAAAAAAAAAAAAAAAAAGAATGGACAGAAAAAAAGAGAAGTGGGCCTCCAGGAACAGTGATTAAGTTATGCAGGGTTTCGTGGGCCCTTTTCTGTGCTCTGGCCCTTTCACTAATGTTGAGGGTCATTGCCTTCGTTGGAGAACAGAGTGAAACGGAGCCATGTGGACTAGAGAAATCAGGCCTTTAACTAGACACCAAATCTGTTAGTAGACTCTGCTATCTATAATATTGTTACAGAAGAACAAACAGATTCACAGAGCCTCCTCCCTTCTCGTCCATAACTGTTACTCCTGAATAAACCTCATCCATTCTCCTACTCTGAACTACAGCTTTCCACAGCAGAAGCCAGACAATGTATATCTTGGTTCTTTCAGTCTGATTTAATAAATTGTACACATGAGACACCTCACACAACAGGAAGGAATTTATGTCCATCTGTCTATCCTGGAGACAGAAGTCCAAGATGAAGGTACTGTAGCTTTACTGCCTGCTCAGCCCCAATTTCTGTTCCAAAGATTTGAAACTTGTAGTTGTGACCTTAAAAAAGGCTAGTCTAGGGTCACTTCACAAAGGTACCAATCCCATTCACCAGAGGCAATGTAACTCCCAGCAGACCTCCACATTCTAATATCTTCTTAATCAATTTCAACATATAAATTCGGGGGGGGGGGAGGCATATTCAGACCATAGCAGTGTATTACCCTAAAACCACCACCAATACCTTTTACAGCTGAAAAGCAGGATACAAAATTAACACACATAAATCAGTAGCTTCCTATATACAAATGACAAACTGACTAAAAAAGAAATCTAAGAAGCAACAACACCTTCAACGACAGCCTCAAAACATATCTGTACTCCCGTATTCATGACAACCAAGAGGTGGGAGGAACACAAGTGTCCATCCAGATGAACGAATAAGTGTTATATAACATACAATGGCTATTCTTCAGACACAAAAAAAACCCCATCCATATTATATACCACAAGTTAGGGTTAGGGTTAGGGTTAGGGTTAGGGTAAGGGTTAAGGGTTAAGGGGTTAGGGGTTAGGGGTTAGGTTAGGGGTTAGGGTTAGGGTTAGGGTTAGAGTTTTCTGAAACTTTACTTTTCATGAGTGAAAAAAAGCAGAACCTTAAAAATAAAACTTCTTTTTTGGCTTTGAAAAGTCTTCCTATATAACCCAGACTGGCTTTGAATTCTTTAATCTCCTGCCTTAGCCTCCCAAGTCAGAGGATTATATCTAGGGTTCATAACACCTGGGGAAATATCTGTGTAATATTTAAAAAGCCAAAGTACATATTTCCTTAAGAGACTAAGTGTAGGGGTGGTTTATTAACTACCATTCCTTAAGTTCCAGGAGCTAAAGCATTTAGGGAGCGTTTGTGCAAACACTTTTCTCCTTGGGAAAGCACCTTGTTTACAACACTCCACAATTAACAGATCCCAATTACGATAACAAAGTGAAAAATGAGCTGAGGATGAGCACATGGTATTCAGAAGGTGGAAAACAAAATATACACATGATTTTTCTGGTTTTACTCTGTTTGTTACCATAAATTACTTAATGGATGGTCAACAGATTGGTATTTTATCACAGAGTCCCTAAGTGGCAAATTTAGGTAGTTTTACTTAATTTTTAAGGGAAAAAAAGGGGGACATCATTAATTTTGTTAGTGATCTCCAGAAGACAACTGTTTAGGAATCCAATGGCCTTATTTTCTGAGATATAAAATGTAAAACCTTCTCAAGACTGATTTTAAAAGTAAAGTCAAGAAGAAGCAACACTGAGTTCTGCTATTTAAGCACAAACTTTTATTCTGAAATGCACGGATTATTTTAAATAAAGTTCTTATTTGAACTTTATTTAACTTACAGCAATTGCCTGGGCAGGACTGCCCACAGATTTAGAGGATTGCCCACAGGTTTAGAGGCAGAGAAGAGTCATGTAATCTCACAGCTATTATTCAAGAAGCTATCAATGCCTTTCAATGAAGAAAACAGACTAGAGGAAATGACTCAGATAAGACCCAAGTTCAAATCCTCAGACCCACCTAAAGCAGGCCATGCTAACACCTATCTTTAATCTCAGTGCTCCTATAGCAGGCCGGGACGAGAGATGGGGACGAGAGAATCGCCTTTGAAGCTGGTAGGAACCAGTGTACACAGAAGTGATTGAGATCCTGTCTCTTTAGGCACAGTGATGCACACACCTTTAATCCCAGCACTCAGAGACAGGTGGATCTTGTGAGTTCAAAACCAGCCTAGTCTATACAGTGAGTTCCAGTACAGCTACACACACACACACACACACACACACACACACACACACACACGGGGGGGTGGGGGGGAGCACCTGTCACCAATGAGGTTTAAAGTTAATTCTGATACCCAATGTTGTTCACACAAGTTATTGTAGCACATGTCCACATATATATACCACACAGAGCTTTTAAAAAATAATAATAATAGAGGGGTGGCAAGATAGCTCAGTAGTTATAAGCACTTGACCCAGATCAGTTCCTAGCACCCACCCATTTGGAGGCTTATAGCCAACCATAACTCTAGCTCCAGGGGATCTGATTATGCCCTCTTCTGACCTCTGTGGGTACAAGGCACACATGTGGTGCCTTACATAATACTTACATAATACACACAGGCAAAACACTCATACACACAAAATAAAAATAAGTAAGTTTAAAAAAAAAGACTATAGCCAGGCGGTAGTGGTGAACACCTTTAATCCCAGTGCTTGGGAGGCAGAGGCAGGAGGATCTCTGTGAGTTCGCAGCCAGCCTTGTCTACAAGAGCTAGTTCCAGGACAGGCTCCAAAGATACAGAGAAACCCTGTCTCATTCATAAATAAATAAATAAAATTTAAAAATAAAAAATTAAAGAAAAAGACTAGAAGCTACCTCCATACGAGTTAAGAGGACTGTTCCAGTAGTGACAGAAGAGGCTCTTCCCCCTCAGAAGGGAGCGACAGCACAGCAGGAGAGAATGGAGAAGAGTGCTCCTGCAGCAGGAAGGGGCAGAGAGGCTCCTGCAGAAAGCACTGCCCACGGACTTTATGAACAAGCCTCAAGTCCAGCGCAGGTTGGTCTGCACAGGTGTGCAGACAGTCGCGTAGAGAAAACCCACCTTCTCATCTACAGTGCAGTCTACATGATTGAGAGGGCAAAGAAAGATGCCATCTCAAGAGGGAATTTACTGACTGATACTGAGTTACCCTGGGGACCTAGACCAGAGAATAGGAACAACCACAGTCAGAGAGCCTGGATTTAACCTGTCACAACCCAGGACTCAGCTATGGAGAGCAGGAAGCTGGATGCTGGCTGACAAACTAAAAAGTGCAGGCAGCAGGTGGCTCTGCTAAGGCACAACTCCACTCTGAATGCAGGTTTCATCAACTGAGAAAGATGCTGGAGCCCAGGGGTACAAAGCCTAGTCAAAGACCTAAAACAAGCAAATGAAAGTTGAAAGCAAGTGGGTGCAACTATTCCGAAACCAGAGAAAGTAGACTTCAAAGCAAAATTAAAGACAAACAAGGGCACTACATCTTAGTAAAAGGAATAATCATCAAAAGGATAAAGCAAGCCTGGGTACGTAGCTGGTTAGCATGCACAAAGCCTTGACTGGAGAGCTGACTCCACCCTAAGAGCTGTGCTGCTCTCTCAGAGGAGCAGAGTTCAGTTCTCAGCACCCACACCAGTGACTCACAAATTCACAGGACTTGACACCATCCTTTTCTGGCCTCTCCTTGGACAACAGGCACACACATGGTGTGTACATACACACAACACAGGCAAAACACTCATACACATAAAACTTTAAAGCATAGTTTTTAAAGCCCTAGATTTGGTACTTAATACCACACAAACCAAGGCATGGTGTGCGAGCCTGTAACCCTAGGACTGGGGAGGTAGAGGCAGGAGGATCAGAGTCAAGGTCACCTTCAGTCACAACAGGTTTCCAGGTCACCCTGGGATACCTGAAATTCTATTAAAATAACTAAATGGATACATAAGAATATATAAAAATTGTAAGCACATATGCACTAAATCTGCCTCCCCCCAAAAAAACAGAAACAAAAAACACTATTGGGCATAAAAGGCCCCATAAGTCTTGATACAATAACAGACAGGGACTTACTGAATCTCATTTTTAGAGAGGTCATCCAAATTACAAATCAATAATAAACTTCAGTTAAACTAGACTACAGAACAGTCTTCACAGATGTACAGAATAGCCTGTCCAAAAGAAAAGAAACACATTCTCAGCAGTCTGTGCACCTTCCCTAACACGGACCACAATCTAGACCACAGCAGGTCTTAGAAAAGGCAAAAGTATTTCTTTTCACACCATAATGGAAGAAAGCAGAAGTCAGTAGCAAGAGAAACTACAGAAACTACTAAATTACTTGCAGACTGAACAATATACTCTTATATGACCAGTGAGATACTGAGGAAATCTAGGTGACGTTTAAAAATTCCTAGAATTGCCGGGCAGTAGTGCACACCTTTAATCCCAGAACTCGCGATCGAGGCCAGCCTGGTCTACAAGAACTAGTTCCAGAACTGGCTCCAAAGCTATAGAGAAACCCTGTCTCGGGGAAGCGGGGGAATTCTAGAATCAAACGAAAACAAAAGCACTTTCCAGGACCTCCAGGAAACCCAAGGCAGTCAGTAGCCATGAATACTCATTAAAATCAGAACATGTGGCCCTACAGCAGGATGATCTGTGCTGATAGCCAAGGTGCCTGTCACCACTAAGGATCAGGTGAGAGCCCAGGATCTGGGACCCCACCGGGCCATGCTGGTGTCTATGGGCCACCCTGCAGTCGGAATGGCATCCAGACTCGGGCTGCTGCTGAGGGCCATGTCTGGGTCCATGGTCCTATCACAGCCGGGTCTGTGTTGATGTCCGTGGCCTGGGTCCAATGGCCACACAGATGCCTGGGCTCTGATCTGCCAACCAAGGAACATCTGAATGGACTGCACTGCCACCCATGGCCAGGGTGCCAACTGGGACCAAACTGCAGCCAGGGGCCATGTATGGCTCCATGGCCCTATCACAGCCAGGGTCTATTTCGATGCTCCTGGTACCAATGAAGGCCATGCAGATGCACGAGGTCTGGGTTGTCACCTGGGGCCATGTTGTCCAAGGGCCACCTTGCAGATCTGAGGGGGCCTGTGCAGTCACCCTGGGCCATAGTGATATCTGGGCTCAAGAGGTTGCTGAGGACTATGTCTGAGTCCATGGTCTTACCACATCTGGGGACTATGCTGATGTCCATGGCCCAGGGTATCATGATACACCACTGCCCACTGTTACCACAGGGGCACATGTGACCCAGGGTTGAACCATGTGTTGGACCATGTGTTGAACCATGAGTTAAAATATAAGATCCTTGCTAAGTTGGCCCCACCCCTCATTGGCCCAGGGAGAGCTGACCCTGTCCCTCGCAGGCCCTGGAATAATGGACGTCAATTACCCTGACATGAGAAAGCTCCCCCAACCCTCATCCCACACTTAGGAAAGCTGTTCCCACCCCTCACCATGGCCTAAGAGACAGGAGGATCCAAGGGTTCGCTGATAAACCAGTCTTGCCAAAATGGCAAGCTCCAGGTTGAGTAAGACCCTTTACTTAAGATGGAGAGCAATCAATGAAGATCCTTGATGTTATCAGCTCCACGTGCACATGCATAGATGAGCACACCTCACACACATACATTTACACATACACCATGCACACAAATAAAGAAAAGAGGGTTGCATATGACAAACCTACAAACAAAAAAATAAATGTAATCATTTTTAAATTAATTCAAAATGAATCAAATACCTTAATAGCAGACTTGAAACTCTGAAAATGCTACAGAAAAGGACTTGAAATATAGGAAATGAAAAGACTTTCTGAAAAAGACACCAATAACAGGAATAATCCCAAGAATGATACACAAGGACACACAAAATTAAAGACCTCCTCTTAAGTAAAGGAAACAATCACCAGAGTAAAAACAGCCCACGGGATGAGGGAAAACAACTTTGCTGCTTGCTGATAACACATTGGGCAGGAGAGTAATATCTAGAATATGTAAGGAACAACATAAAATAAACTTCAAGAAAATCACCCCATCAATAAAAGGGTTAATGAACTGAACAGACAGTTCTCAGAAGAAATCAAAATGACCAATAAGTTCATGGAAAGTGTACAGCACGCTCCGCCATCAGGAAAATGAAAACTATTTTGAGATCTCAGACATCTCCGTCAGCATGGCCACCATAAGAAAGAAGCAGCATGGCTCGGAGGTAAAGAACACTGCTGATCTTCCAGAGGTCCTGATCAGTACCCACAAGGCGGCTCACAACCATCCTAACTCCAGTTCAGGGGATCCGACAACCTCCTCTGACCTCCATGGGGCTCATCCAGGCAAAATACTAGCACACACAAAATAAAAATAAATCAATTACCCAGCATCCAAAAGGCAGAGGAAGGTGGATCTCTGTGAGTTCAAAACCAGCCTGGTCTTTAGAGCGAGTTCTAGGACAGCCAGGGCTACAAAGAGAAACCCTGTCTCAAAAAAACAAACGAAACAAAACAGCAACAAATTAATTAAAAAAAAAAAAAAGCAACACCAAACACTGTCAGGGTAGGGAAAGAAGACTTACACACTGCTAGTGGGACTGCCAACTGCTCTGTTGATGGATGTAGTGGTTTAAATAGAACTGAACCCCATAGGCTCACATATTTAAATGCGCTGTCATTAGGAGTGGTACTACTTGACAGGGGTATCAATGTGTGCTCCTCAAAAACTCAAAAAAGTGAACCACTGTATGAGCACAGTGTCACGCCCTGTAATTCCAGTTGCTAGGGAAGCTGAGGCAAGAGAATTACTTGAGGCTGGGAATGCCACACCAGTCAAGGCAACACAGCAAGACTTCAATTAAAATAAAATTAAAAAAATAAAAAAAGGATACAATAAGCCTGCAATGTCCCAGCTCACTGTCTGAATGTTTAGTACACACATGTAAGCACTATTTTGCTGGAAACACTAAAGGTGAGGCCCCGCCAAGAAGTAGGTTACACAGCAAGGCCTGTGTGACAGTTCATCACCTCCAGTCTTGCTCTCTGCTTCTTGGTCCACTGTAAAGTCAGCAGCTGCCCTCTGCCTCAAGCATCTGCCACCATGATGTGCACATGGGGCCAAGAATGACGAGCTGAACCCTTTGAGACCATGAGCTAAACAACTTCTTCCTTAAGGTACTTCTGTCAGATTATTTGGATCACAGCAATGCAAAATAAGAGGAAACAAAGCTCTCATTTGTGAAAGAAAGAACTTTTTGGTAAAATACACAATATTCAACCAAAACAAAAACCCTGGGAATAGAAGATTAAATTAGACTTACCAAATCACATCAAACTATAATAATAATAAGTTGTTATGTGCTAAACACATCTCTCCCCAAATCAGTGGCGCAGAATAGACAGTGATCTGTGCACACTGTGAGAAACACAGTACAGTTACTTCAAATCAGCAGTGAAAGAGCTCTTACAAAAGATGCTAGTAGAATTTTAAAACAAAAGTTGTATCAGAAAACTACTGATGACTATACCCCAAAATAAAGTACTGAGAAGGTGATTGCTTAAAACCTGCACAATGCAAAACAGTAGACCACCTGTAAATGGGAAAGGCATCTACTTCAGGCAACAAACCAAGAAGGCACAGATAAAGGAGGAAAATATTTAATTACACAAAATGAAAATCTACAGATAAACGAAAAACTGAGAAGTGCCTGGCAACTTTACTAAATAAAATGTCAATGCCCCATCAACAAATCAGAAGGAAAAATAGGTTGGAAAACCAGCTAAGTTTGGTAAAATGGTTGCATGGTATGCATGAGAGCCTGGGTTAGAGCACCAGCTTGGCATAAAACCGGGGTGCGGTGGCACACACCTGTTTTTCCATCTCAAGAGAGATGCAGGAAAACCAGAAGCTCAGTCACCCTCTCCTAAAGAGTAAGCTATATGCCAAGTGGGGGCCCTGTGTAAGAACAGAGGGACCAGCCGGGCGGTGGTGGCGCACGCCTTTAATCCCAGCACTCGGGAGGCAGAGGCAGGCGGATCTTTGTGAGTTCGAGACCAGCCTGGTCTACAAGAGCTAGTTCCAGCGCAGGCTCCAAAGCCATAGAGAAACCCTGTCTCGAAAAACCAAAAAAAAAGAACAGAGGGACCAAGGGAAGGGAGAGAGGGAGGGAAAGGAGGGAGACCACACAGGAAAATGTGTTACCAAACACCTTGTAATCCCAGCACTCAGGTGTCACAGCCTAGAGGATGGAAGTTCAAGGCCAGCCTGGGTTACCAGGGAGTTTGAGACCAGCCAACTGCCCAGACTATCAAGAAGAAGAGGAGGAGAAGGGAAGGAGGGAAGCACGTCTCCCTCTGGGGAGAATTTTCTAAACAGTTGCTTCCTTCTGTTTCTTCTTCAGCCCTTCAGTGTGCACGTACTTCTCGGGCCTCACTAATTTCTCCAGCTCCCCAGCACGAACAAGCCACTTATCTCAGTGTCACCAAACTTAAGATTTCTGAGGGTTCTTTTCTCTTTGGCCAAACTATGGGTCAACTACCCCATGGATCTGGCTCCCACTCTACCATTCCCACCTCTTCTGTTTTTTGAGACAGGATCTTATATGGTCCAAGCTATGAGTATGTAGCCAAGGATGAATCTGACAAGTCTTTCCCAAGTCTCCTGCTTCTATCTCCTAAATACCAGGGTTACAGGCAGCACAAGCACACTTGGTTTAATGTAGAGCTTGTATCAAACCCAGGTCTTTGTGCACACGGGGCAAGAACTCCACCGCTGAACTACATCCTCGGCTTCAATGGCGAAAAGTACACAGCTAAAATAATTTTGCAATACTCTTAAAAACAAAACCTGACGGGGCTTGTTCACTGTAAGGGGAAAAAATGCAAACAGCTCTACATTCCAAATGTGCAGAGTCAATCCTGAGCTGTGGACATAACTCAGTAGGAGGGCGGCTACAAGAACCGGTGTGATCCCCTGCACTGCCAAAAACAGTTGCCTTGCACTGAAGGAACAATGGCTTAAAAAGAAGCGCTTTCTACAAGCTTTCTGACAAATTCCTGTACACATACAGTGTAAACAAATGAGTAGTCCAGACATTACTTGGTTAAATTCTATCCCACAAGTACCTTTATATAAGGATAAGCACACAATGGCAGTCTATCACTAACCAAAAAAACCTGTTTCTCTTCCTACAACAGCACTATGTAACAATTGAAAAGGGCCACTGACAAGAAGAGTTCCACGTTGGGAGGAAAAGGAGTGCAGACCACGAGACAGGCACTCTTAGTTGGTCTCCAGTCAAACCAGATTGTCAGTGCTTTTAAAAACTAGAAAAATCTACTTTAAAAACCAGGAAAAAACTCAAATTGCATGCTTCTTCTAAGAGGAAACACTTTCCCTCAAAATCAAGTTTAACAGACCAAGTTTACTACATGCACACTTGAATGGAGAGGGTTATTTACCCACTGAAAACATTCTAAGGTTCAGCCTTCACTGGGAAGTAGCCCTGTTAGGAGGAATACGCCCTTTCGAAAAAGCTAATGAAAAGACAGTTTTCTTCGGGGGTAGATTTTGTTGCTGAGACAAAATCCCGTGTAACCCAGGCTGGTCCCAAAATGCAGTATGCAGCAAGGACAACCTCACTCTTCTGATCCTCCTATGTCTACCTCGTAAGTGGTGAGGTTCCAGTATCCCACACAGCAGGGTTATGCAGCTGGAAATGGACCCTATGGCCTCACGCACACTAGAAAAGCACTACACCAACCGGGTAGTGTATCCCAGCCTAAAAAACATTTTTCAAACGCAAACCCTCCTTTATTTCCCAATATAAGGGATGGGGAGTTCACTTTCTAATCATGTATGGGACTTGTTATCAACTTGTTTATTAACTATCCTTGCTAGTGATTCATTTTTGTCTCATCAACGTTAGTAAGCAGCTGGCTGGAATAATACTCACCCAGTTTAGATTATTGTTAATAAACATATAATCTTAATGGCTGACTCAGAGAACAGAAGATGGTACAGTTTAGAGTACTGAGGTTGTCCTTAGAGGAGGCTTGGAGGAAAAAAGCACTATTAGGATGTTTCTGTTGATTACAAAGCACTAATGGCATGTAGTTATTTGTGTATTTCTTTAGTAAAACTTCTTAAATTTTAAAAGATATAAATTAGAATGTCTTCAAGACATTCTAAACAGAAAAATCATATAGGCATACTTTCTTGTTTTCTTTTTTAAATAATTGGGAGCAATAAATAAGAAAATCCCTACGGAATACCTGTATTTCTAGAGTTCAACACACTGATTTCTTTCCAAAGAAATACTGGACATTATTTACATGATATACCTATTTTCACTTGTCAAACTATTAAAAATATTGGGAAAATGAAAAAGCATTAATCCCTTCCTCTTTCACTGAGTCACTGTGGCAAGTATAAAAATAATAACTGAAACCTGAGATACACAGGAGACAGGAGGTATACAGTATAGAAAATTATATACACTATAATTTTCATCTTTCAGTGGAAGTAATCAACAAATACTATCTAAAGATGATACCTGAAAAAACATAAATCCAACTTTCTAGCGATTTATTTCTATTTATGTACACGTGTATGTCACATGTATGGGGTGCCACAGTGGCCAGAGCAGGGTAGTGGGTCCAACTGAACTAGAGTTACAGAAAACTGAGAGCCACCTGATAGAGTTATTTCACACCCAGAGCTGGAGAAATGACTCTGCGTTTAAGAGCACTGGCTACCGTTCCAGAGGGTCAGGGTTCAATTCCCAGCACTCACATGGCAGCTCACAAATTTCTATAGCTTCAGCTTCAGGGGATCTGACACTGTCACACCAATGTACATAGAATTAAATAAATTATTTAAAAAATAAATAAACAAAAAGGCATTTCGAACCCAATTTGGGTTCTCTGGAAGAACAGCAAGTGCTCTTAGTGGCTGAGTCAGCTCTCCAGACCCATAAATGCGACTTTTAGAACAATAAATGCAACCTTCAGAAGACCCACAAATTAACCATCCACAGTAGAGCCCATGGAGCCTGGAGAGGGAAAGCCACACTTTATTTTGCACCTGTACACAGCGTGTGCTCTCCTATTATGAGCATGGATTCATATCGACTCTACTTTGTTACCCTATCAATAACCAGACAATTCCTTTAAAATCCACTGCATTTCACCCTCTACACCTAATAGCCATAGGCTGCCAACTCTGAAAATAGAACATACTTTAAAACAGTGGTTCTCAACCTGTGGGTCACAACCCCTTTGGAGGTTACAGGACCCTTTCACAGGGGTTATATAAGACCATCAGAAAACACAGATATTTACATTACAACGCATAACAATAGAAAAATTAAAGTTACAAAGGAGCAATGAAAATAATTTTATGGTTCAAGATCACCACATGAGGAACTGTATTATAGGGCCACAGCATTAGAAAGGATGAGAACCAGTGTTCTAAAGTAAAATATCTCTCAAATTATCAGAAAGTTGCATAATTTGTTCTTGGAAGGAGGGACTGTGGTTCTTTTAATCTTACAAAGTTTGTTCATGGCTGACCATGAACCAAAATGGCTAAAGCAGTTATTATGGCAACTACAAACTCAAAAAATTCAAAGAAAAAGTACAGAAAAATTTGTTTGGGGGGGCGATTGTTTTAAAGTCAAAACTTCCCTTACCCATGCTTTAAGAAAAACGTCCACTGTTAAGTCCTACAAATTAGTCCTGAAGTCAGTCGACCTTACAGAGGCTGAATGGTCTGCTATCCTCACTGACCCTCAGGAAGGTAAGAGCAAACACAGCCCTTTGAACCATGTGGTACTTGAAATTTTCAAAAGCAATTTAGTTCTGCCTAGACAAGCAGTTGGGCTTTCTGTGAATCCCTACTCTCCAGTCTCCATGTTCACGCTAACCTTTCACCTCACCAGTGATCCAAAATGATCTCAAGGAAGGGAAGAGCTTTACAAGACATGCTAGAAAATTATCTGACACAATGATCTCAGAACTGGATTACTTTTGGCAGTCACGTTAGTTTGAACGTTTGGTAATCAAGTGAGTAACGATCACAGGATTTAAAGCTCTGTCTTCTCGCCTTTCGATAGCTCGACCTAACTAAGCGCTTCCAAAATGTGGACCCGCACATTTGCCACTTAATTCTGACCGTATCTAAGGAGCCGGTGCACATCCTTTAAAAAAGCATCAATTTCAGTACTAAGTTTATCTCCTATACTGGCTGATGACCGTAGTCCAGACTCACTTCATGAACTCTCCCACTGAGAAGGACAGATACAAATCTGATTTAAAAATCGGAGGCTTCAGGCCTGTCGATAATGGAAAGAGCCAGCTAACTGGAGCAGTCCAGGCTTCCCAAACGACAGCAACCGGTGAACAGAAGGTTCCCTCGAAATCCTCAATCCACCCAGTCCCGACACAGTTGCAAATCTCCCGGTCAGCTGATTTGTTCTCCCCTCCGGTAGCACCTACTCTTCTCCGCCGACTCCTTGGCGACCTACACTCATTGGTCCCGGGTGCCACCAACCGCGCCCCTCGCCGCCCCCGGGATCACTCGAGCCCCGTGGCCAAGACCCTTGCCGCCAACCCCGGCCGAGGCCGCCCACGCCCCGCGCGGCCACTCACCCGCGGTAGTAGGCTTTCACCCGGACCTGGTGGGAATGGTCCCCCCCGCCGCCGCCTGCGACTGTGTGGGACATAGTGCTGCTGTCCCTCTGGGTCGGCATCTCCTCACTCCCCCGCCTCGCCGCCGGAGGCCGAGGGGGCCGGGGCAGTGCCGGACGCCGCGAGGGACTTGTCCGCCCGAGCCTGTCGGGAAGCCGTGGCCGCCCGCCTCGTCGACCTGCTGCCTAGCCCGCGGCGCTGAGCTGAGAGGCGCCTCGCCGCCACAGCCCGAACCCCGACGCTCCTCCCGCCGCGCTGCACAACACGCCTCCCGTTGCGGCTCCTCCCACCACGCTCGCTCCCGAGGCCGCATTCCGCGGCAGGGCGGGCGCCGGAGCTGCGGAGCCCGGCGCGCTCATTCTCAGGGGGGAGGGAACGGGATCCGCCGGCCTACCGCCAGGAGCTCTCAAATGGGGAGCGCTTGGAATTTCGCTATAAATTCTAAAATGAAGCTTTTAAACGGAAATATCCCTATTGGAAAAACCTATAGGGCACACACGCTCAGGGTTGATCCCCCCATTCTTGTACTTGGTCGCGTCCGCGGCTAGTCGGCTATGCTTCCTGGATGATTTGCTGCGTGGGTTTCTGGGATTTGGAGTCCCGGTGGGATTCTGGGACTTGTTTCTTAAGTATGGGGAGCCGCGTTTTTTCTGTATCTCGTGCTTTCCGAGATTGTAGGCATGGAAGTTCTAAAAACAGCTTGAGTATCTGAGGGCACTGGAAACATGGCTTCTTCACAACTTGAATTCTGTTTTCTGGTCAATTCTCCTTGCCAATTTCATCGATCCCTAAAATTAAACAGTGCCGTTTGGGGAAATAAGACTTAATAACCTACTCAGAACATTTTTTTTTTTAATCGAAAGAGGGTTTCTCTGTAGCTTTGGAGCCTGTCCTGGAACTCGCTCTATAGACCAGGCTGGCCGCGACCTCACAGAGATCACTTGCCTCTGCTGGGATAAAAGGCACGTGCCCCCATCGCTGGGCAAGAAAATCTTGAATACAGTCACATCATCTTCACATGCCTTCCAGGAGGGCAACCGTGCCATCTGGATGCATGTTTTCACCAATAAAAAATGGTGGTTAGTGAAATCAGCAAGGATGTGCTTAATCTGCTCCGCAGCTCCTTTGAGTGATTTCGTGTAATCTTTGCTGTGATTTTTGTCGCCTCTTTGGTAGAGCTGTTTCTTCTAAGCGATGGTTTATGATATTAACACGGGTGACTACTGTGCTTTCAGTGCCTTAGCTCTCCTCTTCGGGAGAAGCATTTCCGTCAACGAGTGAGTCACAGACGCTCCCTCTGTTCTGCTGACCATCTATCTGGTCCGCCACCTCCAATCACTCCTTGTCTGAGCTTTGCCACATCTTGTCAGAGAAGGGCTCATCACGGCTGATGAGGTCCCGGTAGATGATCATAACAGTGGTGACTGGTGACAGGGCGTTAGCCTGGCAGCTCAGAGAGCACGGGGCAGTGTGAGTGGGCAGAAAAGGCCGACGTGGGTGCGCCCCAAACTCACATCTGTAGTAACTTTTAAAACAAGGAAATGAAACTGGATATGGTGGCACATATCTGCAATTATAGCACCTGAGAGTGGAGGCAAACGTAATCAATATTTGAAGGCCATCCTCAACTACACAGTGAGTCCCAGGACACATAAGGAGGCCATATGGACCATGAACACCACAGCATGTGCCCCCACTGTAGCTCGAACCACAGATACCTACATGTCCTCTGGGGGCAGCATGGACCATGGACATCTTTGGAGGAGGCCCAATCCAAAAAATGAACCATTCTTTCCCTCCTCTCCATTGCATATTTGTTTATGGAAGTGGCATTGCAAACTGCAGTGTGTCACACAGTATATTTTTTTTTGCCAAACAGATTTACCTGCAAATATTCGTTACAATGAGTCATTGGTAAGGTTCAGGGTTTCTGAATGCTGTCAATTCTGGTCTATCACTAGGACTCATCTTGGATATGCTGCTATTGCCCAGAGTCAGGGTGATCTTGGCTAGGCAGGGCGACTGACCTGGGTAGGATCCTTGCAAACTCCAGGCTATTGCACACCTCCCTGTCCTTGGTGCCCTGCCCTGAGGCTTAGAGGGCACCAAGTCTGCCAGCCTCTCAGAGGCCCTGTGCCATACCCTTTGCCACACAGTTTCTAGTTTCAACATTCTGTACCAAGTGCCCAGCTCTGCTCCGTCATCTTTTCTTCCAATTTTGTGAATACACTTTTTAAAAGCATCTTCCCATAAGACCTGCCTTTTTGCC
>JAQHUG010000192.1:91511-125882 GCA_028555095.1 Dicrostonyx torquatus | reverse complement strand
GGGAGGCAGAGGCAGGCAGATCTTTGTGAGTTCGAGACCAGCCTGGTCTACAAGAGCTAGTTCTAGTGCAGGCTCCAAAGCCACAGAGAAACCCTGTCTCAAAAAAAAAAAAAAGAATCTGTAGTTCTGGTCAGCTGAATAGTCAGCTGTGGCTAACAAGAGAGCAGAACCATTGAAGTGAAACCTTCATTCATTCAAGTGGGATAATTGATGGCAGTCACCTGGTGCTGAGAAATTAGCAGGATTAAGAAGAGACCAGCATCATTTAGGGTGAAATCTTCTGGGAAGTTTTTCCTCAGAGCCAACATACAGAAGCTGTGTTCCAGAGGTGACCGAGGTTCTAGCTCTTGCAGATAGCCGACTTTGGTAATGTAAGAGTCACCCAGGTGGTCCTGGTTTTGAAGACACAATAGGGTCAGGAAGAGCAGCTCAGGCTTGGCACTGGGAGAGACCAGGAGAAGCATTGGTGAAAATGCAGCCACAGTAGCAGTTAAAGGGGTCATGCAAGGACATTGAGGCTTGGCCCCATGAAGAGAGCACAGGAGAGGCTATTGGTGAAAGTGCAGCCCAGTTGCCACAGAGGACCCCAGCATTTTGGAGATGTCAATACTATGAGATGACTACCAAAACCGGCGACAGTCCTGGAGCCAGTTAGAACTAGAAGCCCAGCTGTATGCACTGTAGAACGTGGAGCCAGAGACTTGACCTGAGCCCTTCAGAGGATCTCAGTAGATTGGGAGTGGGCTCTAGACATCAGACATTGAGTAATGTACACAGTTGAAGTTTGGTTTTGGTTTGATTTGATTGTGACTAATCTGTGGTTCTTTCTTCTTGAAGTAAGGAAGTATTTAACTTATTTTCGATTTTATAGGAGCCTATCGTTGAGAGAATTAGATTATAAAAGACTTTGGATTTTATAAAGAGACTACATTTTTAAATATTTAAATGTTTAAGAGCTGTGGGATGGGACTGTTGACGTTTGTAAAGTTTTCTATTGTGATGTCTTTGTGTGTGATCTTGGGGATGAAAAAGAATGGAACGGCTGTGGCTTAACAGTGATATGTTTCTGTGTCAAACTGACATGGGGTCAGTTGTACTGGCTAGTTTTATGTCAACTTGACAGAAGCTAGAGTCATTTGAGAGGAGAGAGCCTCCAATGAGGAAATGCCTCCATAAGATCAGCCTGCTTGGGCATTTTCTTAATTAATGATGAATGTCCAGCCCTTGTGAGTGGGGTCACCCCTGGGCGGGTGGTCCTGGGTCCTATAAGAAAGCAGGCTGAGCAAACCAGTATGCAGCATCCTCTAGGACTTCTGTATCCACTCCTGCCTCCAGGTTCCAACCCATGTTTGAGCTCCTGTCCCGATTTCCTTTGCCGGTCGGTGAACTGTGATGGAAGTGTAAGCCAGAAGAAACCTTTCCTCCCAAGGTGCTTTGGGCATGGTCTTTCCTCACAGCAACAGTAACTCTGACTGATCCCAGCAAACATGAGACATTATTTATGATCAGTATGCTTGCTTCTTTTTCTGTCAAGAACATATATCTGTTACATGCTTCGCGGATCTGTGAAGTCAAGTGATGTATGTGTACGGATATCTACAAAATCCAGCCAGCAGATTAAGACTACTTCGGATACATATATTTAATATTTTACAGTTGTAGCCAATTTTTTGGCTTTCTTTTTTTGAGACAAGGTCTCCGGTTTCATATAGCCCAGACTAGCCTTTCTATATAGCCTAGGATGCCTTTGGATTTTTATAATTTCTCCTGCCTACTCTTTCCACGGGTCCCACCCCACCTGGTTTATGCGGTGCTGGGGATTGAACCCAGGACTTCCTGCAAGTTACTCTAAGCAGAACTTTTTCTATTTTAGTCGCAGACCCTGGCCTCAGGCAAAGATTCTGACTAGAACTAGAGGGTGGCTGCGAAGGACTGCTAACGAGCGGTAGGGAGACTCGGGCCACTTAGCAGAGAGCTGAGGTGGTGGTGGTGGTGGTGGTGGTGGGGCGGACGGCGACTCTCGGCCTCACGTGACCTTAGGGGCCCCCTGGGCAGCTCGGATCCCGCCCCTCGGCTCGGGCGAGGGGAAGGGGAGGCGCATGCGCACCCCGTGTTAGTGATGGAGGAGAGAAGATGGCGGAAGCGGAGTGAGTGACTTGCTGGTGACTGATGTCGTAACCGGGGGGCGAGTGAGGGCAACGACACGTCCCCCCCGAGGGAGCTCTCAGGGCCCCGAGGCTGACAGTGCAGGGCTGAGGAGACGCTAGCGTCCCGGTGTGGTGGAGGAGCTGGGGCGGGGAAGGAGGAGGGTGGCAGGTCCGGCCAGCCTCCCCTCGGGAGTGCGTATGGCGCGGTCCGGCCCCGCCGCCGCGCGGCCCTACCCGTACGGCCACCCTGGGGACCCGGGCCTCCGGGGTCTCCGCGGACGCGAGCCCTGGGGCGCTCTTCCCGGGCTGTCACCCTGGCCGCGGGCCCTGCCGAGGTGTGTTGGGTTGGGCGGCCGCCGTCAGGCCTCCGCGCTGGCTCCTGCGGCCCGAAGCCGTCCGTCTGTCCGTCCGTTCGACGGGACAGCGGAGCCGGGGGACGGCGTGGGACGGCGTGGGACCACGGGGAGGCGTCCGGGAGGCAGCTGCGGCCTGGGCGGCCGAGGCACCGGGCCTTTCCTGGCGGTCCCCCTCTGGGCTCGGGCGGCAGGCGGCGTGCCTCCCTCCCTGGAGGGCCGCATTCTTGGGTGGCGCTGTGATGGTATGCTAGGTTAGGGACTCTAAACTTCAGTGGTTCCCGGGTAGGCCTCTGATGGGTCAGAGCCGAAAGGTGCAGGTATTTTCACGACAAGCCCATGCACTTACCGAAAGTGTTCTTTTGTACCAGGCCTCGAAACGTAATGCGATGATTTATGGTCAGTTGCACTCACCAATGTTTAGAATTAATGTCTAGGTTCTCTGTGACCATTTTTGGTTAGTCAGAACTACTTGCCATCGCATTTGAGCTTGAGAACACAGCTGAGCAGAATAAGACTTTGAAAGACCAGGGTTTTGGCTGGGATTTTGGATGTCATTGGTACATGGTGCAGAAGTGTCTTGACAGAGGGTAGTTTGAGTAAGATTTTACCTTACCGCTGATTGTGCATCATCATTTTGAACAGGTGCCGGGTGATACTGTGGTTTGCTGATTAGAAGGCAATTAAAAAAATAGCAGCGAAGTATAAAAGTGTATGGTTCAACTTACAATAAAAGAAGTGAGAAATCACTCCTCTCCGTTTCCCCTCACTTTTGTAAAGTGGATGTTAATTCAAGGGTGGTGGGCTGGAGAATGTGAGTCTCACTGAGGCCAGCCTGGGCTACATAGTGATTCACTGCTTTGTTTTAGAAAGACAAGCAATGTCCTTGTTACATTCTTCAATGATGGGAATGTCACTTGGTTTAAATTTTATTTCTTAGGAGAAAAAGACAGATAAGAAAAGAGGAAACTAGTAAAACCTCCCGTGGGTCTCCTACCCTGGAGTGACAGCTAGTGTGGTTTCAGTTTGGAACAACATGGAAGCCTTTGGAATTGACCTCAGAGGTTTGAGTTTATTAAAACATCTAGTTAGGTGAAACTTTGCACCACAGCATAAATGACATAAAATTATAATACTGGAGGAAAAAGATTATAAAGTTTGCTACAAAAATGTATTTTACTAGCTGTGTATAGGAAAGTGAGTCAATTATATTCTACCACCGCCCCAAACTTTAGAGCAATTCTCTATGAAAAAAGGTTTTTGTAAGGATGTAAGAAGTTGTGCTGGGTGGTGGTGGCGCAAGCCTTTAACCTAGCACTTGGGAGGCAGAGGCAGGTGGATCTCTGTGAGTTCGAGGCCAGCCTGGTCTACAAGAGCTAGTGCCAGGACAGGCTCCAAAGCTACACTGAGAAACCCTGTCTCGAAAAACAAAAACAAACAAACAAGAAGTTGCTTTTATTGACTACTTCATTTCCTTCAGTGGACTAATCTGTTAGTAAGCTTAACTCTGTACTAGAATTAGTAAAGACAATGTTGTAGACTAATAAAAAAGCTACTGAGAGCTGTAAAAAAATAACTTAAAATGTTTATATGTATGGGCCTTTTGCCTGCATGTATGTTTCTGCATTACTCCATGGTTTGTACCTGGTTCCTCAGAGGCCAGGAGAAGGTGTCTGATCCAGGGACTCAGTTTCGGAGGGTTATAAGCCTCTGTGTGGGTGCTGAGCATCAACCCAGGCTCTTTGCAGGAACAACTAGTGGTCTTAACCATTGAACCATCTCTTCATCCCCACTAACTTTTAAATTTTTATTCTTTAATTAATTACTTTTCTTTTTAAGAGGCAGGATCTTGTGTAGCCCAGGTTGGCCATATTTAGCTAAGGATGACCTTCCCTAAATGCTGGAATTACATGTGTGTGTGTGCGCCACCATACCAGGTGTACTGAGACTTTTTAAATAACTGTATGGCACCTACAGTTAAACTAGTGATTATAAGTCCTTAGGAATCTTCTCTAAAGTATAACTAAGAATGACTTTGAGGGATGGAGAGATGGCTAGCAGTTAGCAAAGGACCCAAGTTCAATTCTTGTACCCACATTGTGGCTTAGAACTGTTCATAATTCCCCATATGCATGTACAGGAGCACACAGACACATGAACTCTACCCTGCAGACACCCAAGAAGGCATAAATAAGCAAAGAACTCTGATATTTTTTGGTTTCAAATCTATCTTTTTTTTTTTTTTTTTTTTGAGGCAGAGTCTCTCTGTGTTCTGTATAGCCCTGGCTGTCCTGAAACTCTGGGATCAGGATGTCCTCGAACTCGCAGAGTTCTGCTTTCCTCTCCCTCCTGAGAGCTGGGATTTAAAGATGTGCAACACTACCTCTGGGCTTCAAATCTATCCTTTTTATTGAAAAATGGTTTTTTTTTTGTTTGTTTGTTTGTTTTTGAGACAGGGTTTCTCTGTGGCTTTGGAGCCTGTCCTGGAACTAGCTCTTGTAGACCTGGCTGGCTGAAAAATGTTTTCATATAATATATTTTGATTATGTTTTTTCCCTCTTTAATTCCTCCCAGATTCTCCCTGTCTCCCTACCTACCCAGCTCTGTTCTTTTCCTTTCAGTCTTTTTTAAACAAACATAAAAACAAAAGCAAAACCCCAGAAACAGTTGGGTGGTAGTGGCGCGTGCCTGATCCCAGCACTTGGGAGGCAAAGGCAGATAGATTTCTGAATTTGAGGACAGCCAGGGCTACTCAGAGAAACGTTGTCTTGGGGAATGGGAAGAAAAAAAAGAAACCCAGAAATACATACCCCCCCCACAACGGCCCACAAAAGTGAAAATCAAAATAACCAAAAGATCAATTCTAGACAAAAATTGCCAAAACAAAGCAAAATGAAGCAAAAGGTCCATAAAAGTTCATTTTGCATTGGCTAACTTCTCCTGGGCATGGGACCTGCCCTGAAGTGTGCCTTGATAGATAATCCAGTGAGACTTCTTTGGAGAAAATTTATTTTCCCGTTGCCAATGGGTGTCAATTGCAGATAGCTTCTTGATTAGGACTGGGACCCTGTGTCTACTTGCCTGTCTCTCAAATCTGTCTTTTTCAAAACTACAAACATGAACTTCAATCTGCCTTGGTCTCAGTTACTGTTCTGAGTCATTTGAATTCCGTTTAGCAGATATTACTATCAACTATTCTGTGTATGGGGAAGTATGTTTCCCTTCTATTTGGTGATTGTGTGTTAGCTTTATTGTATTAAGCTTCCTAGACATTTAGACTCTTAACTAATTGTGTTTATAGTGAGTATTCATTAAATAAAAGAGTGCTTTTTACCAGTACCGATCCTTTGTGTTGTCTACAGGTTTAAGGATCACAGTGCAGCTATGGATAGCGAACCAAACTCTGGAACATCTTCAGTGTCAACAACAGCCAGTAGCACTACCACCACCACCATCACCACTTCCTCCTCTCGAATGCAGCAACCGCAGATCTCTGTCTACAGTGGTTCAGACCGACATGCTGTTCAGGTATTTCAGCTATATGCATGGGGAGGTTAAGACTGAAGATGGTGTATTGTTTTGTTCTTAAGTCAGTTGTATGTGTTGATTCATATTCTAAGATAGAATTGCAAAAGTTCAGTCTGGGAGTGCAGCTCAGTGGTTGAGTGCTTGCTAGTCTGTGTTTGTTCTCTAGCATTGTCAAAAATCAAGTAAAAGAAATTATTAAGTTTTTAAAAACCAATAGAGGTATTTAATAATTGTACTTTTGAGAGGCCTTACATGTATCCATATGAATCTTATAAGATTATGTGTTAGGCAGTGAGGGAACCAGTATAGGACCAAACTAGACCCTCTGAGTGTGGGTGACAGTTGTATGACTAGGGCAGACTGTGGGACCACTGGCAGTGGCACCAGGATTTATTCCTACTGCTTGTACTAGCTTTTTGGAAACCCATTCTCTTTGGATGGATACTTTGTACAGCCTAGATATGGTGGGAAGGGCCTTGGTCCTGCCTCAAAGCAATGTGCTAGACTTTGTTGACTCCCTGAGGGAAGCCTTGCCCTCTCTGAGGAGTGCATGAGGAGTGGGATGGGGGAGTGGGAGGGGAGGGAAGGTGGAGGGAGCAGGAGGGGAAGGAATAGGAAAAGGATTTGGCATATAAAATGAGAAAAGGTAATTTCTTAAAAAAATAAATTAAAAAAAGATTATGTGTCAGGAAAATTATAATTGAATGTCTCTATGTGCCACTGTGAGAGTGAAAATATTATGTGCAAGATGTTTAGGATAGCTGCTTTCTGACTTATTTAATATTTGAGCCCACCAGTGATTTAGAGAGAATGTCTCACCTTCAGGTGGTATAAGAACTCTAAGCAGGAGGGCTCTACAGACTCTTGGGTAGAGAGGGAAGAGAATATTTTGAAAGATTTTTATGGGGGCTGGAAAGGTGGCTCAGTGGTTAAGAGCACTGGCTGCTCTTCCAGAGGTCCTGAGTTCAATTCCCAGCACCCACATGGTGGCTACAACCATTTATAATAGGATCTGATGCCCTCTCTGGCATGCTGAACACACATACATAAAACATAAATAAATTTTAAAAATTTTAAAAAAGAAAGATCTTTATGCAGTCATTTAATTGAGAAAGTAAAATTGACTTAGTTGAACTTTATACCAATAGAGACAATAAAGTATTGTTCTAAAAAAGACACGAGTGTTGCAGTGTGATGGGTTTTTTGTTTGAACTCTGTTTTCATTATTCTTAATATCTGTGTGTCCTTGGGCAGAAGACATGATTGTCTCCTTGAGCCCCGGGAAACAGTAAGATGAGGATAATATTGTACTTTTATCAGTTATTGTGAGAATTAAATGAAGCATCTAGAATCGTGTGGGGGACATACAGGTTTCTAATAAATGACAGTAATGTCTGTCTGTTGAACAACTTTTTGTGCCAAGCATTTAATGAATGCTTTCCTTATGTGGATTATTTCATTTAATCCTCAGCAGACCGCTGTACAGTAGGCATTTTACAAACGGGGAACCAGTGTTTCATATAGGCTAAATAATTCCAAATTCACATTGCTGGTAGATTTTCTGACTTCAGCTTCTGCTATTAGCTACTCTGCATTCTTGCGGCTTCCATGTTACTTGCCTTCATTTTATAGGATCCTCAGTTGCATTCTTCAAAGTTGTGTGGGTTTTATTTTTAAGTGCTGGGAATCAAAATGTTCTTTAAT
The DNA here is from genome assembly GCA_028555095.1 of Dicrostonyx torquatus. Lineage (NCBI taxonomy): Eukaryota > Metazoa > Chordata > Mammalia > Rodentia > Cricetidae > Dicrostonyx > Dicrostonyx torquatus. Next base: position 118,150 of record JAQHUG010000192.1, on the reverse strand, counting down.
AGTTGCTTTCTTCACTGTTTATGCTACACTCCTCCCTGTGCTCTGTTCTTCCATGGTAGATAGAGGACAGTTCTAGACCTAGTCAGCACAGCAGAAATTCAAACTCAAATGCACAATATGCTTTTAATGTGTTCTGTTTTCTCTGTGTGAGTGATATGTGGAAGGATATTATATTGAAGAATATATAGATGGTATGATATTTGACTATGCTGTGTTTTCATTTTTCACTTAAACTGGATGAATTCATAAATAAAATGTTACTGAGCAGGCGCTGATAGGTCTCTCAAGAAGCTCAGATTCTAGTTATTACAGATCACTGAATTACCTCACCTAAGATGTCTTCAAAGCCATGTTCATTGAACCAATTAAGTATCTTCTGTTTTAATCATGTGGATTTTCTTCACCCTGGTTTCCGTAGAGAAATAGTAAGAATGGTGTGCTGTGCTGTAACTTGCAGTTTCAGTGCTGGGTGTCACCGGCGGTACTGAGGGAACTGGGCAGCAGGCCGCCTGCTCACTTCCTACTCAGTGTGAGTTTGTAGAAATTTGTTATGGAATTAGAAGATCATGTGTGGATTTATCTGACCAAAGAGAAATACTGGGTCATTTAGTGTTTTGTCCATAGTCTTTGGCTATGAGTACTCTGCTAGGAATCTGAGAAGACTTTGTAACGGAAACAGTGTGTCGTTTGAGAGAGATAGGAACACAAATGAACAGTAACTCATGAAAATCTGAATAAAGGACTTCATGGCTTTATGTCAGCTCTCCTGACTTCCTGTGGGTTATAGTACCTTTGCTCCGTGAGTGCTGTGAGACCCTGCTGCAGTGCTGAGGTTGGAGCTCTGCTGGTCTAGAGTCACAGTGCCCGTGATGAGGCAGGCTGACTTATCTTTTGAACAGATGGAAGGAGGCTTTTTCTGTTGTCTTTTTAGAATGATTGACCTCTGTGGGGGCTCAGATTTTATATCTATTAATAATCAATATAATTAATGATTTTTATGAGTTTATTTTTAACAAAATTACTCAATTTTATTAAAAAGATTGGATTTATTTATGTAAGTGTTTTGACTGCATGTGTGTATGTCCACCAAGTGCATGAAGTGCCCATGAGGGCCAGAAGAGGGTGTTCCGTTCTCTAGAACTGGAGCTGTGGATAGTTGAGAGCTACCACATGGGTGCTGGAAACTGAGTCTGGGCCCTTTGGAAGAGTAAGTGTTCTTGACAGTCGAGCCATCGTTCCAGCCCTATATATATGTTTTTAATGTTTGTGTTTGCCTGCGTGTATATATGTGTACCACGCGTGTGCCACTTCCCCACCCAGAGATGGTGTCAGGTGCTCTGGAACTGCAGTTATAGGCAGTTGTGAACTGCCACATGGTGTTGGGAACCATACTTAGGTCCTTCACTGCGCCGGTTCCCTAGCTCTAGTAGTTGTTAAAATATTCTTCCACCAGAGTTCCAGGAGCTGGTGAAATGGCTCAGCAGATAAAGGCGTTTGTATTTGAGCCCGACAGCCTGAGTTTGATTCCTAGAGTCCACATGGTGGAAGGAGAGAACCAGCTTCTGCAAGTTTCCTCTGACCTCATGCACACATGCCTTGGTAAATCAGTACATAAATAAAGAAATACAGTTTTGAAACAAAGATTAAGACTAGTCCTATGTGGGAACAAAAAGGAGGTATTTTTTAAAAATTTAAAAATTATTGAGTCATTTTCAAAGAGAAATACTTGTTTAATTTTATACAATGTTTAATATAATGGAAGGACTTTCAGACATGTGTAGAAAAGTTCAAAACGGACACTAAGTTCATCATACTTACCTTGTTATTTACTTGAGTATTTTAAGAACAAATGGTATCCTCGTCAGTGATTTTCTTTACCTTGAAATATATTGGTACTTTGTATCATATAGCTGTATATCTGCACTGTATAATACAGAAGTCACTAGGCATACCTGTAGCAATTTATATTAAAACTAAAATTCAAGTTCAGTTGAAAGTTAAACCCACTTCTTTGCTCCAGCCATTTCTATGTACTTGCTGGACGTGTAGCTGGTGATCATTGCATTTGTCTGTATTGCTGTTGCTAATGACTTCATGGTGAAAGTACTCTTTTTACATATGCCCTGAAACCTCCCAAGCTGTATTCAGAAAGCCTATAAAACTTACATTCTTACTACTAGTGTAGGAAGGGTTATTTTTGTAGTCAGTAGTAGTATTCTTTTGGATCTTTGTCCATCCTAAAGGTATAGCTTACTATATCCCTTTAATTAGTAATTTTTTTGACTACTAATGAGATTTTAAGATTTCACATATTTTTGCCATTCTACTTTAAGTGAATGATCTGGGTAATTTAACCTAGTGATATGTAACAATAGGTAAATGTCTCAATAAGCTTAATGACATTGAGTATTAAAATAGTAAAAACTTAAACTGCACTTATTATCCTGAAGTTTATGGTTACACTGATGGTTGATCTGAAGTTTCAATGGTGGAGCCTAGGCTCAGCATGCATAAAGCCTCAAAACCAGAGGGGAAAAGACGGAGGTTGAGATGCTGGTTTGACATAGGGTCCCTTACCTTATCACAGGTAATTCAACAGGCATTGCATCGCCCCCCCAGCTCGGCTGCTCAGTACCTCCAGCAGATGTATGCGGCTCAGCAACAGCACTTGATGCTGCACACGGCTGCTCTTCAGCAGCAGCATCTCAGCAGCTCCCAGCTCCAGAGCCTCGCTGCTGTCCAGGTGAGAACATAGTGGACAGTGTGTCAGATAGTCACAGCTGGAAATAAATAGGCAGGTGTCCTGTCAGCGTTCTTAAACGTCTGTGATTGGTTCCCCTAGAAGATGGGTTAGTAGGCTGACAGTACAAGTTCACTGGGTGGAGAATGGATAGGTTTTGTATGTTGTCTTGTTGCTCTTTATCTAAGTTAGAAAAATGTTCTATATATGGTGTACTTTTGTCTCTGAAATTTTAGGGACAACATTGAATACTTAAGGTTACATGAATTACATTTTTTTAAATCCAAAAGTTAGCTAGTTTTTTTTTTATGTCTGTAGTTTATATTCATTAAAGAATATCAAGTGGAATAAAAGTACAAGAGGAAAATAAAATCAGTCCTATCAGTAACTTAATTTTATCATTAAATGTTTGTGTCTTAAAAACATTTTTGTTAATATTGTACAATTTAAACTTTTTATGAGATTTAGTTGTTAATCTTAAATCTCAACAAAAAATAAATTTAATTCACAGAACCTGAAAAAAGATGTTTTTCTGATATCTGTTGGTACTTCGCTTCTTTTCAATAGTGTACTTTTGATTTTTTTTTCTTTTTTCAAAGACAGTGTCTTCTTATGTAGCTCAGGCTGGCCTCATTCTCATGGAAATCCACTTGCTTCTGCCTCCCAAATGCTGATATTAGAGATGTGTACCACTATGCTAGGCTTCAACAGTAGAATTTTTTTTTGTTGTTATTGTTTTGTTTTGTCTTTTTGAGACATGGTTTCTCTGTGTAGCCCTGGCTGACCTGGAACTCAGTCTGTAGACCAGGCTGGCCTCAAACTCACAGAAATCCATTTGCCTCTGCCACCTGAGTGCTGGGATTAAAGGCATGCGCCACCATCAACCGGCTTCAATAGTAGAATGTAGAATAATATAACTCTTATGTATATGATTTAAGAAAATTGAAACCCATTGACTTGCTATAGTTTGAGTTTCTTTTTCTTTTCTTTTCTTTTTTTGAGACAGGGTTTCTCTGTGTAGCCCTGGAACTCGCTCTGTAGAACAGGCTGGCCTGGAACTAGGGGATCTGCCTGCTTCTTCCTCCTGAGTGCTGGGATTAAAGGCGTGCATCACAACTACCTATTTTTATTTCCTTTTTAAATAAAATTATTAGTGGTTTTGGTTTGTTGTGTGAGATTCCCTATGAGTGTGTGATTGTATGTATCTAAATGTGCAATGATTATACCGATGTGTGCACATGTGGAAGCCAGAGCAGGATGCCAGGTATCTTTAGTTTTCTCTCTCTATAGCTCTCCTATCTGTTTGCCTTGAAACAGGGTCTCTCAGGAACCAGAAGCTCACTGTTACAGCTAGTCTACAGCCTGCAGGATCACCCTGACTTTGTCCTTCAATACTGGGTTTAAAGGATTGTAAAACCATGTCTGGCTTTTTATGTGAATGCTAGGGATTCAAACTCAGTGTCCTTGGGCTTACAGAGCAAGTGTTCTTACCACAGAGCCATCTCTGCAACTCTTAGTTTCTTTTTCATGATGGAGTAGGAACTCAACTTTTTTTCATAAGTTTTTTTAAAATTTATTTAACTTTATTTTATGTGCATTGGTACAAAGGTGTCGGACTCCTTGGAACTGGAGTTACAGACCGTTGTGAGCTGCCACATGGGTGCTGGGAATTGAATCTGGGTCCTCTGGTCAACAGCAGCCAGAGCTCTTAACCCCTAAGCTATCTCTCTAGCCCCGGAACTCAACTTTTAAAGATAACATGGAATGAAATTGATGATGAGTGATCTTACAGTTTGGAGAATGATCTACCATAGTCATATTTTTTTGTTTTGTTTTGATTTTTGAGACAGGGTTTCTCTTTGTAGCATTGGCTGTCCTGGTGAATTTTCTCTGTAGACAAGGCTAGCCTCAAACTCAGAGCTTCACCTGTCTCTGTCTCTCGACTTCTGGGATTAAAGGTGTGTCCCACCACCACCTGGCATATTTTATGTTTTGAATGAATGAGTTTGTTAAGTAGCTAGTAAGTGAAAGTAAAGTATAGATAAATAGGTAGAAATAAAAACATCAAATTAGGTGCTCAAAATAACCAGCAGGGCAAGCCCCACAGAGGCTGTCAGTTGGAGTTCCTAATGGAATGCCCTGGGTTAAGAGTGTTCCATCCGGTAAGACTCCCAAGTATCAGCACAAATAACAGCAGAAAAGTAATATCAGATCAGGGATTTGCAAAACCAGCAAAAACCCATCCAACTAGCTAAAGTTCCCAGTAGACATGACCAGTTGGAGCAGAATATCCTGTTGGATGAGGCTTCCAAGTAAAAGAATGCATAGCAATGTATAAAATAACATCAAATTGGTACTTACAGACTCCAACAAAAAATAACAGAGAAGTAAGAGTCATCTAGAGTTTCCAATTAAGCTTTCTCTGTGTGATTGAGCTCCACCCGCACCTCTATGGTTAAACTTCAAGCTTTTCTTTGATGGGGAAAGGTTTTAGCCTATCAGGTTAATAGCCATGCCCGCCATTAGCCATTAGCTAATTATTTGGGGTTGGACCATTAGGTCCCAATTAGGTATAAAAGGCTGGGTCTGCGTGGGAGAGCTCTCTCTGCGGATCGTGGGTTGGTGCACGTCTTCGGAGAAGCACGGATCCAGGGTCTGGTATTGTAAATCTGCTTGTATTCCTATTAAAGTGTATATCTTAAAGATAGCTGGCCTGGGCAATAATTAATTAAATCATACACCTGGCAATAATTAATTAAATCATACATTTCTTTCCCTTTTATTTTATTATTTACGTATTTAAGTATTTTATTATTATGTATAAGTGTGTGTGTTTGTATGCTCACCTGTATGCTAGAGCCTGTGGGGGTCAGAAGGGGGCATTGGATCCCCTGGAGCTGCAGTGACAGGCAGTTGTGAGCCATTTTCCATGAATGCTAGGAATCCAACTCTGCTCCATCTGCAAGAATAGCTCTCTTAAATATTGAGCCATCTTTCCAGCCCCAGTTTGAGCACTTTTATTTCATAGAATAGACAATAATATTATCGGATGGGAATGGTTTATGTTTTCTTCTCTTTTCTTCTATTTTGCTTCTTTCTTCTCTTCTGTCACAGAGTTTGTGAGGTCCAGCTCATTTCCAGGCAAGGAGTCTCAGTAGACACTTGACATAATAAAACATGCTAGGGGCTGACGTCTGTCAGGGGCAATCCTAGTTCTAGTACTAGCTGCTCAGTGAACTCAGACAACATATGACAATTTACTGACATAGTATACATTATGAGAGTGCAGCTAATAAAGCAAGATTAGGGTCTTTGAGATGGCTGAGAGGGTAAAGGCACCTGCTGCTATGCTTGGCAACAGATTTGATGAACTGAGTTGATTCCTTGGACCCACATCGTAGAAGTTGTCTTCTGTGAAGCACATGTGTACAGTAACATAAAATCAATCCATACAGAAATGTAGAAGTAAGACTAGTCAGTGGGGCCTTTGTTTTTTACCTTTGTTTTTTGCTTTAAAAAAAAAAATGGCCAGGGTCAAGCCATGTTGAATATAAAATGATTTATTTCATAAATAGTATTGAGAATTTTTATTGTAGTTTTGTATTATTGTGACTCAAGGGAGAGTTTGTTCCCTCCTCTCCCCAGGAAGTTTTTAGCTTTATGTTTTTACAGACATATTACAATAGTTTTCTTATTTTAGGCAAGCTTGTCCAGTGGAAGGCCATCTACATCCCCGACAGGAAGTGTCACACAACAGTCAAGTATGTCCCAGACATCTGTAAGTATCCTAAAATTTCTCCTAGATTTAAAATTTCTAATTATTGTTTTGCAAAAGTAAACTTATTAGTCGTGAGGCTGTTGTTCAATTAACGAGTGCCTGGAAATGGGAGTAATAAGTTGGAGATACAACTTTTGAAAATCTGAGGTTTTAAAAAAAAGGCTTATTTTTCCAGGCAGTTGTGGCATATATCTGTAAACCCAAAGCTCTGGAGGCAGAGGCAGGTGGATCTCTGTGAAGTCACAAGGCCAGGCTGAACTCAAACAACAAAAGGCATTTTTTCTATGACTTTATGTGTGAGGTACTTACAGAAACTGTGATTCCAAGTTAATAATTTTTTTTTTTTTCAAGACAGGGTTCCCCTGTGTAACAGTCATAGCTGTCCTGGAGCTATCTCTTGTAGATCAGGCTGGCCTCGAACTCACAGAGATTTACCTGCCTCTGCCTGGGATTAAAGGCATGCGCCACTACCACCTGGTGGTTTAGGAGGGTTCTTTTGTATTTCTGTGCTTTCATTGGTTAAATAAAGAGAGACTGCCTGGCCTGTAGGATAGGGCAGCCCTTAGGTGGGCGGAGTAGAGAGAATAGAAGGCTGGGAAGAAAGGATGTGTGAGAGATGCCTTGATTCTCCTGCCCGAGATGGATGTAGGTTAGAATCTTCCGGTAAGCCACCACCTCGTGGTGATACACAGATTTCTAGAAATGGGTTAGTTTAAGATGTGAGAGTTAGCCAAGAAAAGGCTAGAGATAATGGGCCAGGCAGTAATTTAATTAATACAATTTTCATGTGGTTATTTCGGGTATAAGCTAGCGGTCGCGGCCAGGAACCAGGCACTGGAAACAAACATCCGCACTCCTCTCAGGTGCTGGGAACACAACCCGCACCTCATACTATAACCTGGCTGTGAATATACTTTCTTTTTTTAATGCTTAACTTTTTTTATATTTTCTTTTTTTATTGATATTTATTGAACTCTGTATTTTTCTCTGTTCCCTTCCCTGCCTCTCCCTTCCCCCCTTAAGCCCTCCCCCAAAGTCCCCATGCTCCCAATTTACTTAGGAGATCTTATCTTTTTCTACTTTCTACTTCCCATGTAGATTAGATCTATGTAAGTCTCTCTTAGTGTCTTCATTGTTGTCTAATTCTCTGGGATTGTGGTTTGTAGGCTGACTTTCTTTGCTTTATGTTTAAAAACCACCTATGAGTGAGTACATGTGATAATTGTCTTTCTGTGTCTGGGTTACCTCACTCAAAATAATGTTTTCTAGTTCCATCCATTTTTCTGCAAAATTCAAGATGTCATTATTTTTTCTGCTGTGTAGTACTCCATTGTGTAAATGTACCACGATTTCTTTATCCATTCTTTGGTCGAGGGGCATTTAGGTTGTTTCCAGGTTCTGGCTATGACAAACAAAGCTGCTATGAACATAGTTGAACACATGTCCTTGTGGCACGATTGAGCATCCTTTGGATATATACCCAAAAGTGGTATTACTGGGTCTTGAGGAAGGTTGTTTCCTAATTTTCTGAGAAATCTCCACACTGACATCCAAAGGTGTTGTACCAGCTTGCATTCCCACCAGCAATGCAGAAGTGTTCCCTTTTCCCCACAACCTCTCCAGCATAAGTTGTCATCAGTGTTTTTGATCTTGGCCATGTGAATGTACTTTTAAATGACATAATGATACTTGTCCATGAAGTATGCCAATACTGAGTAGCTTGTTGGGTACAGGAAGTATGAAGGGAGAATAGATGTCTTGCTTGTTTTGTTTATTGTTTTGGCAAGCTAGCTCTCCCACAAGTGATTTGACCAGAAGCATATTACAATGGCTAAGTAGCTCACAAAACTTGGTTCAACAGTAGAAGAGACGTGTAGTTGGATTTTTCTCTGGACTTCATAGCAACATAGAGACTTACTAATTATGAAAGCTTGACCTTATCTTAGGCTTGTCCCACTAGCTCTTATTGCTTAAATTAACTCATTTTTTTTAAATCAACGTTTTGTTACATGACTTTTATCTCTCTCCCATTTTGTGTATCTTACTTGTTCTGTAGTGTCTTTAGTGCACCTAGATTCAACTCCTTCTTCCTCTACTCTGCCTAGAAGTACTGCCTATACCTCCTGCCCATCTATTGGCCATCCAGCTCTTTAATTAAACCAATCATAGCAATAATGTATCTTCACCCATTGTGCACATATCCCACAACAGAGACAGATTGTGGTAACATAAGTCTCTAGGTAGTAATAATGAGCAATGAATTATTAGGTGACAGTCTACTCATGCTTTCTTGGTGATCTCTTTTCCCTCTGACTCCTAGTCTTTTCTCCCCCTTGTCCATGGGGGTTTCCTGGTATAGGCTTCTGGGCTTCTGTACCTGCTCCCTTCTGCTACCGGAGAAAGACTATGATGAAGACTGAACAAGGAGTACAGCAGAATATCATTAGGAATCATTTCATTGCTTCTGTTGTTGTTGTTTGATTTTTTATTTTTTTTATTTTTATTTTTTATCATTCGTGTTTAGTTCTTTCCTAGATCTCTGAGCTAACCTGTCTCTTGTTCCTGGCCATCAAGGGAGTGTGGGGTGGGAGCTCCCTCTTGTGGTATGGACCTCAAGTTAAACCAGACATTGGTTGGTCACTACCACAAATTCTGAGCCATCATTGCCCCAGCACATCTAGCAGGCAGGTCAGATTGTTTGTGGAGGGTTTTGTGATGTTGTGATCATATTCCATTTTAATTTTTGAGACAAAGTTTCTAATTGAAACTGAGCTCCTTGCCTGTTTCAGAATGGCCATCCAGCAAGTCCCAGGGATCCTCCTGTCTCTGCCTTCCCAGTGCTGAGATTATAGATGTGTGTGTGCCCCACCTTTTCTCTTGGTTCTGGAACCAAATTCAGGTCCTCATCCTTGTGTGACAAACACTTTACTGACTGAATCTCTCCAGCCTGTGTTCAGTACTTTTTAATGCTGGTGTGCTGTCAGGCACAGTATTGGGTACCAAAGATACAAGTACATAGTCAAAGGCTATTATGGTGGGTATTCTGTTTGATGGGCTATTTTCTGATGCCTACTTGTAGTGAGCACATTGGTAATAAACTTGAATCCTTAGTATGCCTGAAAATTTCTAATTCATACCTTTTGTAATTATTTTAACAAGGGTATTGTATTAAGCACTTTTCAGGAAATTTGAAAACAAGGATGATTGCTTTCAGAATTTTAGTTATTAAGCCTAAAAGTGTAACTTGATCATAGAGTACTTGCCTAGCATGCCAGACTGCAAGGACTGAAAACAGACATCTTCTTCATTACAAACAGAAACAGAAGTAGCAAGGATCAGACATGGGGGTAGACAGGGAAAAGGCCAAGGAGCTGTGACACACCGAAAGGACAAAAGTCATCCCTTACTGGCCCTAGCAAGACAGATTATGTGAACCTAACAAAGAATTTCAGATAGCTGCTTTGAGGAAACTGAAAACTTTAAATACAGAAGCCAATTCAGAGATTTCATCAGAGACAGTTAACGGATTAAAATTTAAAATAAAAAATCCAACACAAGTTCCTGGAACTGAAAAATACATTGACGAAGAAAGAAAGAAAAAAAAAAACAAAACCAGCATCAAGAGTAAAACTGACCAAGCAAAACAAAAATCTGTGGACTTCAATGACAGATAACTTAAAAATGCAGCCTGAGTTGTAGCCTATAATCTCCAAGAACCTTCTGATTGTTGTGGCTGATGCAGCACTAACCACTGTAGCCCCCACCTCTGCTCCTGAGATTTGTATGCAATTCAAATCTTTGCAGGCAACTAAATTTCAGTTCATATCACAGAGTTTATGAATCCTATCTAGGTCAAGGGCAGGTTGAAAGATTTAGTCAGTGGGTACCAGCCTAGAATTAGGGTTTTAGGGGTTGGGAGAGTCTGCCTGGGGCTGGGAAGGGGTAACACAGGTGATGTAAAGGGTTTCTTCTCTTCAACAACGTCTTTTCTTACTGTGCTATGACTATCTCCTGTGTGTCTCACCTGGGTCTCTTGAAGGGAGTTTCATGTGCAGATACTTCAAGTTGACGTTTCCCCTGGTAGAATATTGTGGAAGAGCCCTGCTTCACTGTTTTGTTCCATCAAATGCTAATGCATGAGATTATATTAAGGGACTATGCATGGAGTGTGAATTTGGATTTTATACCCACACATGGTAAAACTCTGAAATTTTGAATCTCATAGATGCTTCCCTCCACTCTTCCAGTATGTCAGGACAGGTATAACAACTTCCTAGCTGCTTCTTAGCATACATGAGTGGAACTGTTCACATATTGATCAGCTTTTCTCAGAATCTTGTTTTAAAATAGAGATTTCACTTCCAGCTTTACCGTATAATAGACCAACATGGACATCCCATCTTTGTAGGCTTAATAAACCTAGAGGTGCCTTGGTGTCATTTGTTGCTACAAGTCTGGGTTTGCATTTCTGACTGACACCTGGACATTTCCCTGCTCCCTTGTGCATTTCAATTGCGTTCTCATTTTTTTTTTTTTTTTTTTTTTTGGTTTTTTGAGACAGGGTTTCTCTGTGGTTTTGGAGCCTGTCCTGGAACTAGCTCTTGTAAACCAGGCTGGTCTCGAACTCACAAAGATCCGCCTGCCTCTGCCTCCCGATTGCTGGGATTAAAGGCGTGTGCCACCACTGCCCAGTTCTGCGTTCTCATTTTCATGTTAATTTGAACATTTCAGAGAGTATCTTTGAGCACACAAATGTGTATTCATCACTTCCTGAATCAGAAGTCTTGTAAGCTATTTCTTAATTTTGTTCTCTACTTTGTTTCACAAAAATGATTTAAGGTGAGGTTGAATTATGTTATTCTCTGAAATTATTTAAGAATGGGTGGTACATGAACATGAAATGACTTTGAAAGACGAGAAAGGATGTATGTATCTCTCTTTTCCCTGTTTCTTTCCCTACCTCTTTCCATTTCCCCTTCACAGATCCAAGCAAGTTGACAGTTCCTAATGTATTTTCCAGGGATCTATTAGTCTATGCACTTTATTTTTGAGCTAGGATCTTGTTATGTTGCTCATGCAGGCCAGGAACTTGAAGTGTAGCTTAGTTCAGACTCACCATGAACTAACATGCCTCAGCTTTTCTAGTTCTGGATTACAAGTTTGTGTCACCCATTCAGCCACATACTAATTTTATTTTCCTTTTTGTTTAGCCCAGATCTCATGTTCCCCAGGTTGACCTGGCACTTAATCATCAGTAGCCCAGGGCTGGCCTTTAACCCACAAGCCTCCTGCCTCAAGCCTCTTGAATGCTAGATTACATGAGGCATAAATCACTATCTCTGCTTGCTAAGTATTTCCTTTTTCTTTTCCTTCCTTTCTTTTTTTTTTTTTTTTTTTTTTTTTTTGCTTTTTGAGACAAGGTCTCTCTGTGTAACAGCTCTGGCTGTCTTGGAACTTGCTTTGTAGACCAGGCTGGCCTCGAGTTTACAGAGATCTGCTTGCCTCTGCCTCCTGAGTGCTGGGATTAAAGACGTGTGCAACCACCACCTACCTGTCTTCTAATTAATTCTTAAGCGTGACTTTAAACTTTAAAATGTTGATACATTAATTTCATAGCCAATATTCAGGATTTTTCCATCTGTTTAACAAATAACAATTATATTTTCTTCTGTTTTCAGAACCTTTAAGTTAAAACATTGTAGTAATTATATGTTACCCACATGTTTTTCATATATGAATGGATTATCTGTGTTTTAATTTATGTTCACTTCAGAAGCTCCTCAAAATATGACAATGTGACAAAATAATATATTGCAATTAGAACTTTAAAGTCATTCTGTGTAATATTAAAGTAGTTGGACATTATCCCTAGTTTTGGGGGAGGTAGCCGTAAAGCCATTTTTAAGTTGCTAGAAGTCTTCCTGAAATGTGGATGTGTTTGAAAGTTGTTCCAGTTAGTAAGTAGTCTATGCTGTGTGTTTGCATGCAGTCTGTGCTTGTATGCAAATTGCTGCCCAAAATGAAGGGCTCTGTCGCAGATCAAAGCCTACCCTTGAGGTTTCTACCGTTGATTGCCTTGCTTCAGCTTCCTGAAGTTGAGAATATGGAGGCAAAACATGGAAGCGTGACCTGTTACCTTTTCTTCCTTAGATCAACCTCTCCACTTCTCCTACACCTGCTCAGTTGATGAATCGCTCCCAGACTTCCAGTTCCACCAGTGGCAGTATTACCCAGCAGACTATGTTACTAGGGAGTACCTCCCCTACCTTGACGGCCAGCCAAGCTCAAATGTATCTCCGAGCTCAGATGGTAAGATTTAAGATACCAGCTCTTCAGTGTCTGAGGACTGGAGAGTTCCAATGCTTCTGGATTTGATGCAATAAGGCATTTTTAATACTTAAGCAGTATTTATCAAGTGAGTGCATGTGTGTGTGTGTATGCTCAGCCTTTGAACATTTATAAATACGCATAAAAGTTCCACCATGAATTAATAGGTCTTCTTGGTAACAATATTTTTTAATACTGGTACTGATTTTAAAACCTTTTTTCATATTTTGAGATCTCTATAATTAAAGAGCTTTTTATTACTGATGCCATCTTACAGTTTTATTATTTACAGTGTTATATAAGTGTTATATAAATCAATTATTCTGCTGACAATGATGATTTGAGGAAATAGTTGGAAATATTAAAAACTTAGTTTTCAATGATAAGTAAGAATTTATGTCCAAGGACCTTCTGAAATCTGGATTGGAGTTCTTATAGTTTTTCAAATAATTCATAGCTTTGGTTATTACTGTCTCAAATTCTATAAGGTTGCATTCTTATATTTACTTCAGCTTTTTTATTAATATAGAAATATTAACTGATAATTTTATAATTAGATACCTACTGATTTCCTAATTTATTTGTTGACATTTTTAAAGGCATGTAGACATTGGCTGACATAATTTTGTGTTTTAATATATATCTTTTTATTTATATAAGATGTATCTTATATAAATCATACACACACACACACACACACACACACATATATATGAACCTAATTAGTTAGTTAATTTTGCAGTACCAGGGATTGAAACCAGGGCTTCATGAATACTAGACAAACATCCTATCAATACTCACCATCTTCGGCCTTCTTAATATGCAGATTTTGACCAATGAACTGATTATATATCTGATCTTTGTTCATGGAAAATTGGAAGGCAAGTTTTCAGTCTTATTTTTGTCAGGAAGTAATAATGTGACACAACTTTTATTCACAAATTGTAAACATCACCTTTCTCCTCTGGATTACTTTTCTCTCATGAAATTGTCTTTAATAATATGATTGAACCATTTGAAATATTTTTGTTTTGTTTTGTTTTGATGATTTTGACCTTTAAAATGGGCAATTGATATGACTCAAACAAGAAAATCTTTGTTTTTGGGTGAAGTGCTTTTAGGCTGGTTGCATGCACCAAAATTAAGAAAATTTGTTGGTGAATTTACTTAGATTCAGTAAGTAAATGAGTAAAGAATTCAAATGTAGAAGGGTTTAGAGGAAAGTAAGGGGTTCAGGAAATGAGGGGGATGGTAAATAGGAGCAGGGGATAGTGAATATGATGGCCATGTATGTACATGCATGAAAATCACAGTGTAACCCAGTACCGTGTAGCTAATACATCCTAGTAAACGTTCAAGGTTAGAAAAGGTCCCTAATTGATTTTAGTTTAAATAGCAGGAAGGTAGTGAGTACTTCTTGAAATGACTTTAAAAATAGTGTGTCTCCACACTTTAAAGCCTATCATTATTTACTAAATTCAGTTAGATTGAGTAGATTGTTTTTTCTTAGAAATTAATGGTACTTGTTTAATATTAAAAGTTTGAAAACAAGATGGTTATGTATGGATTGTTTTTCTCTTTTGTTGTTTTGGGGTGAAGGACTTTGGTTGCTCCTCTGTTTTAACATTCAAGCATTTATATTTAGCCCTTTACAAACAGGGTTAACATCAAGAGCCACCTTCCTTTGTCCTACGATTGGTCCCTTGTAGCTGAGAAACATCGTAGTATGTGGCATTGTTACTGTGTGGACTGAAGAGACTTTTTGGTGTTTCTTTGCCTGTTTCTTACCAAAATTAATTTATATCCTAGTGTAGTTTTATTTTCACTTTCCATCTTAGGAATCCTGAGGTAGTAGCTTTTATTTGGGACAGAATTTGGTTTGAGGATCTCATCTCACCAAAACACATTCTTTTCTTTGAGTAGTTTTCCCCTACTCTCAGAATTGTGAGTGATTTCAAAGCTGTTGGTGACTTTTTTTGAGCTCTGTGATCACACCTTTGTTGTTGTTTGAAGCCTTTTGCTTAAGAGGTAGTCCTGACTGCACTGTCTCTCTGTCACAAAGTTCAGTCTCTTGCCTGCTTGCTACACACTGTGTGTGGGACATGTTCTTTAGTCTTAGGGTGTTATTTTTGGTTTTCTGTCTGTACAGCTGATTTTCACACCCGCTACCACTGTGGCTGCTGTGCAGTCTGACATTCCTGTTGTCTCGTCGTCATCGTCACCTTCCTGTCAGTCTGCAGCTGCTCAGGTGAGATTGTGTATCACAGTGTGGTACTGGAGGTCTGGGTCTCTCTCAGTGGACAGGCGGTCACTACGTTCGTGTCTCAGCTCCTCTGCTTCAGAGAGCAGTGCCATGCCTTTCAGGTGAAGTTCCTAAAGCACTGAGAGCTCCAAGAGCATGCTTGTTTTGTAGAAATGACATATAATTAAACAGATTTAGATTATTAGTGTTGATTCATCAAGATTAACGAGTTTTGTTATTGACACTGTATTTTTAGTTTTGCTGTATTCCAGATTTCTTTCTTACATGAGGTATATTCTTTTCTGTAGATTTCCTTTGCAAATAGTTACATAATAGATACATCAAAGTAGATGATAATTTTAAGTTTAAAAATGAGTTAAATTAGGCAAATTTGAAGTTAAAAACGTAAGTAGAGTATTACTTTATTTGCTACTATGGAAAAAATGAAACTTCTCTCTTATTCAAAAACTAAACTAAAAGTACAATATAGGCCTAAAGGTAACAATAAAAAAATTTAATCTCCCAGAAGAAAGTAGGACAGCATCTTTGCAAGTCTAGGGTGGGCATGGCTTCTTAGGGCACAAAAAAGATTAACTAGAAACAAAAATAAGTGATAAATTGGACTTAAACTAAAATTTATTCTTTAAAGAGACATTACAAAATGAGTATCTAGGATACAAACTGAGGGAAACTATTCTCAATATATGTATCTGACTAAAGATTGTACCTAAAATATAAAAAAAAGCTTATAGTTTAGTAATAGATCATGATATCAGTTAAAAATCGAAACAATATTTGAAGAGATAGCTCACACAAAACACTAACTATATAGGCCAGGTATGGTGGTTCATACCTTTAATCCCGGCACTTAGGAGGCAAAGGTAAATAGATCTCTGTGAGTTTGCGGCCAGCCTGGTCTGTGTAGTGAGTTTCAGGACAGTCAGAAGTACAAACAAAAAGACAATATATAAAAGGCCAGTGAGCACAGGATAAAAATGTTCAACATCATAGATCATAGTGAACATCGTCATATATTTATCTAGGTGGCTGAAATGAAGACTGACACTATGCAAAAGTTTTTAATAGCTAAATATTCTAATGCTGAATGCACAAACAGATGGTGGTATAGTCACCAGTGGAATAGTACTCAAAAGTAAAAGAGCAAACCACTAGTACGTCTCATAAGCATGGCTAGCAAATGAAACAATAAGTATGTCCTCTGTGATTCTGTAGTTTCAAAATTCCAGAATCAGAAAAATCCTCCATAGTGAAAAAATTAGGTTAATAGAGGTAGGAAAAATTGACTAGGAGGGATGTTCAGTGTGGTGGTTGGATGTTCAGTGTGTTGGTTCCATACCTTTTTTTTTTTCTTTTTTTTGACTTTTTTTGACAACAGGGTTTCTCTGCAGCTTTGGAGCCTGTCCTGGAAATAGCTGTTGTAGACTAGACTGGCCTCAAACTCACAGAGATCCACCTGCCTCTGCCTTCCAAGTGCTGGGATTAAAGGCATGCGCCACCACCACCAGCTCTGGTTCCATAACTTTTGACCTATTGTCAAAACTTATGGAATAGTTGCATCTTAATGTAAGTCATATCTCAGTAAATTTCATAACTATCATTTAGATTGAATAAACTTTAAGTTAAAATAATTGAATAGACGGTTGCTTTATGTGGTACTATTCTTGTTTTTCGTAGTAAATGTTTATGACAGACATTCATTCATACAATGGGTCATCTTTGGCCTTTTATTTACTTACACATTTTAAAATATCTTTTGTTCATTTGGGGTATATTTTTAGCTTTCTTTTTTGAGAAAAGGTTTTGGTAGTAGCCTTGGATGACCTAGTACTTGATATTATGCCCCAGGCCTTCAATTTGAGACAGTATTCTTGTGTCAGCTCCTCAGTGCTGGGATCACAGGCATGAGTCACCATGTGTAACATGAGGGCCTGCTTGTTGGGGTTTCTGTCCTGCCCAGTCCTCACAGTCATTAGGTCCCAAAGGAAATCACACAGCGGTCTTCATAAGTTATAAAATGACTGGCCCATTAGCTCAGGCTTCGTATTAGCTCTTATAACGTATATTAGCCCATTATTCTTATCTATGTTAGCCACATGGCTTGGTACCTTTTTCAGTGGGGCAGGTTACATCTTCCTTCTTCCATGTCTGGGCAGGACTGCAGAAAGAGCTTTCTTCTTTCCAGAATTCTCCTATTCTCATTGCCCTGTCTATACTTCCTGTCTGATTGTCCCTCCTATACTTCCTGCCTGGCTACTGGCCAGTCAGCATTAATTTAAAACATAATTAACAGAATACAGAATTGTCCCACACCAACCATGTGTCAGCTCCTCAGTGCTGGGATCACAGGCATGAGTTACTATGCCTGGTACATTTTATTTCTCATTTCATACTTCAGCTTTCTGGTGAATGTAAGAAATGAGATAGTAGTTGGGCGGTGGTGGCGCTTGCCCTTAATCCTAGCACTTAGGAGGCAGAGGCAGGCGGATCTCTGAGTTCGAGTCCAGCCTGGTCTACAAAGTGAGTTCCAGGACAGCCAGAACTACACAGAGAAACCCTGTTTTGAAAGACCAAACAACAACAAGAAGAAGTAAATGAGATAGTAATAATTAATATTCTTTGATTTTTTTTAAATAGAACTTCTGTTTATTGATACATTTAATAATAAAGACTAACTTTCATGTATTAGTTATAAAGATTGTAGCTGAGTAAACTCAAGAGTTTTCTTAACTTGCTCCCTGGTCCTTTGCAGTTACTTACCAGGGTCTGCTAGATAGCGCTCACTAAATGCTAATTTTAAAATGATCGTTGCTCAGCTCCAATTGCTTTACTTTATATTGAAAATGATACCCCTCAACTGTTACAAGTGGCAAATGAGACAATTAGAAGCTATTTATCACAGTGCTGCCACATAATGAGATATCTTATCTACTGACTACTGTTATTATTTGACATTGTGTGAAGACAAATCACACATGTGGTTCTTAGTTTTCAAGAAGCTAGAAATGAAGAGATAATAAATAACCATTTAAATGATTGGTTTCCATGATAAACCAACCAGCTGCTTAGGAGATAATGTTTCTCTTTAATATGGTCTAGTGCTCCATTTGCTTACTGTTTCTCATGATGAAAACATTCTTATGAGTCTTTAATGCAGCTAATGTAGTTTGTGAATTGGTGTTCTGGTGCCATAGGATGTGACCTGTCCAAGGTCTGTGGCTGTGCAGGTCTGACTTGGTTAAGGCTTTCAGGGGACTGAAGGTATCTCTCTCTCTCTCTCTCAACACTGATTCTGCATAAAAGTGAATGAGGCTGGCAGTAGTAGGTGATGCTGACCAACAGAGGCACAACTTCAGGTTCAGGACTGTTGGGTATGAACTTTTGTGTGTGTGTGTGTGTGTGTGTGTTTCAAGACAGGGTTTCTCTGTGTAGCCCTGGTGTGTACGTACATGTGTGTGTTTCAAGACAGGGCTTCTCTGTGTAGCCCTGGCTGTCCTGGAACTCACTCTATAGAACAGGCTGGCCTTGAAATCTGAGATCTACCTGCCTCTCTCTGCCTTCCGAGTGCTGTGACTAAAGAAGTGTGCCACTATGCCCACCCTTTTTTTCTTTTTTACTTTTCTACTTTAAAAAAAAATTAAGTTTGTAGTTTAAAAATTGTGTTTTTTAAAATTGAGAGTATCAGATTTGTAGTTTAATGTTCTTATTTAAACTACAAAAGTCAGTATATCAATTCCATTTTCCTCAGTAAAAAATTTTTTTTTTAGACAATCTTGTTGTATACTTCTGGCTGACCTGGAAAACTATATATAGATCAGGCTGACCTTGAATTCACATCACAGAAATCCGTCTGTTTCCACATCCAGAGTGCTGGATTAAAGGTGTGCTACCATGACTGGCACAAAAAGGATGCTTATAAAAGAATAAGATCCTGCTTATCAAAGGGCAATCAGGGGAATGCTGATTTGAGAAGTTAGGTCAGCACAACACTAACCCCCGCTTCATCTCTAGTCCCCTCTTCTGCAGAGAGGGTGTTGCAGTAATGTTTGCAGTGCTTAATTTCAGTTAAACGATTCTGAGAATTATTTTGGTAGTGATATATTCATTATATATCATAGAATGTTAGAGTGAAGGTAGCAAAAATACCTCATGCATGATGTCAAAGTTTCCTATAGAATCATAGGCTTGTTTCAGGGGAAATGAAAATTAAGGCTAGGATGCCCATTACTCCTCATTTGGGGATGGATTCTCTCTCCCCAGAAAGATACTGTCCTGGAACATGTGGTTTTCCAGTAGTGAGTCAGTGTTACTTCTGGTGGTGCAGTTTCTACTGTGTAAGTTACTTACTTTAAGTTAGTATTTGAGTGAAGATGGTAGCAGGTTAGCTAATATAATATAAGTCTACAAGCTCATATAGAACATAACATCATACTTAACTGTGGAGTCATAAGCGTTGTCTTTCAGGATTCCAGGAAGCAGTGTGATGTAGGTATTAGGGGTCATTGTGTCAGATCTTCATTTACTGTTCAGATGTTTTTCATCCTGAAGGAACCATTCAAGTTTTTTGGCTTATTTGTTCTCAGTTATTATTATATGGTCTACTGCATGGATCATTTGTGGAAAATGCTATATTCTCTATTATGTAGCTCTTCCTGGGTGAATTTATTGTTTTACTTATTTGTTTATTTACTTACTTATTTTAGAGTCAGGTCTTGCTGTATGGCCAAGACTGTACTGGAATTAACTATGGTTCTTAGACTGGCTTTGAATTTGTTTGTGATCCTCCTGGTTTTGCCTCCTTGTGCTGTGATAATAGGCCTGTGCCACTGTCACTATCCTGATAATAGTTTTTTGTTTTTTCTTTTGTCATACCAGACATGGATCCCAGGGCCTTGTACATATTAGGCCCACTTAGCTACATCTCTGTCCTTCCTGAGATACTTTAATGTGCCTCCACCAAGATATTTGATGAAGTTTATTAGTAAATATGAACAAATTTTAATGTTAGCGTAAGAGCCATAAGTAGAACTAAGTAATCTTTCAAATATCTATATGATGTGATTTCAAAATCAGGTGTAAGAGAATATTCCAGACTTAGAAAGTTCCCAGTTTTTATAGTTCTGAATTGTTAGGGGTGCAAAAGTCAATGCTGGAGGCTCTGGCCCTATTAACTGAGTCTCCTCTCACCATTTCACAAATGTGTACGTTGGTCATGTACAGACAAGCTGTAGGCCAGTCTCACTCAGGTTCCATGGAAACATCCCGGAGTGGAAGGGGAAATTCTTCACAAAGAACTCCAGGAAGCTCTTCTGAGAGAGCCAAGCAGATTATTGAATGGTTAATAATGGCTTGAGAAAGAATGATATTAAGGCAGGCAGAGCCAGAACAAAGGGCACCAAATGAAGGAAGTATGTGGTGTATTTATAGGACAGTGAGAACAGTTTGGCAGTTGTATAAGATTGTAGTCTGGAGAAGAAAAAGTGGATTCATGATGGGTTCGGCCTACATTGTTGACTTTGAGTTGCAACCCAAGGAATACAGTACATTTTACTTTCTGTATGAAGCTTTATTACTAGTGGTATTTGTTGCATGTTGACACAGTAGGAACTATGTGAGGGAAATCAGAGAGGATGCTCCACATGTTCTCACTTAGAGGGTAGTAGTCAGTTTTTGTTGCTCTGACAAATAACCTAGGAGAAACAATGAAAAAAAAATAAAAGAAATTTATTTTGGCCTGTAGTTTTGGTTCATGGTGGACTGGTGCTGTTGTTTTCTGGTGCATAGAGGCAGAGTGTCATGGCAGGGAGTGTGTGTTAGAGCTAATTTGCTTATTCCTTGGCAGCCAAGCAGAGAGAGTGACAGAGGAAGGAATCAGGGCTCCAATTCTCCTTCAGAGATATCCCCTTAGTGACCAACTCTCTACAGCCACTCCCTTCTTCTACAGCTCCACTGCCTCTGAACAGTCTATTCAGATGTTAAGTCCATTTGCTAATTACACCAAGGCAGAGTCCTCACCCCCTCCGACCACTGCTTGTTCTGGGACCATGCCTATGGTATCTTTTTTGGTGTGAAATGGTGAGGTTCTTCATTTTCACACATTAACAGTAGCTGTAGAATTGATAGAAACTGGCCTGACATGACTGTTTATTTACCTTCTGTTGACACTATTTTGGCATTTGGACCGGGAATAGAGCCTTGAGCACCAGCTAAGATGTGTAGAGTCAGTGAGCACACTGAAACTGAAGAAGTTAGACCTCAGCAGCTTGTCATTAATTAGCTTTGTCTAGGTGGAGCCTCCTTTGACCCTCCAAGACCATTGCTAGTACTAAGTGTATTTGGTACAAGTTTCAGATAGGCAAGAAGCTATGCCACTGTTGGTGAGGCAGTTTCTGCCTTGATCTTTGGAAAGGTATAAGCTCAAGTGAGATGCAGTTGGATAATCCTGTCAGTTTACAGTGTTTAGAATGGCCCCAGTTTAGGAGGGACACCACATAGACCCATTTCAGAGCTCTGCATAATGTTTCAGCTCAGAAAAGTCAGTTCTCAAAGACATTGAGTGGTCAGTAACAGACTTTCAGTTTAAGAAGCTTTTTGAAAATGCTCTCATAGTATCACACTGGAGCAGACGATTGAATAAGTCAGTTGTCTTACAGTACTCCCTCTAACACGTTTAGAACTGGTCACTTTTGATGTAGTGCATGGCAGAGCCGGTTCTTCATATTTATACTGCATTTGCCGTCAGCCCCTCCCCTTAGTATTGGTTTGGTTTTCATTTAGTTCTTCATGTTCTTCTGTCCTCCTGCTCTGTCACTCACAACTGTCTTATACCCACCCTCTATGTCCTTTCCACCCTGCCACATATAGTTAAGACATGCTCATGTGGAGCCACCTTTCTGTAAGGATTTCCTTAAGGGTTATGGGTTGTCTCAGGAATGTGGACCTCTTCATGTAGGAGGCACAATATTAATTACTGTCATTACTGTAATGATTGCTGTATCAGCTAAAGCCATCTGTTTTCATCTTTATTTTTTGTTATGTGGTTCTTAGGTTCAGAATTTAACATTACGCAGCCAGAAGTTGGGTGTCTTATCTAGCTCACAGAATGGCCCACCAAAAAGCACTGGTCAAACTCAGTCATTGACAATTTGTCATAATAAAACAACAGTGACCAGTTCTAAAATCAGCCAACGAGACCCTTCTCCAGAGAGCAAGAAGGGAGGAAGCCCAAGCCTGGAATCTCGAAGCACAGCGGTCACTCGGACTTCAAGCATTCACCAGTTAATAGCACCAGGTGGGATAAATGTTCGTTGAAATAGTTGTCTTATTTGTTTTCTTAGCAGACAGCAAAGCAAAGGATGCATGCTACTTGAATAAGAATAACAATTTTAAAACATTTTTAAATGAGAATTTTTGTCAGCTAAAGAAGATGTCACTAAGTAGTTTGAAAAAAATTAGAATGCCTAGTAATTGAAACAAGTTATACAGCAAAACAGATGGTCTTTCATTGTTATTACTTGGCACTTAACATCTTTATGATGTGTTGCTCTCTTTAGATTAATAAAATCTTTTAGCTTTTAAAAAAGAATTGTCTTTATTTAGTATGCTTTTAGTGGGACAGATTTTTAAGCTTTTAGTAAAAAAGTAAGTGCATCTTGATTAAGTCATTAGTGGAAATTTGTTACTTTTTCAAAACAGAAAATTGAGCAAATAAATTATTTTCCTAACTTCTCATCCACCACTACCAGTGTGGGATTTCATCTGAGGGAAAGCTGTCAAGGAAGGAGTCCTTTTCATTCTTATTCTGCTATGCGGATCTCTTTCCTGCAGGTAATCCTGCTTCATAGTTCCTCAGTTGAAAACATTGGGACCTTCCAGAGTGAACTTTCTGACCCTTGTTCTATACTATTGAAATCTACTTTTCCCCCTAGACTGATTTCTCTGTGTGTTTGGTACTGAGGATTGAGTCTAGTGCCTCCCACACATGGCACACAGCGCTCTAACATGGAGTTACAGCCCTTTAACTTCTCTTGTTTCTTCTGTGTTAGGATTGTCCATGTTCTCAGCTTTACAAACTCTCAAAATTTTGCCATTGTCTGATTCCTCTAAGTTGAAATGTCTCTTTCCTTTGACTTGTTATAACTGCAGTGCTTTCTGAACCCAAGCCTCTTTACTGGACAGCGAGCTCCTTGCGGGTGCTCCAGTAATGACTGAGATAGGCACCGGTTTTCAGCACTCTGTTATATCTTTTCACCTTTTCATAGTAATAACATGAAGGTTTGTCTTCTATTCGTTTGCCTGTGATAGGTATGCAGGTATATTTGGACTAATCACCCAGTTTCCACACTTTCGCTTTGGAAATTATCAGTCATTCTTCTTAGCATTATTTAGCTACCACCATGCTTAGGATTGTTATGAATGAATCTTAGAGAAGTGCTATAAACTTTGCTAGTAAATCCGTTCATTCTATAGTTATTGTTTCTCTCTCTCTCTCTCTCTCTCTCTCTCTCTCTCTCTCTCTCTCTCTCTCTCTCTCTCCCTGTAGTAAATATTTATACCCTGGTGTGTGGTCTGGTCTGTGTTGTCTCTGGCCAGATGACTGCGCTTTTGCACAGCATTGCCCAGAGAATTCTCAGCCTCACAGCAGCACCAGGGCTCAAGTCAGTGTGGAGCAGCAGTGTCAGAGGGCAGTGTCTAGTGAGACCCTCTTTTTATTCTTTCCTTAGCTAGACCTAGGCCAACAGTCATTTTAAATAGAGAAAAAACCAGACCCTTTATTTGTATTATTTATATCCTCAGATGGTTGCCTAATAGTTACTGTAGTGGACATGGTTACTGTTTTCTTGCATGTAATTTTAAGTTCTAAAAATAACCTGATTTTCTTGACCATTTCTCCTTGAGGGTGGAAGCTTTTATGTGTTAGCAATTCTGTTTATCTATTTAGAAGACAGTAGACCAGACTGGCCTTGAACTCATGACAGCTTTCCTCCTACTGTGTCTGATTGATATTTTTTTTTCCCCTCTGAGATAGGATCTCTCTGTATAGTCCTAGCTGTCCTAGAACTCCCTTTCTAGACCAGGCTGGTCTCGAACTCATAGAGATCCGCCTTCCTTTTATTCCCAGGTGCTGGGATTGAAGGAGTATGTTACCACACTTGACAATAATTCTGTTTTTAATATATAAAGGCAAGAATTCACCTTTAACCACATCCCTAGAAATCAGGAAAGGGGTTTTCTATACAGTTTTTAGAGGGCTTTTCCCCCTTTTTTCTTTTTCTTTAGAAATTAATTCAACATGCAATGAAAAAAATCCTCTAGTAGTTTGGTCTGGCTGCCACCAAGAAATGTCATAAATACCTTGGGAGTCTCAGGTCAAAGTCTGGCCCTTCCCAGTTTCTGATGAGGACTGTCTTTTTTCCTTGCCACTTTCTTTTTGTCCTCACTTGGACTTCCCTGTGTGTGCACAGCGAGGGAGGAGAGCTCTGATAACTTCTTTAAAAACATTGTTTTGGGGGGTACTTACTTATTTTGTTGTAGGGGTAGGACAGGGGCATGAACATTTCACAGAGTCCATGTTGAGGTCAGAGGATAACTTGTAGGAGCTGGTTCTTTCCTTCTATCATGTGAGTTCCAGGGGTCAAACTCAGGTCATCAGGCTTGACAGCAAATGCCTTTACCTGTTGAGCCATCTCACCAGCCCTAGTATCTCTTCTTATTGGTATACAAATCTCTGCCATGCCAGGGCCTCACTCCCAGGATCCCACATGACCTTATTTCCTACCTTCTCCGTCTCTACATATAGCTACTTTGGGGTTGTCATTTCAGCATGGTGAATTTGGGAAAGGGGCAAATAGTTTATAATACAGTCCTCAGCTGAGGCTATAGGACTCATTTGATAGTGCTTTCAGTTGATCTGTCATATACTGCATTAGTTTAGTATCATTTCTTCATGGGGCTGCAGTAATTGTTGAACCAAATGATATTTTATTTTAATAAGAAGAGAAACTAAGTCAGTCATTAATATTTCAAATATTAGGCTGCTCTGACAATAATAAAGTGTTTGTTAAAGTCAGAGAAATTAACCAGCAGGACACAATTTTGTAGATATAGTCAGCTTTTCTTGCTCATAGTTCTCATCCTGCATTCTAGGACTTGTTCTTGCACTCTGACTTCTGATCTAAGAAGGATTTAATTTAGATAAAGAATAGACTGTTACTCTACTGAAATATCAGATAATTTACCTACGACAACACACAAACTCATTCTAGTGTATATATCGCCTGTGTTCAGTACCACAAAACGTGGAGCTGGAAGAAAGACTTAGCGGTTAAGAGTGATTATTCTTGTAAGGACTGGAGATCTGTTCTCAAGACCCTTGGATGGTTCATGACTGCCTGTAACTCCCAGCTCAAGGGAATCTTGATGCCCTCTTCAGGCCTTCTCAGGGACCCACACACAAATTCATAATTAAAAATTTAAAAAGTACTTGACAAAGATTTTAAAATTAAATTATAACATTCTTATTAAAAATGGAGGTGAAAAGACCATTTCCTTATCTGAAAGAAGAGATGACAGCCACCTCCTCCAGCTGTGACCCAAGGGGTGAGAGAACGGGAAGCACTGTCTGGAGTCATAGGTTCTTGTCACCGCTCTCCTCTAACACTGTATCACACAGCTGTCACCACATTTGTAGAGGCTAGCAGTCTTCATCTGAATTACTAGCTTACGTGAAAAATTATTTTTAAATTAAATTTTAGAACTTGTTTTTCCTTTTTCAGTGCTGTTTGAGCCCATGCCACACACGTGTTCTAACATTGAGTTATAACCCAGTCTTTCATTTAAAAATAATTAATAGTTAGTGGAATTGTAATTTTTTTTTTTCAAGACAGGGTTTCTCTGTGTAGCTTTGGAGCCTGTCCTGGAACTCTCCCTCCTTCCTTCTCTCCCTCTTTCCTTCCTTTCTTTTTCTTTTCTTCTTCTTCTTCTTCTTCTTTTTTTTTTTTTAAACAAGGTTTCTCTGTGTTGCTCCAGCTATTCTGGAACTCACTCTGTAGACCAGGCTGGCCTTGAACTCAGAGATCTGCCTGCCTCTGCCTCCCGAGTTCTGGCATTAAAGGTGTGCAACACTGCCTGGCAGATGTTAATTTCTTTAAAGAATCTCTGTAATTTTTTTTCCCCCTGAGACAGGGTTTCTCTGTAGCTTTGGACCCTGTCCTAAAACTTGCTCTGTAGACCAGGCTGGTCTCTAAGTCAAAGTCACAGAGGTCTGCCTGCCTCTGCCTCCCAAGTGCTGGGATTAATGGCGTGTACCACCACTGCCTGGCTAGGTTCTCTATAATTTTTAAACATATCATTTTATATGTATGACTTTTGCCTGCATATATATGTATATCATATGTGTGCCTGGTATCTCAGAAAGACAGAAGAGGGTATCAGATCCCCTGGGATTGTAGTTACAGATAGTTTTTAGGTGCCACATGGGTGCTGGGAACCAAATTCAGGTCATCTGGAAGAGCAACCAATGTTCTTTTTTTTTT